>PVIH01000999.1:0-51816 GCA_004025045.1 Sigmodon hispidus | reverse complement strand
GGATTTACTTCATTTTTGATTATATGTATGCATACATGTCCGTGGATGGGTTTGTTACAGAGATGCAGATAACCAAGCTGCCTAGAGGTGTTGAATCTTCTGAAGATGGAGCTACAGGCCATCTTGAGCTTCCTGATGCGGGTGCTAGGAACTGAACTGTGTCCTCTACAATGCCAGTGTTGGCTCTTACTGTTGACCCATCTTTCCAGTCCCATTGGTCACTTTTGTTTAATGAGGCTATACCAAGTGGTAAAAACCAACTATCACACTAGCACCCATCCACTGAGAATGGGAACAATTGCAACCTCTTTAGAAAAAAAGTTTTGGAGTTCCTATAAAATTAAATGCATATCTCCTATGCAATCCAACAACACTACTTTTAGTTATTATCCCCAAAGAAATGAAAACAATGGAAAAATACACAGTAATAAGTAGGGACAAGCTGTGGATTAACAAACCAAAGGATCAACCTTAAAGGCAATTGAGAACATCAATTAAAACTGCTCCCTATGAAATAATTTTATGTGCATAGTACTCTAAGGAAGAAAAATAGAACACTGGCTTTTAGGAGTTTCACAATAAAGGAAGCAGTTGTCTGTGAAAAGACCAATAACATTTTGAAGCTGATAAAACTAGTCTTCAAAAAATCCAATGACAGATACATAGATATCTTTACTCAAAACCATCTACACCTTCATCAAAGCCCATAAAGCTATTCACCAGAAAGAATAAATCTTAATCACATTTAAGATTTTTGCTTTTCTTGAGTAAAATTGTTTTGGCAATCCTGGCTTTCCTGTTATTCCAAATGAAATTGAGTATTGTTCTTTCAAAGTCCAAAAAAATATTGTGTTGGGATTTTGATGGGCAGTGCATTGAATCTGTAGATTGCCTTTGGTAGAATTGCCATTTTTACTATGTTGATCCTACCTATCCAGGAACAAGGGAGAGCTTTCCATTTTCTGATATCCTCTTCAATTTCTTTCTTTAGTGATTTAAAATTTTTGCCAAATACGTCTGTTACTTCTTTGGTTATAGTTACTCCGAGGTATTTAATACTATTTGCTGCTATTATGAAGGGTAATGTTTCCTTTATTTCTTTTTCAGCTCTTCTATCTTTAGTGTATATAAGAGCTACTCATTTCTTTGAGTTAATCTTGTATCCTGTGACATTGTTGAAGGTGTTTATCAGCCATAGCAATTCCTTGGAAGAATTTTGTGGGTCACTTATGTATACAATCATATCATCCGCAAATAGAGATAGCTTCACTTCTTCTTTTCCAATTTGTATCCCCTTAATCTCTTTTCATTCTCTTATTGCTTTAGCTAAAACTTCAAAAACTATATTGAATAGATAAGGGGAGAGAGGATATCCTTGTCTAGATCCTGATTTTAGTGGGATTGCTTTGAGTTTTTTTCCATTAAGTTTGATACTGGCTGTCAGCTTCTTGTAAATCGCCTTTATTATATTTAGGTATTCTCTCTGTATTCCTGATCTCTCCAGGGCTTTAATAATAAAGGAGTTTTGGATTTTGTCAAAGGCTTTTTCAGCATCTAAGGATATGATCATGTCGTTTTGTTCCTTTAGTTTGTTTATGTGATGGATAACATTTACAGTTTTTCATATGTTAAACCAGCCCTGCATTTCTGGGATGAAGCCTACTTGGTCGTGGTGAATGATACTTTTTATACATTGTTGTATACAGTTTTCTAAAATTTTGTTGAGAATTTTAGCATCAATATTCATGAGGGAAATTTGTCTGTAATTCTCCTTCTTTGTTGTGTCTTTGAGTGGCTTGGGTATTAGGGTAATTGTGGCCTCATGAAAGGAATTTGGCAATATTCCTTCAGTTTCTACTGTGTGAAATAGTTTGAGGAGAAACTGGAGAGGATGCAGAGCAAGGGGAACACTCCTCCATTGTTGGTGGGAATATAAGCTTGTTCAGCCATTTTGGAACACAATATGGCGGTTTCTCAGAAAATTGAGAATCAATCTCCCCAAGGACCCAGCAATACCACTTCTGGGTGTATACCCTAAAGATGCACAGTCACACTTCAAAGGCATTAGCTCAAGTATGTTCATAGCAGCATTATTTGTAATAGCAAGAACATGGAAACAACCTAGATGTCCCTCAACTGAAGAATGGATTAACAAACTGTGGTACATCTACATGATGGAATACTACTCAGTAGTAAGAAAAAATGATATCCTAAAATTTGCAGGCAAATGGATGGATTTGGAGAATATCCTCCTGAGCGAGGTATCACAAACTCAGAAAGATAAGCAGGGGATGTACTCACTCATTAGTGGACTCTAAACTAACAAACAAGAAAAAAGCAAAGTATACCCAAGCTGCAAACCACAACCACTGAACAGGTTGGGATCAGAAACACCCTGGACTGACCCCTTGGATCCCTCTCCCCCTAGAGGAACACCTGACTCACTCTTGAGGGAGGGGGGGACAAACTGCATCTGCCAGGAGTGGAGACTGAACTAAGCAATATTGGGACAGTGGGACCATGGGACTGCCTGCTGCCTGCCCAGGGAGGGGATGGGGAGTTGTGGAGAAGAAAGAATGACCTGATGTGGTGGGAGGGGGAAGGGACCTTGCATAAGGATATACAAGGATGGAAAGTGTGACTTCTTTGTTCATAATAATAATAATAATAAAATAGTAAACCAAAAAAAAAGATTTTTGCTTTTCAGAAAGTCCATCAGTATCAAATTATCATGCAAAACCAATGATCACATTACCAAAGAAACGAGAAACACATACTTTCCAAGTGGAGAATCCTAAAGACCAAGTCATCAGCTGTAGTCAAAAGTTTCTGACCTGTCTGGTCAAGCCCCAGACCTGCAGTGCCACAGCCTCTTAGCCACAAATAATCACAAAATGGCTTATATTAATTACAAACTGTTTGGCTTATGACTTAGGCTCATCATCAGGTAGCTCTTACAACTTAACTCAGTCCATTTATGGCTAGTGGCTTTACCTGTGTTCCATTACATCTTGCTTTCTTGGGTGGCAGCTCTCAGTGTCTCTCTCTTTGTGACACTGCCCTCATTCCCTTTATCTGTGCTTGGATTTCCCATCTGCCTATGAGATGGCTTGCCATAGGCCCAAACAGTTCCTTTATTATCCATGTACACATCACAGTCTCTGCATGCTGTCAGTCTAGCAGAACAAATACCCAATATTCCTACATACTGTAGTCCCCCAGGTCACTTGCTCCTAAGCACAGCAGGAGCAAGTTTGAAACAAAGAATCTCTGAGCTCTAACAAATTCCTCCCAGGAACTGGAGACACTCTTGTCTAAGATTCAGAAAGATTTTAAGTCACTCCCATATGAACCCTTTTTTAATTTATTCTTTACTACCCCACCTCGCCCTGATCCTCTCCCACTGCCCCAGATGTATGCTTTATGTTCTCTAACACTATTGAATCTTCAGCATGGATTCCAGGGTCACCTTCAAAACAATTCCAGCTCTGCCTAACACACTGGGTAAACTTGGCAAAGTTATCCAGATTATGTCCATGTCTAACAAAAGAGATTCCTGACTCAGTCTGTTTCTGGGACTACTACATTAATGCACAGAACAGGTCTAACATAGCTGCCCAATAATTTTGAGTTAGCAGCAGGTATCAGCATAGGACACAGACTCAGCTTCTATGCTCCCCCACCCTATCCCATTAAGCCCATTTGTATGGTTTATGACGTATATCATATATCTTCCCTACTTTTATATCCAGTGGTATATTTTGGAAATATCACATCATTAAGGACATATGTCCTCCATGGACACCAGGATAACCAAGAAAGAACAGGTAAGCATTTAAGAGCAGAAATTATCTTCAGTACAACTCTTTGAGTTCATGCACAGTTTGGTCCATGAGATCATCAAAGAACAAAGCAAAACCTTCATCTTGCCATTTTTGTTTTTGTTTTAAAAATAGCTTTGCAATTTATAAGCATAATTTCTACAAATTTAGTATTAAGCATTGCTGCCCAAATGCCTGCATCCTTAAATTTGTACGGAGGCCAGCCTAGAAGGCTGCCTGTACCAGTCTTCTACCCAATAGCTTTCAGTTTTATGATGCAGCAACACACGTGGAGCTGAAGCACAGCAAATAAAAGAAGATGTGCATCTTATTTCTGTGTATACAGTGCCCTGCAGCCCCTGACTGATACGTATAAAGTGCCCTGTATTCCCTGACCAAAAGAAGCCATACAAATGCAATGAATTCAGTGTGATCTTATCTGTGGAGTTAAGTTCAGGTCAAAACATCAGGCGGGATTTAAGCCATATCTCCCGCTCCCTTTGCTATTGTGGATTAAAGTCAGTCCATTTTAATGTTCCTAAATGTAATTTTTTTTCTGGTGATATCGAGACATGTGGTGCTGAGGATTGAATGCATTGTGTTGTCACAAGGCTGATGATGTGAGCTCAATGCTGGATGTTCACAGAAAGCTGTAGGATGCTAAGTTCCTTCTATTTCGGTTCTAGCAATGTGATATAATTAAAGGAAGCAAGAGGGCACCTAAGCAAAACATTAAGATCCTGGACAGCTTGAGAGAAGGGTCAGAGAAGGCTGAATTCACAGAATAGCTCCCCAGTGTGTAGCATTATCAGGCCAGGATGGATGAGGACGGGAAGACAGACTCAATCAGCAAGAGGATTGCTGAGTGTGGCTAACTGCTGGAGGGTGATTCTGAGCAAAGCACAAAGTATTAAAAATTTTTTAAAAAGCACCAAGGGATTAATTGTCATTCCACTGGCCTGTGAGGAAACTGATACCAAATATAATTGAATTACTTCTCAATTATTTCTTCAGAGTGTTTAGCTTCAGCTAGTCTTTAGAGGAAGACTTCTCTTTCTTTTTTTTGCTTTGCACTGCAAATGGATTTTACATTATGGGTATTGTTCCTTCTTACTGTATTAGCTTGTGCAAACTATTCTGGTTTGTTACCCCTCCTCTTTGCCAATGGGGTTGTTTACTTATCGGAATTAAAGTCAGAAGTGAGCGCCTCTTGCCAGCAGGACAAAATTTCTAATAAATATGTAAATAATGCCTCGCTCTCAGCCATGGCCCCGGGTGTTGCTCTCACGTAGTCCACCTTGGCCACTGTCTGGGGCTCAGGCAGGCCTGGAGATGAGGAGAACATTTTTATCAATCAAAGATTCAAGAAGAAATTAAATTAAATTGCACTGAGAGGGCAGATAAACAAAGATGAGGTGTGAGAAAGAGAGTATGTCCTTGCAGTTGAAGAGATGGGTCACTTCCTTAGGTCCACAGGTGAAGGTGTCTGAAGACTGAAAAAGCCTGTCCTATGAAGGGGGATTTAAGCTGGTAGTGGTGGTGGTGCATGCCTTTAATCCCAGCACTTGGGAGGCAGAAGCAAGTAGACGGGACCTCTGTGAGTTCAAGGCCAGCTTGTTCTACAAATTGAATTACAGAACAGGCTCCAAAACTACACAGAGAGAGAAAGAGATGAGAGAGAGAGAGAGAGAGAGACAGGGAGGGAGGGAGGGGGGAATTTATAAGTCCTTATCTAAGGACTTACCCTTAGATAACTCAGGATGAAAAAACTAAACATTTTCTTTGATTGTAGGCCACAATTATTTTAATAGTAGTATAGCATCACATCAGTTATCAATCAATAACCAGTGACATCTGTCTCTTTCCACAGGACACTGTGTAACATCTGTGACCATACAACAACATGAACTCAAAACCTTTTTCCATTGGTCACACTTATTCATCTGCAAAGGGGAAAATAAAGTCAAATGTCTGAAGATATTAAGAACATAATTTTTCTAAAGTATTAGTAGTAGTAGTAGCTGCAGTAGTACTATGGTGTGTGTGTGTTTGTGTGTGTGTGTGTGTGTGTGTGTGTTTCCATGGCATATATGGGGAAGTCAATTCTCTCATTCTGTCTTTGTGTGGGGGTTCTGGTGACTGAACTCAGGCACAGGTTTACCCCATGAATTCTTTTACTTCCTGAGCCATCTCTCTAGCCCATGAGCACAATCATGTGATAACAAGGCAAGTTCTTGCCATCAGAACACCTACTGTGATAGCCATAGTGGCAGCTACCACAGTGAGCTGTCTGGTAATGAATCAATCAGTCCCTAGTATTCAGTAAGAGTAGATTTCACCTAAGAGAGCTCCTGCACTTAGGTGATAATCACTGGCCCATCAGGCTCCAGCCACACTGTAGAAAGATCCTCTATGAAGTTCTAGAAAACTGAATCCACTGGAGTCTAATCAGTAGATTCAGAGCTAGAGTAGTACTTGAGGTTCAGCCCAGATCACTGAGGATGCTTACAGGAGCATACATAGGCGGGGTTATGCTGGAAGGGCAGCTCATCTCCTGCTACATAGTATCTGAAGCCACTAGAGTCTACAAAGACTGAACCCTACTGTAATGACACCCCAAATGCCTTTCTACAAGGAGATTTGGCCTACACTAAAAGGCATAGTGGGATTTTAATATGGGCTATCTTTCTGCATGCTGTTAATAAGGGGACTGTTTTGGCCTATGGCAGGCATCTTAGAAGTAGGAGGGGAAATCTGAGCATAGATAGGGGAAGGAGGGCGAAGACAGATGTGACCAAGCCACCCAAGAAAGAGGTAAGCCACAGGCCACATGCCAGAATGGATAATCGAAATGGGTTGAATTAAGATGCAAGAGCTAGACAGCAATGTGCCTGAGCCATAGGCCGAGCAGAATGTAATTAATATAAGCATCTGAGTCATTGTTTGGGAGGTCTAATCAGCAGGTCTGGACCATGGGGCTAGCCATCTGGAACTTCAGGTCTGTGGGTCTGAACCACCAGCTGGACGGGCCAGAAACATCGTGATACAGGGTTTCCTGTTAGTCTGTTTCTTTGTGAAATAAAATAGAATGAGTTGGAAGAAGAGCCTCCCTCCCTAGTTCTTTAGCTCTTCTGACAGCTGAATGAGATCTGCACAATGAGTTCCCAGCAAGGAGATCCAGGGTTGAGAGAAGCAGGATATCAGGGCTTTGTCAGATGGTGTGCTTAAGTGAGTCTTTCTCCATGATAAAAAGAATTAATTAACCATAAATTAAGGATTACTAATTACTGCACATTACACGGCAGAAACAGGCAGCTGTCTGGGACCTCTTTCTTTCAATCAGGTGTATGACCTTAGTGACATCTTAAAGGCATTATTGGCTCAATCACTAAAAAAAAAACCAAGTACACACTAGTTTCAGAAGCTGCAGGGAAGAAGGGATGCTAGAAACTGCTAGAATCATCCAACAGTTCCTGTTCCATTTTGGATGGAGGCCATAGCTTGAGAGAAAGACAGTTTTGTTACATATTAAACAGAACCTCAGAGTGTCACCAACCCATGGAGACAGGCAGCTAACACTTCTCAAAAGTAAAATTATTCATTTTGATATTAGGCACAAAGTCAAATTTAAAAATAAAATTTCTAATATCATTGAATGTTGAACAGCCATTAAAATGATATTTACATAGAGTTTTTAATGATATGGAAAAATCATAACCTTAAGCAAAAAGTGGAATAAAAAATTACATTAATATACAGAATGATCTTAATAAGGTTTTAAAAGCATGGAGGGAAATGTTTGATGGAAATAAGCCCAAATTTCAGGATGGGGGAATTAAAGATTTTTTTTTTGCTCTTATTAAAATGTATGCATTTTCTAAATTGTTAAAATATTACCATGTATTACATTTCAAAGTAATGTAAGGATGTAAAAAAAAATTAAACCTGGTAATAATAACCAAGTTGATCTGAGGCAAAAGCTGCTCTCAGCCTTAAACTGTTGAGGTGAAAGACAGCAAATGCAGAAACTCCTGACTGCCTGTCCTTGTCTGCTTTCTCTTGCTGTGATAAACCTCCAAAACCATCTAGGAAGGAAAGGGTTTGGTTTACAGTTTCATGTCACAATCCACCAGAATAGAAACTCAGGCCATAACCGAAGCAGAAATCATAGGGGAATGCTGCTTCTTGGCTTACTTCCTCCAACTTGCTCAGTAGGCTTTCTGATAAGAAATATACATGTATATCCCTATATATAGCCCGGAACCACCTGCCCAGGGATGCTACTGCTGACAGTGGACTGGAACTCTTCTATATCAATTAGCAATTAAGAAAATGACCCACAGACATGCCCACTCACTAATCTAATCTGGATAATGCCTCAAAAATAGGGTTCCCTCTTCCCAGGTATTAGATAGAACACGATAAAATGAACCAGGACTAAGATGGTGTAAATAAGATCAGAACATGTTGGTATAAGTCAAAAAGAATACATACTTTTGATAGATGCTGTTAAATTTTTCTCCAAAAGAAATAAACCTTTCCCCAGTAGCCAGTAGCAGAATAGAACAGTTTACAACTCTCCAGTCAGACAGCTGAGAAGCAATACCCCAGGCTTGTTTTTGTAATGTCATGCACCATGAGGCAACCCAAGTCTCTTACTCATCATCATCATTATTATTATATTAAGTTTTTGGTCCTATTCTCAAGTTTAAAAATTGGATATTTTGTTAGAAAATATTAGCTCTCAGTTCATGGTGTACATATGTTCTTTTTTTCAATTACATGTCTGTGATACAAATATTTTTAATGTTCATGTAGGTAAGTTTGAAAATCTTTTGTTTTTCAAAAGTTTTGTTACTTTAAAACAAAGGGAGATTAAAATATTAGTCACTGGTTTTAGTCACTTGTTATACATTTATTGGCAAATTGTGCTCTGTGCCCCAATCCATGATAAATTGTCACTTTCACTATTTCTTATCACCTAAGGCAGAAGATGACTATATTTATCTCTTGGATACTTCTTTCTGTAGTCAATCTACATTCTGGTCTATAAGCAGGGGCTTACCCAGCTACTAATGTTGGCCCAACCATGTCTGTTTGCTGTCCACCCTTGGATCTGTTTTCTATGGATGTTTTGGCTATACTTAGTATGTTATTTTACTGTGACTCATAGGCATTCTGTCTTCTTGAAGAATAGCTATCTCTTTGCAGTCAACTGTGATCTACTACCTACCTAAAAGTTGGCAAACTAAATCTTTAACACAAAATATAGCCATAAAGCCCATGTATGCATACAACCATATGCTTTGAAAAAGACCACAGTGTCAGCAGCAATCCATTTAGACTGATTTCTTGCTTGAAAAAGTCTGTGCCAGGTGCTGAAGGTTCTACAGACAAATTATTACACATAGCACTTTCCCTGATGGAGCTACGACTCCTCAAGAAATTAAGCACATGAGAGAAGTAGACAAAACAGAAAATTGCCTGTAATCATGACACTGTTTAGATCCTGTACACATTGGCTGTGGGCACAGAAGTCACTGATGCAGAGAAAGGAGAAGTAGGATCTTGTGCTTTGCCTGCAGTAAGTACAGATGAGTAAGGGAAGGAGGGGTAAGCAGGATGGGATGATTTACACATTTGTCTGAGTCATATTGAGCTGAGCACCTACTGTGTGCAAAATAATAAGCAATTGCTTTAGAAAAGGGGAAAATGCAATCACTGACCCTGTCCAACAAGTTATATAGTTATATCATGTGCAGGTAAATGGATGCATCTGGAAGATATCATAATAAATAAATTAAGCAGGTCTCAGAAAAACAAATGTCATTTTCTTATTTGTGGGGCCTAGGTTTTATATAGATACACAATCATCCATGTGTATATGACAGAAAAGCAGAAGTAAAACTTCTTTGTCTAGGGGAGAAAGAGGATGGGAGGAAGAAAAGATACAAGATGTTTAGTTTCATTTCTGTTGTTATCATAAAACACCCTAACAAAAGGCAACTTAAGGGATAAAGGTTCATTATTGCAGAGAAGTCAAGGCAGGAATTTCTATCAGCTGAAACATCTGTAGCTAAGAGTAGAAGGAAATGAATACATGCATGCTCACCTCTTTGTAGATGCTCAGCTTGGTTTCTCTACTCTTCTACAGTGCCCACCAGTGACCTGGGTCTTCCCACATCAATTAGCTTAATGAATTCAACCCCCTGTAGACGTACCCACAGGTCCAATTGACAATTAAAGTTAACCAAGGGAGCAGTGATCTCATTGGACAGACAGTGTATATTTGTGTGAAATTTCCCTTACTTATTACATTACTGTGTGCCATGAATATACCCAGTAAAAACAAATTGACTTTTATACCTGAAATCCTCCCTAACAATATCATTGAATAGTGAATAATAAAATCCATGAAGCAAATTCTGTAACAGAAGAGGTGAAGAACACAGGACCAGGAGCAGTAATCTAGCACATACATTATTCATCTTCTCTCCATGTGGAAAGACAACATTGTAAATTTGAGTCTAAGAGGATCCAGTTTAGAGAGCCATTCCCCAGTATCATCTTTGTGTAGACCAGATGATGCAGAATCTTGCTCTAACTGTTAATTTCCCCTGAGATGGGAAAGTATCTTTCTCCCTTGTTCAGTCTCAGGCTAGCTGCTTATCCAAGGGCTTTGGATAACCATCCTCCATTGGCTCTTGGGTGTGAAGTTTCTGCTTCCAGCCAGTTCTTGCTGCCTTTTACTGGCTTAGACAGTGTTCAGAGACAAACCCAGGGATAGCTGACCTCTCTACCTCCAGGCTGGGACAGTGAGCCTCACTACCAGGCTGCCTTCTCATTACTCCAAGGCTTTGATAGTCACTGAGCTCACCCAGCTTCAGGGAGAGGAAGGCTTTGCCGCTGATGTTGCTGAGGCTAGAAGGTTTGTGCTCAGTAGCAAAAGGTGTTCTAAAAGAGTCACTTGGGAAGATGAGTCTCCTAACTCGGCTTGGCACAGTGTGGTGGGAACTAAAGCAGAAACTCAGAACTCACAGATCATCCAGGGAAGCTGAAATCCAGGGAAGCACATTAAGTGCAAAAGATTGGAAGGGAATATGAGGTGTTATTGGTTTGGGGAGATGGGCTATTTCCCCAAGGCCTGTAATTAGAACTGGGAACCTTTTGCCTGTAATTAAGTAGGAGATTGGTTTATCAACCACAGCTGAGCAAGTCTGAAACATTATTTTTTCAACTGGCATTTGGGATTAGGATTTTTTTGCCCTTTCTCTTCCACTTGTGAAATGTGAATTTAGGAATTTCCTAGCTATTTAGGAAATGAAGGCTAATTCCACTGCCACAGCATTTTAGCAGCTAATAATAACGAGACATATTTTGCATATTCGATGTGAGATCAACAAGGCGCCCTACCGAAACATGATGGCCTTTGCGATGCTTTTTTCCCCTCAAGGAAGCTGTCATGGAGCAGCTGATTAATTACTGTAATAATCATAATTTTTAAAAATTAAAAAAAGTCCTCTTTCCATTCGTTAAGTACACTGCAGATAGGTGCCAGAGGTAATTATTGTCTAGAAGTACTTCCAAATTATCTTTTCTAATCCAACCATGCTGACATTTTTGAGAGGAAAAAAAGTGTTTTGTCTTTTCTCTTGTGATCAGGGTGACATTTGAATATGCAAACAGTGGAACTGGCTGTGTGGATGCTCACTGGAGGTATGATTTATGAGGCCAGCCCATTGTGTTTGCCTTCGCTCTGTGGGAAAGGTCATTAGACAAAGAAGCTTCACCTCATAGGTCTATAGCTCATCTTGAGATATTTTAATTGTTGTCCTCGTGCTGACTTCTAGGCAGGCTTTAAAGCAGGAGCTGATGACACTGCTTTGACCAAGCTTTGTATCTATTCTTTAGCAGTTGTTAGGTGATCAAGTTCATGAAGGCCCATAGAAAATTTAGGTCTTATATTTAGCCAATGAGTTCAACTTTCTCCACAAGACACAGATTAGCATTTTAGAATATTAGCAGCTCTGAACTTGAGCTTAATATGATAAAGATGAGATACCTGTTGGGTATCTAACTTCAAAGCAACTGATTGAGAGGCAAGAGTATCTTTCTTAGGCCTGGTGTTGAGTAGGATAATGAAATCTCATAGAAGGCGCTCAGATACTATTTTTAATCCCTTCCCACAACATGATTCTTCTCTCAAATAGCCCTAATGTGTTTTGTTTTTGTTTTGTCCAATACCAAGAATTCATCTCCTAGCCTATAAGGAATTCTAACCATTATTTTTTTTAAAACTGATACTCAGTGAACACTGTAGAAGAGGGGATGGAAAGATTTGAAGAGCACTGAGGCCAGGAAGTCTGCAAGATTGTATCTCCTGGAAATTATAGGAAAGCTTCATTTATGATACCTCAACATATGGCTGCTGGACCAAGACCTGAACAAAAACAGTACCAATAGTCAGGCTATTGTAGAAAAATGAAATCTCACTGGGTACCATTCCTAGATGAAAAGATACAGACAATTAGTGACTACTGAGAGGGGAGAATTTGTCTTTCCTGGAGATGAGCCCCCAATAGGTTATCCACTACCAAGTGATCAGTCCTGAACTCATATATACAAGCAACATTAAATTGACTCAGCAGGGGTGTTTGTTTGTTTGCTTTTGTTTTTTACATTTATATATCTATGTAACAATAATTAAGAAAAAAAAGGCCATGAATTTTAGAGACAGTGATGGGTGGTATGTTGAAGGGAGGAGGAGGAGGAGGAGGAGGGAGAGAGAATGTAATTATTTTTTAGTTTAATTTTTTGGCAGATAAAAAGGAAATCTTCCTCTCATATTGCAAAGAAGGCCCAAATTCATTCAGCTCAGAAAATGAATCATTCCCCAGATTAATGTTGGTGTGAGGTAGTCACCAAATAAGACGATTTAAACCTGGGTTTAAGCCAACAAAAAGTCATTATTAGCCAGCCTGAGACTACACTGGGTATCTGCAACCCCAGTACAGTTCCAAGCCTTTCTCAGGGTTAGATTTTAAGCATAAAACCATATCCTGGGCTAACACAACTCAGTTAGCAAGAACAGTTAGCCCAAAGTGGAACTACAAAAGCCAAAGGTAAGGTTAGTACATGAAGAGACTTTCCCAGAACTATGGACTTTGACAGATTAGGTCTTTGTTCTCATTTTTGGCAGCTGTTGCTACCTACATGTTGAGTTCCACAGCCTAAATGGTATTTCCATTATGGCACCAGTTGTGTTATGATATGATTCCTACTAAGGTTATAATGTGTCCTATCATAATGTGATCTTTCATTGTCTCGACATTTGTTAGAATAGTACTTACATTTTGCTTATTTTGACGGTATTATTATAAACATGATAGTAGATACAATAAGCCATGACCACATGGACCTGCCTAGAGATATATACCCTTTCTAATGTATTAGAGGCAACTCTACTGCATTATCTTCCATTAGGAACATTCATTAAGCAAAAAAAAAAAAATCAGTAGCACTATTATAGTGATAGGCTTGAATATGTTTATTACGATAATTTCAGCATCAAGTAAAAAGTTCACATCTAATCAGTTTAAAAATAAAATAAATGTATCTGTGTATATCATAAAAATGAAGGGAGATGGACTTTAGGATTTATTAATTTGATGACTCAGGGTTTTCATAAAAGTCACTGGTAATTTCAAACTGTTTGGTCAGGCCCACTACAAACTATAGTTCTGATTCCATGCCTCTAGAGCAGCTGCCAGCAAGAAGGATGGGTGTTTGTGGTTTGGAGCAGGCATAATGACACGAGAAAGCATAATTTCTCTTCACTTTCTCAAGGAGGAAGAACTTCCTTCAACTGATCGTGCAGAATCATCACCAGAGTGCACAACATATCTGTTTCTAAACCTGACACTTGCTGAACAGACTCCAGAACCAGGCTGAGCCAAGCAGACCCACCTCCTAGCTGAGTATGTGATTCTGCTAGCCCCATGCAGATGGAGGTCTTAGTCCATTTCTACTGCTGTCCCAGAATGATGACTTACAAATAACATTTTCCCAGTTTTGAAGTTCTGGAAGGCCAATATCAAGAAGCCTGAAGATGTAGTGTCTGGTGGGGCCTCAGTCTCATTTCTGAGGTTGCAACTGGTTGCTAATCTTCTGGATGAGAAAGGCTATATCCACACCCAGGGTGAAAGAGACAGGCCAGGCAGTTCTCAAGCCTCTTTAATAGGTTCATAAATATCTACAGCTCTTTATGAAGGCCCTTGTTCTTATGACAACCCTAATAGGGATTAAATTTCAACATATGAATTTTTGGAAGAGCACACATTCATGGAACGAGTAACTGCATCACAATAGACAGGTGAGAGCCAGACTCCTATTCCATAGGCAAAGTGAGCTTCCTGTGTGCCAATAGTCATGACAAATAAGGCAATCATACAAAACAGAACAAAAAAAGGTAGATTTAGGATCAAATATGTATATTTAAAAACAATTCTAAGACTGGTGTGTAGCTTATGGGTCCTTGCCAGTCATATAAGAAACTCAGAGTTTGATTCCCAGCACTACAGAGTAATATGAAGAACAATGCTTATTATTGTCTTACATTTTATGCTAGTACAGCATTCGATACCCGTCCCACTGATGCCTGTGTCCCAGCTTAAGAAGTGGAGACACATGATAAATGAGATGCTTACAGGATGAGATAAGGGTCTGTGTTCCATCGGCATATTTCAAATGAGCCATGCCAAGATAAAAGATATGCATGATACCCCTACAACCTCTTACAGGAAGCTTTGCAGAAAAACTATCAAATTTATCCTGTTATTTATTTTGAAAGGTTTTAAAGGACCAAAAGATAGCTCCATCAGTGGAATTGTCCTGCCTCAAGACAGCTGGCCCACCGACATTCCTTGTCAGGTTCTTCCTGTGCCGACTTATTTCCAAAAGACTCTTGCTCTGAGTATTTCATCTATGTCTGTAACCATGCAGCTAATTATTTCTTAGTAATCCTTAACCCTTCACATTATCTCTCCTTGCATTTACATGAACCCCTGCATGGCCTCAGTGTTTTCTTCTTTCTTCCTTTCATTTGTGGCCCCAGCCAGTGGCTGGTTTGTGACACAAAACTTTGGTGGATTCCTGAGATGATTAAGAATGGAGAGCATCAGGATGGCCCAGACACACTGAAAAAAGCACTCCAAAGCTAGGTCATAATGGACTCACTTAAACACAGTGAATGACTCAATGAGCCCAAGAGCTACAGCCCTACATTGAGCTGATCATTTACCTTGTTTTTGTTCAGAGGATCTGTGATGTGTTCTCCTTTCCTGTCTCTTGTTAGAATTTCACTTATACAAATAAATATTTCAAAATCTAAGTGAAGGTCACTAGGCTGTTTTCTAATTCTGCTGTGACTCTTCCTCTCATACTCAGGGCTCCCCTTTCTAAAAACAAACAAACAAACAAACAAACAAAAAACCCTCTCTTTTTTTTGCTTTGCTCAGAACAAAGGAGTTTGCTCTGTTTTGAATATTGTTCTTGTGATATTTGTTTTTCTTTTCTCACACATCATTATCCCTTTCCTTACAAATTGACATGCCTCATTTATTATCCCTTTGTTTCTCTTTCTTTTTTGTTTTTGTTTTGTTTTGTTTTTTGGGGGTTTTTGTTGTTGTTTCTTTAATCTGCAGAGAAAGATGGCTGACTTTGTCATTGAGAAACTCAACTTCTAGTTATTTGATTGATCAATTTCCACCTGGGAGACACAGCATGCCACATCCATGATGTTGTACCTGTCAATAGGAATAAGATCTGCAACCTGCAAAGCAAAAAAACCATCAGCACCATAGGGATCAATAGGTTCCCAAAACACCCTCCATCCTCCCCTAGAGGCACAGATTGCATACATGTTCTACAGACCTCAGAAATCACTACAATAATCCCAACACAAAAATCAGTGAACTAAGTAAAGCATAATTGCACTAGAAAGACACTCAGGGCAACAATGCGGTATTCTGTCAGATTGGAGCTACGAAATACAGGATAGCAGGTCAGAACCAAGACAGAACATTAACTGGGGAGGAGAAGGCTTGGATCAAGAACCTCATCAACTGTGTAAGTACTGGACAGTTCTGTAGTCACAGTAAAGCTGGGCAGAAACGCTAGCAAACTAGGCTTGGTATGTACACTATGAAGCCTGGAAGCATGGCCTTTAATACTTAGTAATAGATTTGCGTGTGAAGAGTTCCTACACATTTATTTCTTTGTAATTATAAAACAACCCATAAAGTACCTACTGTGTGACAGATGGTGTTCCAGTCCCTGGAGACAAAGCAATAAACATAATAGAGACAACACTTTCCTCCCAGAAATCCCCACAAGATTATATTCTGCCAAAAAAAAAAAAGCAAATGTAAAATGTCTAAATGTTACCTGAGCTCTAGGAAATAGAGAAAAGTAGCATTAGTAGATGTGACAAGATGGAGCTGATACCTGATAAAAAGTGGGTAGATAGAACAGGCATCCATGTAGAGAAAGAACATTCTGGAAATGGTGTCAGAGAGGACATAGGTAGATTATCCTATGCACAAGAATCATAAGAAGACAAACAAGCAAAGTCAGGATCAGATAAGCAAAACCCCCAGATCGTGGACACCAGTTTATAGTTGGTACTGGTCATTTTAAACTTACAAGGAAAAATAGGGATCATTAACTCATAGTTTTGGAGGCTTTAGCACAAGATTGGTTCACCTCAGAGCTTTTGATCTTTTGAGAAACAACACTTTAAAGCATAAGATAAAATGTCTTACCTCATAAGCCCAGGAAAAAGAGGAAGAAATGAGTGCTCCACAATCCCCCTCAAAGGCATACTTTCAATGACTTAATGACCTCCCACGAGACCCAATCTCATAAAGATCCTATTACGTCCTACTAGCACCACCCAAGGAAGGAAGTAAGCTTTTAACAGAGGGACTTTTGGGGAGCTCCAATATCCAAGTATTTTATTTCATGGGACTGAAAAATCATACAGTGTCAGTAGATGACAAGATGGTGATGGTGAAGGTGTCAATGAGAATCCAGTACTTGGTAGATCCAGCTTTTATCTCCTCTCCATAGAATGAAGCCATAAGACAACTCTCCAGCCTGGACTTTTGTTGTAAAGAATGATACTGCATGTGAAGTACTTGAAGTTGCTCTAAGCAAGCAAGTGGGATCAGACTTTGTGCTAATCTCTACTCCATATTGACCTTCTACTGCACTGTGAGTACAAATATTTTAAGTAAAATTATGCTAACATCAATATATTTTTTTGCAAAAAAAGTATGTTTCCAGTGCACTCCATTAAGCCAATTTAGTTCTTTGATCAATGTTCCATGCTGCTCAATTTAATCATTTGTAGTATTTCCCATTTTCATTAGCATTATGTCTTTTCCATTTCAATTTTACAGCAAGATTGAAACATTTCTAAAGTTTCAAGGATGGAGTCAAATCACAATTTCAATCTGGGGTAGCTAAAATACTCTTTGACAGAGGGTTCCTGTGATTCCCCAGGTTAACTCATTTACTTAAAAATGTATGGCTAGAAATTGTCCCAAATGGGACCTCACCAGAAGTCTAGCTTATTCTGTTGCCAGGACTTTTCACTATGACGCTTTTCTGTTGAACATATAGAGAAGAAATGAAATAATACAATTGATTAACAACATACCACAGTTAGTAGGAAGCTTAATGATGCGATACATGAATAAGCAGCTTTGTAAATTGTGTAACCCTGTATTAGTGCTAGGAATAGCATGCAAATAAGACCCATATCTGGGATTAGGAAAGTACAAGGAATGCATTGTACAGAAGTCTTGATTTGTATCATATACTTATGTTAGTACATCCCAAGAGCCTCTACCAATAAGGAAGGAACTTGGATTTGGCCCAAGTAGGGTCTTAAAAACACAAATAACTATAGAGACATAGGTGATCTTTGAGAAGATCCTTCAACAGATGTATGAAGTACAATTGAGGCTCAATATCTGTACATGAGTGCCTAATTCAAAGAATTCAGTGTCTGGGCATTGGGTAAATGGTGTTCTTGATATAAGGGTCATTCTACAGTTCTTCTTTAATATCTTGAGACTCTATATTAGAGGGCAACAATCTTAAAAGACACTAACTCAGTTTCATAAAGCTCAGGGCTTTCTATAGTAATAGGCTTTTAAAAAAAAAGCCAAGCATTGTACAGTGTAGCAGCCATAGGAGAGGCACAGGTCAGGGTAAGAAGACTTCTTATATGAGAGGCAGTTTGGTGGTAACTCTCAAGAGCAAGTTGGAACAATCTGATAGACTATATGCAGGGCCCATTCCAGGAAAACGGCAAAGAAAGAGACAATGGGCAAGCTGCCATGTTCAAGGACCAGAAAGCACGGAGAGATTCTCAGAAGGGCTCCCAGGTCTAACCTCTGCCTCTCTCAATTATTAGCCATTGGACCTTGAACCCATGAAAGTTTCAGGACCCAATTATGTTATTAGGCTATGGCTTCCCTTTCAGGATTGATGTGAGGGTCATATAAAATAGTAATTGCAAATGATGTAATCATGGCCAGCCACATTCCAAGCATGTGCTGATCACACTATGAAGAAGAGTATCCTCAGTCAGAAGCATACACTGTTGTAAAAACAGTTTTCTATACATTGAAACATTACCTACAGAAGGCAGGGGGAGGCTTTCAAAACTCAAGAAATAAGTAAACTTCACACGTCAAGATTCAAAGAACCCTCATCCCCAGACTTATAGAAACAGCAAAGCCAAGTCTCTGACCAGTCAAACTGCCTAGAGAAGATTCTTGGACCTGTTGATCTTCCTACAAGTTGTGCAGGCAGCTCCAGAGATGCAGCTTTTGTGGATTGTCATCTGTGTTAGGGAAAGCTTTTTTTTTTTTTTAATTTATTTGCCTTGGTGTTTGCCTGGAACTTGAACTACAGACAGTTGTGACCTGCCATGTGGATGCTGGGAATTGAACCCCAGTCCTCTGGAAGAACAGTCAGTGCTCTCAACTGCTGAGCCATCTCTCCAGCCCCTGGAAAGCTTTTTAATGATGCAACTGCTTTTGAGTCATCCCTGCTCCTATAAGTTACCCCTCACATACATCCTTGTTAGTTTTCCTAATAAATACAAAGTCAGTGGGGTATGTGTGTGTATGTGTGTGTTGCATCTCCCCAGAAAAAGTCTGTCATATAATACCATAACACCAAAAGGTTAGGTAATTTGATCAAGTTTATATAACCAATAAATAGCAGAGCTGGAATTTAAAGGCAGCCATTTAGAATATAGAGTCTGTTCCATACTGCCTTATATGAGAGAATATGGACAGCAAATAAAGACTATTCATGTATTATTTTTGTTCCTATTGTAAAGGTCAAATTTATTACTTGTGGGGAGTGGGAAACTGGCATCTTCACTGTATGGGACAGTATATTAAATTATTTACCACAAAGAGGACAGTTTCAGCATGATACTGAGGATTGTCAAGAAAACGGAGTAAGAGCAGACCACTCAGCCTCTCCTGCATTGTTTATGGTAGCTTAGCTTGCTCTGTGTTCTGCATTGAATAAGCCACAAAGCAGTAATCCAGGGACTCTGTCTCCCAAGAGGTTGGGACAGTTGTTGCTGTCCACACTCATCCTCAGCTTCAGAGGCCTTCCAACAGTAATGGCTGCCTCCTAGGAAGACAGCCTGTCAATGGCTGGGTCCATTGGCATTCCCAGGAGCATGACCTTTCTGCCCAGCTGCCCTCTGCTCAGTACACCTCATTAGTTGATCTTGGGCATAGAAAAGAGTATTCAGAACCTGCCCATGCTGAATACAGGACACATCTTAGGTGGAAACAGGTGTGTTTCCAATGAAATCAAATAATTTCTTATACTTTATAAAAAGGGGTTAGAGAGCAAACTGAAAGATGGATAATTAGGGAAACTGGGCTGAGAAGTTTGAGACACTGACCACTTTAAAAAAAAAAATCTGATTGTTTTGTTCAGCACATTAGAGGCCGGTATTTCTGTCCCTCTTCTCAGAACTTCCATATCTATTCTTCCCACTTTTCTAAAGGAGGAAATGCTAGAAAATGCCCAGTGACCCTGCTCTTGTCTTTCCTGAGTCCTGAGCAATATCTCAGGCACCAGTCAAGCCTGTAGAGCCCATATATCATGGACTCAGGAGCACGGTCATGATGATCAGATTGACTAAGAAGGCTCAAAAATTACATATTTTCCAGGATAAAATGAATTCTCACCTTAAATCAGAAACTTTTATGCATTGAATAGGCCACAAATTAAAGTTTTCTTTTACTTCTAAGCATTAAAAAATAAATTCTCATATGCCAAGCATTTTCATGTTTTGCTATATTACGTAATAATCTATGTTTACCAACTTGGCTAATTTGGTTTGTTAATATTAATTTTCTATTAATATTAGAATTAGGCTGAAAATATATTGGGACTAGGGGTTACAACATGACACATGCTCATTACCTCTTAACAGACAGAATAATTTTTCTCTTGTTTTACATGTGTTGTATTTTCAACCTACTAAAATGTAATCTTTATAAACTATTGCTGTTTAAATTTTCCATAAAGCCATATTTTGCTCTAACATATACCCCCAATCTTTCAAAATTTCTAGATAGTAAATGTTTTATAGGATTTATACAATTGCTTCAAAACTTAGTGCTTAAAACTCTACTTACTTTCATGGTTATGAGAGAAGGCGGAGGACTGATGTGGGATGTCTTTCTGTACACTGTGAATTATCATTAGATAATAAAGGAACTTTTTTGACCTATGGCAAGGCATCTTAGAAGCAGGCAGAAAATACAAGCATAGATAAAGCAGAAGGAGGGCAGAGAGAGAGAGAGAGAGAGAGAGAGAGAGAGAGAGAGAGAGAGAGAGAGGCAAGCAGACACAGGGGAAAGAAGACAGAAGACAACTATGCTGCTCTTTGTACCAAGTCATATGGCTAAACAAGATAAGAATCATGGGTTAGTTTAAGAGTAAGAGCTAGGGAGCAATATGCCTGAGCCATAGGCCAGTCAGCATGTAATTCATTATAAGACTTTGTGTAATTATTTGAGACTGCTGGTTTGAATCTCAGTGCTAGGCTGGGCCAGAAACTTCTTACTACAGTGAACTAAAGAACTTTGTGAGTACAGTCATGCAGCCTCCCTAACTGGCCCAGTCTTAACATTTGTTTCATATACCTGGTACCTTAGCCACACCTTCCCAACTAACTGAGCAGTCCGCAAGTCTGTGAGCCTGGCATATTGTATTCCCTAGTACAGGGTTAAAGCCATATAGGTTCTAAGAACATTTTGTTTTCTTGGAGATTTCTATTACCACTATAAATTTTTCATTGTGGCTTTTATGTAAATGCAGCAAGAAAGGCAAGACAGAAAAATTTATTTGTAAGCTTTAGGGGGAAAATGAGGAATCTGAAACTGTTTATTGAATATAAATGAATATGGAATATATAAAGGAGGCCAAGAAAGAAATGAATCTTTTTTCCTCAAGTAGCACATGCATAGAATCCTAGATATTAAGTGGTAGCTGGTAGGGACAGTGTCAGGGACATCCAAGCAGCCTTTGACTCCTGTTCTAAGGATAAATCAAGCTAAAACCCGAAGTCATGGCTCCCACTGAAAACCCAGCCCAGGACTGTTCATCAGGAAACTGTATTTGAGTCTTTATTCCTCATCATTTAAAACAGTGCTTCTCAACCTTCCTTCCTGACGCTGAAACCCTTTAAAACAGTTCCTCATGTTGTATGATCCCCTCCCCAGCCCTTAAAATTATTCTGTTGCTACTTTATAACTGTAATTTTGCTACCATTATCAATTGTAATATAAATATCTGATATGCAACTCCCCATTAGGGACACAACCCACAGGTGAGAACTACCAATTTAAAGTCTTTCTCCTATCACAGAAAAAAAAATTTCCATGTCTCACCTCACTCTGTGAGAAGTCTGTGAGACTAGGTTCCTTGAAAGAGGAAAATAGATATTACTCATATTTATATATACAATAACTTTTTGTAAAACATTCTATGATTTGTAGTATAGTTCATACTATTTTTTTATGCCATGTATGGGGCAGCTACCTTTGAAATTATACTTGTTTCTCATAGATTTCCCGAGAGAGGGGCACAAAACTTATTGAACAAGGAAGGCAGCAAGGCTAGCTAAGAGGAAGCTCAAGACTCCCCTAGCTGTGTTATCTCTCTCTTTTGTTGACCTTCAGAATCTCAATGATCATGAGTCACCAATCACCAGGCACATGAGCAGACTCCAAGCTAGTCAGCAGAAAGCCTCGAGTGCTCATGTCCAGCCACATTACCTAGAACAGGGCAACCACAGTTTCATCAGGCTAGCCGGCTGCATTCCCCCCACATAGGGTTGGCTAGTGTGAGTAATTTCTGTGGGTTTAGAAAAGAAGGACACTGGTCCTTTGGTCTAGAGCTTGTGGGTGGGATGGTAGGGTCAGAGAAATAGTAGCCAGGAATGTGGGAGCCAGACAGGAGAGGTGGTTGGCAGGTGGGCTATGAATGGAGCGACAGTGAGACAGGGACAGTCCCCCTAGAGTCAGAAAGGCCTAAGATATCAAAGCATATGAAAACGTCATCCACAGTAATGCATGTCAGTAAGCAAATGCTGAAGAGGCCAAGATAGGATTATAAGTTCAAGGCAAGCCTGAGCTCTACCTTTAAATTAAGCTGTGGCTAGACAGACCTCAGTGGAAAAGTATTTCTCTGGATTATACAGGGCCCTGGGTTTGATCTCTATCATCATCATTATTACACACACACACACATTGAATAAAATAAACCATGTGTGAATCTCATTTACTCTTTTAAGGTTAAGCATCAAGCATATTTATTGTATATTTTTATACAACAAAGTAAATCCGAAAATGACTGTGAAGCTGAGCTAAGGTTGTAGGACAAGTGGAAATGCAATAAAAGCCTGGAGAACCCTAAGCAAATGTTAGCACCCCTAGTTTGCTGCCCCCAGTTTAGATACACTATACCTCTCTCTCTGCCTACGGTCCTCATGTCCCTTTTCTCATATTCAAGCCAGTTATGACAACATCCACATTTTAGAGAAGTAACAGGAAGTTTTGTAAGAAAGTAAGGACAGCAAGCATTCTGCTGTTGCTAGTAAGTTGAGAGCCTTTGAAAAAGTCATTTGGCCACCTAGGCTAACCACAATCCTTTACACACAGCAGAAAAGTCAATAAATCCTTACTGAATTGATTTGAGTCTCAGCTTCCCTATCTATGGCAGGAAGGGATTAAAACAGGTACATTTCGATGCTATTTACATTCTTAAATGTGATGATCTTCTGATGTATTGCTCTGCCCCAAACCCTAATATTTATATTCACCTAAAAGATGATTCAATCAAAATTGCATTATGCCTGCTTGCTTACCACCAGCCCTCTAAAACACACACGCGCGTGCGCGCGCACACACACACACACACACACACACACACACACATCATGGATCAGTGTTTCTTAGTGAGCCTAACTTAAACTCACCAAACCAGAGTGGGTATCCCGGAGCTGTGATAGGCATGAGTTGTGTGCAGAGGAGCATTTTGGTAGTAGTTTCCCTGCATGCTTGAAAGCCTGCTGAGATAAGAACCACTGTTAAAGATGTGATTACAGAAAGTCATTTGGCACAGAATAGTCCTGTTGAATCATTACTCTTGTTCTTGTACAAGGCTATTTTTTTTCTTTTTTAAATAAAAAAAGAAACATCCTGGCATCAGGGTGGAAATACCATCAGGGAAGAAAAACGAGGAGAAACCAGAGTAGAGCAGTCTCTTAAAAGCTTCTGTTCTGGTCTCCTGATCAGTTTGCCACACACCAATGCTGCTGGAAGAACTCTCCTTAGGCAAAAGAGAGAAAGAAGCAATACAAAAATGGAGGAAACATTCCTCACACCATAATAACAGGAACTTCCAGAATGCAAGGCTAACAACAGCTTGACTTGGATTGTGACTATCTCTATGCCCTTTAGGCAGAGGGCTGGAAATTCAATGAAGTGAGATGCTGCATGTAGACACTGCTAGCCTTGTTTGACTCAATGGAATATAGTCAAGCTTTCAAGTCCTGAAATGTTTCTCTCAACTTGGAGTTATTTTATACATGGCATTGAGCCAAGTCTGCCTCATTCTGAGCTTGATTTCTTAAGCCATTCCTCAGAGACTAATAGAAGTTCTTCCCTTTGATCATCTGCTGCTCCCAGGCATGACGACCTCCTCTGGAGAGTGTGTCGTCTACAGTGGGCAGAACCTAGTATGAGATCTGTGCATGGTCCCGGCGATTGGGCAACTCCTGAACCAAAGCTGCACCCCTCATAGAAGTTGGGGCTGTCAGATTCCTTCCAGATTTCCAAGTGTGAGTTCTGTTAGGAAGGTTTCTTAGTCAACTCTTTTGGACTCCATGCAAGGCTTTGGAATTTTACAGAAGATCTGATCTTGTAAAGAAATGAAACCTTTCCAGGACATGTAACATTCTGATGGATATGTCATTCAAATACAAAACTGGTTGAAGTTGGGACAGAAGACCTGAGCATTCTTGCTGGGGCTATCCCTGGGATTCCTTCCTCTGACTCCTTGGCCTCATTGGAAGTGGTTTGAAGACCACTGCTCTACTGTCAAGAGCCTGAGGACCTAAAGAAGGATGTTAGAGCCAGTCCTGCTGCCTCAGTTCTTGCCTCAGTCTTCATCCATCTGGGATGTAGGTGAAGGCCCATTCTATGTGTAAACTGATTTACAGGACCTCAGTACGTGCAAAGCACAAGAAAGAATATGATCCTCTCTATCCCCACTGCTTCCATAATGACCTACAAATTATAGGTATCTACTAAGTGATTTTAAGTTCAATAGTGAAAGGTAGTATATAATTGCAGCTTCACCAGGGAGAACCATGCTTAAGAAATCTATACCTTCAGAAGTCGATCTTATAGATCCATATAAATATGATATATTCAGACCCTTTGAAAACTTAAGTTCCAGCTCGTTGAAGTAATCATTTTTAAAACTTCTCCACCAGGTTATACTTCCTGTCTCTAGGCTGCTTGTTATCAGCCTTCTCTTATGGGTACCTGTCTCCTTCATTATTTCTGTGTGCGAGCAAGCATGAGTACACAGACACACGCACATGCACACACACACCCTACTCAGGTCTCTAGACTACAACGACTAGGCCTTTCCTGCTCTTCCTTTTTCTTTCCCCTCTTTATCCCCTGCCCTCCTACTGACTGATGGATTTCTGGTACTACCAGCAGCTAGATCTAGCCTTTATCCAGCTTGGCTCAGCAACCTGGCTCTTGTGGTGTTTCTGAAAGAATAAATTAGAACTTAGTAAAATAGGATTAAGTGTTGCAATTATTTCTACTTCCAAAAAGCCTTCAACTAAATTATACACTAAGTAATATTTTTTCTTTCTAAAATATTGCTGAATTAGAGATCTTTTTCTTTCTTCCTTTTTCTTTTTCTTGAAAGCCAGGGAACTGGCATAGATCCAAGATTGAAAGGATTGAAATAAATGGGAATTCTGTGACAAGAAATGTTAATAGTAGGATCGTCAAGACTTTAGTATCTTGATTGCTCTCATTTAGGATTTTAGCCAATTAAGTAGAAGAGAAAATATCTAGTTACAGCCCCATGTCTACAGATAGCCAGGAATTTCTTAAGTCAAAAAGACTCCTCCTATGAGGCCCTTCTGAAAAGCATAAGAAGAAACCATGGGAGGTTGAAAGATGGTGACATGTTTCCACACAATCCAGAATATAAGGCAGTAACTTCAGGGTAAACATCTATATTTGAAGGGTCATGGGCTCTGAGTAATCATGAGAGTATGGTAAGGGAATTTGGGCTAAATTGATACCTCTTCCCAAAGGAAAAAAGCCTATGGCCTTTAGGGGCGAGAAGGCATTATAATAAGCTAGTAGCATTTCTGTGTCCTTATACAAACCATGAATCTTGCACTTGGGATTCCTGCATTTAGTTCAGGCTGTCTAAGCCACTGCATTTTATAAGTGATGAAGTAATACTTCAAAGCTCTAGAGAGAACAACTAAAATTATCAACAGGATGCCATGTATGAAAATGAATCAGAAAGATTAGATCCACTGGCAAAGAAAAAGTTAGGAGAGGATGTTTTGAGTCTTCTAAAGGCTACAGAGTGTGAAAGATGGTGTGTCATATATGGTGCCTGCCAAGTGTAAAGGCTGTATTAGTGAAGAAGGAGCTTATGATGCCATCTTAAAAGGGAGGACTAACACTAGCAAAAGTCGATTCTGAGTCTCATTCTTTCCTTTCCAGAGAATTAGTAGAACTTGGTGTATGTCAGGCATTTAGCTTAGCTCGCAGGTTACTCAGGAATATATGAGATGTCTCTATCTATGATGGAAAGTTTCACTGAAGAGAATGAGAGCTACAGAAAAGTAGGCATGAGGTAGTTGCAAATATGACAAAAAGAGAGTGTGTGGTCAGTGGATTTCACACTGAGGTGACATTTGATCCAGACATTGAAAAATAACTGTGCTTATGTCAACAGACAATGAGCACAAGAACATTTTAGACAGAGAAGACCTGGAGGGAACAAACAGAAACAGGTGACTATAAAGAGAATCGGGGACAAAAGGTAAACTTTCAAGGGGTTGTTTCTGGCCAGAAATAAGGAGTCCTTGAAGCAAGACTCAGGAATTCATAAGTGAAAGGCCCATTAATATCTTCAGCAGTAAGAAAACATAATCAGACTGCCATTTTAGAAATATAGCTCTGTGATGGTTACCCTATTCAACTCATGTGGCCTAGGAAAGAATGATCTGTGCTCAAAAATGATCTCATGAATTAATGAATCATAGTAAATAAGAAGAACTGAGGAAGGTTCCAATCCTTTTGAGGTCAATGACCTTAGAACACTATAACAGAGTAACAGATGTGGCTAGTTTTATTTTTGCTGGGCTCCAGGCAAAGCGTGTGGATTGTGGGTAGAGTTTGCAACATCACTTGATCAACTGTGGAATAAAGCCTTTGTAGGCTGCGGAAGTCTATGAGCATACTAAACACAAAATCAGAAAATAGAAGCCCTTATCCAGAAGGGAAGCATACTCTCTGCCTTCATTGAACTTTTATAAACTGTATGACCTTTGCCCAGCCTGACGTTATTACCTGTGAGAGGTACGCAGCTGTTATTTGGAATCTGTCAAAGCTGTAGCAAATATAGAGGGTAGCATAACAAGGTCAGTGAGAACAGATCTACCATTTGACAGAGACGAACTCCACAGAGTATACAGAGCAAAATCATTTGGCTAGTAGCTCAGGATCCTTTAGTAAATGCTTGTATTGGGGGGTAAATATAATGGTCATAGGCTCACTTCTGTTCATGTTTGCAGAAACAAGAATCACACCTGCTCAGTAAAATGTAAGCTGCAGAGCTGCTGTGAAGAAGGTTATTAGCACTGGAGAGTTTTTCCCACCCAGACTGGAGTTGGGGGAGTAGTAGACCGTTACAGAGCTTAGCACCGAATGGAGAATAAGAGGCTGAGCCAACAGCAACCATACATTGTGAACCCAAAGAAGCCACACAGAACTAGTGGGAAACTCTTCTCAGTGATCCTTAGGGAGGTTTGTTTGTGATTAACCTATCTTTTAAAAGGAATTTCTTGTTCATGACTCCCCGCTATTTTATTAGGATTTTCATTTTACAGATACAGAAACTTGTAACCCTCTGATATCTTAATTAGTCTTTTTCTAAGACTGATACTATAAAAAAAAAATCAAGTCTTGGGATTTACCTGCTTTAGCTCCCAGTTCTGAAGGCTCAGAAACCATGCCAGAATTAATTGAGCATGACCACAGGACATGGAAAAAACAGAAAATTAAAGAAGTTTTTATCTTGAAGACAGGCTTTACAATGACCTAAAGATTTCCCACTAGGTCCTCCTTCTCAGCTATCACTATTCTGTTAGTGCTGCCTTGCTGAGGAACAAATCCTCAACCCATAAAGCCTTATCAAGAAAGATGTCTGTCTGATCCAAACCACAGAAAAGCCAGTGGCTTAACCAAGTTTACTCAACTAGTTCACAGTTGATCTCAGTCCTAGTTTTATAATCTTTGCCATGTGTTACCTTACTGTGATAAAATATATATGTGCATCATATATATATATATATATATATATATATGTCTGATCCTTCACATCATTGATCTCTCAAAAATTCAGGCCCCCATGCATGTTGTTGTTGAGATGTGCCAATATAAAGAAAGAGGAATAGGCAAGATCAAATAAAAGGTCATCATTGGTTCTCAAATGGCACAGCAACAGAGTCAGAACCATTTGCTTCAAAGCACCTTAGTATTCTGCCCTAAGGACTGTAGGCTAAGATGGGTGATTGCCTCACTTAGAAAATGTGTACTACTCACCTTAGGAAACACTTGTCTTCCTTCCTCCTGCTGGCCTTGGAGTCAAGGAAAATACCAAGCAGGTGAGACTGCTCTAGAATATTCTCCACATACTCTTCTGGGGTGATAACAACACACTGTCTAAATTGCTTAGAGCAGCAAAGAGGACTAATGGGAGACAAGGGGGTAAATGAGGGTAGTGGCATATGTCAGGGTATGCTCAAAGGCCATTGTATTCTTTTATGCAACCAAATATGATATACAATAAAAAAAGAGCAGAAATCAAAGGATGCATCACTTAACCGGTAAAATCCAGATCTCTCTCTGTCCGCGGCTTCTTACTCATGTTATTCTGTGCTTTGTGCAAGTCTGAAACACATGGAGTGAATGTCAGTGGGAACAATGCTAACAGTGTCTAATGTCTGCCCTTTTAGGAACCAGGAAATAGCCTTGCAATGATAGTCGATTAATTTTTTTTAAATCACTTTTTATCAGCAGATGAGTCTTAGCAGGTCTATAAAATGCTACCACTTTAGGCAAAGGCAGCACTAATTTCCCATTATTTTGCTGTAATAGATCTAGTGATACCATTTACCCTACCAAGGGGCAACCTTTCTGCAGCCTGGCTCTGTACATGGAGAAATGGGCATTCCAAAGCCATTCTGAACTGGCTCTGCTCTGTCCATCCATACACAGAGCCTCTGGTGCATTTAAATTGCTTTTTGCAGCAGTCGAAGGGATCAATAGCTCTTAGACTCTTTAAGGGATGAATAATATACAAGATGGACATTTTAAGCTCTTTAGAATATATATTCATGAGGTCATCCTGTTTCCCCTGGTGCCCAACTTTGCTAGTGACATTTATTAATGCTTTTGCAGCAAACAGGAGGTGGAGTCTTCCAAAGGCTCTCATCTCTGTTCTTCCAGAGAATATTGATTTTTTTTTTTTTTTTACAAAAATTGGGGGTAGGGTAGTGTTAAAAAAAAAGAAAGAAAATGCTCAAAGCAAAAAAGAAATCTGACAAAGGATAACAGTGCCAAGCTGGCTTGACAAAGTAACATTATCTAAATAGCTTTGTACCACTTGATAGAGACAATCTCTCCTGATTTTCCCTTTGAACAATTTCATACCCTTTATGAGAGCTTGCTTTAAGAATGTTATGTTCTTAATGGTAATACAGGCTTCCCATTGAATCTCTGTACTGGCGAGAGAGGACAGCTTCACACTGCCATAGACTTGGAAAGCATTTGAAATTCCAATTAATTAGGGTTAATTAACTACATGTTTGGTAAAACCGCTCTGAGACACCAGACTGGGGAAAAATAACTGCTTCTTCATAGCTGCTTTAAAGGAAAGGCTGGAACCCACAAGAAAGCTCAGTGTGACTCACAGAAGTCTGGGTGCATTGGGGTGTGTGATTAAGCTGGAAAGAAATCAAATACTGGAATGGCTCTCCTCCAAAGTGTGTGCTGGGGGCGATTTTTTTCTGTGGACTCTCTTATGTTAAATTGATATCTTATAGGAATTCAGACAATAGAAGTGTGGCTGGATGGGCAGGGCCTAACTGGCTAGAGAGGGTGCTTGGGCACCCCTTACATACAGTGGTTCCCGGATGCTCTGGTGCATGAGAGATTATAGTAGCAAAGATAAACCCCATTCTGTTCTCCATGCCACCTGCAGACCTGGGCTGATACTGTAAGTCCTTTGAGTTTTATTCTGTAGCCAGTAGTTCTCCAGCAGTAAAACATTAAAACTGAGCATTGGAGATCCCTTCCTTGTCACACTGGCCTTTCTTTACACCATCTTCCTCCAGCTATTTTTTCTGACATTATGTATGAAGACTATTGGAGGACTTCTTTCTCTTCAAGGCCCCCCCAGTGTCCCTAAAATCCTTTGAAACTCCCAACCATTGTGGATGATAACACATTCTCTAACAGCCTCCTCTGCTCTACCATAAGAGCTCCTAGCTACATAAGAAGACAACAGTCCCCATCCACATATCCATACTGTGTCTGCCAATGGGCAGGAAAGGGAGAGCTGAGTAGTGTTGCCTGGAAACCCTGTGCACCGGCTAGTCTTAGTGCAACTACCCATTCCTAGCCTTTCAGTTATGGAATATTATTTGAAGATGTGCTACATTTGTTTATTCAGTGAAACATTTGCTTAACGATGCAAATTGTGTTCTATTCTTTTATGTTGCATTTGGTTAACTCTGTGAAGCTGTGTTACTTTGCCTGTCTAAAACATCTGATTGGTCTAATAAAGAGCTGAACAGCCAAGAGCGAGGCGAGAGAAAGGATGGCGCCAAGGGGCTGGTAGGCTGTGAGAATAAGTGGGAGAATTCTGGGAGAAGGAAATCCAGCCCCCTTCCCAGGTGCCGACTGCAACAGTTTCACTTTCCAGTTCCATAGCTCTTCATACAGGTGAGAGTCAGGCTTTATTAATTGTCCTTGAGATTTTCTCCCCAGCTGGATTGTGAGCTCAGTAATGGTAGGGAACATAATCATCTGCTCCATGTGACATATTCTGTATGAGGAATGACTATGAAAGTCACTTAATAATATATGTTGGATCAACAAAGCCCAACATATTAAAATATGAAAGACTCCTCTGACAATTACAGAGGAACATCAAAGAATGCCTGTGGCCTAGAGCTCAGATTTTAGGAACCTAACTAAACCAGATTCTGAACCTCTCCATTCCTCTGGAAATGACACTCCAAACCTAAGTCAGGTTATACTTGGTTTGAAGGCTTCTTTCCACTCACTGAGAATGTACTTTATTTTTAATTAGAAAGATTACCTGGCCATGTTTAGAAAACACCAACCATCATATACCACTGAAAAGATTATAGCCAACCTACTTACATTGTTTTTCTTGTGGTGCCAGTTTGAAGACTGTTGTACCTTGTAAATCATATAAAATGGCTGAAGGATTGATGTCACTAGAAGAGATGGAAGAAGGAAGAGAGAAGGAAGGGGAGGAAAATGAGAGAGGAGGGGTGAGAGAAGAGAAAGAAGTATGAGCTTGCTGCTTCTACTTGCTGTTAGGAAAGATTCCTCTATGTTCACTTAGACCAAATGACATATCCGCAGCCATCCCTTCCTTTCTCTCTGAACTACAGAGGACTGAACCCAGGATGCTATAACCCCAGGCCTTATTTTCTCTTAAAAGAGTGAGGAACTATAAAATTCTCTAATATTTTGTTTCCTTCATTGACAAAGACTACCTCAGTAAATTTTTTCTGCAGATTTGAGGTTCTAAGCAGAAATATGCTACATTTCTTTCAATTCACTGTGCATTTTGGATGCTGTTGTTAGTCTAAAGCTAGATACCAACAGACACACATGGGATTGTAAAAGCTTCTAGTACCCAAAGGAAAACTATATTGAGGGCCACAGAGCTCTTCTGTAGGTCTAGAGGGTTGGAGGGTAGAGGGAAAAAAGGCCTAGGGCAACAAATAACCTGCTTTCATCAAAGGCCTTGGGATTTCCTGGCTGGGCAAAGAAGATGGGGAACTTTCCCAGGAGGGAACCAGCTCAAGGCTCCACAGAGCAATGTTTGTAAGAATTAAAGATTCTGTGAAAGATCCCTGCTGGGCTAAGAAGACCTCTAAGTAAGAGGCAAGGGTTCAGACAGCCTGCTGAGGAAGATATCCAACAGAGGAACCAGGCCCCCTGTGTGCAGAAACCAGCTGTGCTCTTTCGGCTGGCCTCCTGCCTCTAGAGCCCTGTCTCTTTGATGCCACACTGTTGACCCAAGGCAAGCTGCAACAAAAAGTCTTCATAAAAAGGACAATTTCTACAGTAATTAAATGCTGTTCAGTCTCCCCCATTCTTGACTAATTTCCTTTTGTTTAATCTGATTTTGTTTTGTAATTTTTGGACCTACATAGACTATTCACACCTTTAAAACGAAATAATAATTCTTGACTTGGAATTTGCTTTGAGAATACAAAGCATCTGGACCCCCAATCCTTTGTTACAGTCACATGATAGAAGAAAGGATTCTTTCCGAGAAGTATTGACCCATGATGAGTCAGCAAGCATATCTACCTAGAATTTAGAGGTCAATGTGCCCAGCTTCAAGTTATCTTATACTCTAAACTAGTAGGGTAACATATGCCCATAATATGGGCAATTGAAAAAAATGAGGCAAGAGAGTAGTGAGTTCGAGACTAACCTGACTATGTACATAATGAGTGTGGTCTACATGTAGTGAGATGCTATCTCAAAGGAGAGAGAAGAGGGAAGGAGATAGAGAAGGGGAGAGAGAAAGAAAGGAGAGAAGAGAGAGGGGGAGAAGATGATTCTCAAAGGGCCAAAGAGCATCAAAAATACAGGCAAGCCTGGAGGTGTGATTTCTCTAATCCCAACACTCAGGAGGCAGAATCAAGAGGATCATGAGTTCAAGGTCACCCTGAAATAGAAGATCACGTTGCAAAATGACAAAAGCAAATAAATGCTCATGAATTTCTCATGTCTATAAGGCGGTAGAGAAATTACTGTCAGAGCAAATAAACAAATTACTTCAGAGATTTGAAGGAGAGAGAGATTGTGTTTGGAGTGGTGTGAAAGAGTTGGTTATTAGTACATGGGAGAATTTATCCAAAATCTATATAAGGCACAGTCAGGAAGGCCTTGTTGGCGAGGGGTTTAGGGGAGCAAGGGCCAAATAGGCAGCATGCCTAAGCTGGGGTTTGCATGTCATTGTCCTGTTTCCCAGGAGGCTTCAGTCTCACTGGCTTATTACCATCCCCAAAGTACTACATTATTTTATTAGTTCCCCATATAAATTATTTATCTGAGCAATTGCTGATGCTGACCAGCTCTAACAAATAATGTCATCTTTGGGAAATGATGCTAGAGGGACCACAGTCTCTGGTGGCTGCCAAAACCCTGAAAATCAATTTTAATTCCTTTTGTGCGTGTTGTGTGTACGAGGGGAGGTCTTACAAAATAGGGCTGTTCAGATGTCAGCTGCCCTTTTTATAGGGTCTCCATCAGATCTACAAATGAGAAGTCTGGGAGCAACATTAGGGAGGTTGCCAAGGGACACAGCTTCTGGTGCTGTTTAGTACAAAGCAAGTCATAATAACTCAGCTGGGGGCGGGATATTAAAAGGTCACTTGATTTTATCTCCAATATGCTTCTTTGGAAAAAGTCACCTTGCTGCCACATTTGGAGAAAGACTTGTTAGTATATTTGCCTCCCCCTCACCTATAGGGCTGAGCTTATAGGCACAGAACATGCTGACAGGTCCCGATGCTCCAAAGAGCTTCAGCTTCCTTTGCTATCCTTGCTGTCATAAGCCTCCATTAACTGCTCAGTTGCTGATGTTGTCAGTGGTGATGCATGAGACTGCTCTGTTACTGAAATCAAGAGTTAATCGCCTGTCGGATGCCCATCAGAGAGGACCTAAGCTATGATGGTATAAAGCAAAATACTAGAGCATGTACAACTTGGGATGGAGTGGGGATAAGACATCAGGGTAAGAAAAGGAGATCTCTGAATCTTTGTAAAGGATTCTTTCTGGTATCTGGAAAGGCACCATTGTGCTCTTTCAAGTAGAGCCTGACTTGTGAACTGTAACAGGAGTCAACTCCTTCTGTGTGAAGGTCAGACACTGGAAAGTCTCCCCAAGAATGAGTAAAACATGCGGTGCAGCAATGTTTTCAATCATCAGCTATTCTCAGGCCTTGTCTTTGTCTCCTTTCTAGACATTCATGGTGTGACAATTTGTCTGGGGCAGCTGCACAGTCTTCGTCCTCCCAATCCCATCTCATCTATCATGTAAACACCTAGCAAGACTTAAGAATTTCCTTGGAACAGTGTGACTATCTACCTGAAATTTTGTCCTTAGAGGGTAAAAAAGGTTGCTATCCCAAGTCTTGATGCAGCATTGTGTTTATAAATCACATCACTCTGGCAGTGAGGAGTTGGTGGGAGGTTCCCCTGCAACTTTGATTCCAGGAGAGACCAGGGTGGACAACCATTCCTGTGTGTTGGCTACCTCAGGCAGAGAGCCCACATACAACTACTACCCATGCACCCTCAGGTAAGGCCACAGAGATTATGCAGTATTCAGTCTTTCTTTCTCTCCATGTGCACCTTGAAATACAAAATCACTGTGGTCTCAGAATAGTTCTGGGCTTCAAGAAACAAATTCACAAACACCATAAAGGGGTTAACTTTTCCTCAGGGCCACAGAGGAGCCTTTGACTGGCCTGCTTCAGTTCCTAGAAGAAGGCAGGAGAGTGAACAAGGAGAAACAAGCAGGGGCCAGCTAAATCTACACCCCGGCTAAGAATACTTCCCAGAAGCTCCATTTAGTAACTTCCATTGATGTTTCATTGGCCTACATGCAAGGGAAATCTGGGAAATAATCAGATTCATGGTCACTCTGGACAAGCCAGGGTTGCCTGACCACTATGACAAACAGAAGCAGCATGAGGCAGAAAAAAAGGCACCAGCATTAAAGAGCAGGAATCTTTTTCTTTCTTTGGAGCGAACCTATTGCACAAAAATTAATGTCTGCTGCACAGGCTACAAATGAAAAGTAGTTCATTTCTTACAAAGCTCGGCCGTCTCTCCTCTGCTGGCCTGGCACTCTTATGCAGTTTGTATTTACTGTGGCCAAACCTAATTCATTCATTTATGAAGTCATCTCAGCACCAGCAGCATCATAAAGTATTCATCTCCTGGTGCTTTACACTGGAGAAGGTCACAGTATTGAGTGTATGTGCGCCCCAAGGCCCTTTTCTCTGTCTGGGCCCCCTGTGGCTTAGGCCTGATATTTTCCTTTTAAACAGTAAAATAAGGTGTACACAGCTTAAAAATACATATCGGTGTTGTCTCACAAGCTCAGGAGACCTCACCGTGAGGGGCTGGGATGCTTTGTGATAGCCCTCTTCTATTTCTTTCCAGTGTTCCTTACTTTCTTTGTAGCATGGCAGCATTAGGTCATCAGAACAGATTGCCTTCTTTATTACTGATTTTCATGCTGAGGAATTTTCTGGGCTCTTCACTTCAGAATTCCAAAGAGAAGATATTCCAGTCTTCTGTCATTCCAAACTGCCAAATATAAAGGAGGGCAGAAGGAACGTGGTGGTGGCTCTTTGCGAAGGGCTAGGTAGAGTCACCTCCCCCCTAAAGCCCTTTGCTTAGAGCTCAGAGGGAAGGGCACATTGCTCTTATGCAGTTCCCTGGCTGGGCGCTAGGAGTGCCCATTAGGCAGAGAGAACTAAAGGACTGCATTTCCATGCTACTTTACAATAGGATGTCCTACAGTCAGAATCATGATGAGCAGAACTGAATCTCTTTTAGTATGATGACAATGTCATCCAGTAAAGTCAAACCCAGCATTCAACCCTGGGCAGACCTGACCTTTGTGCAATCTCTCATTTCCTGGAATGGAATCTTATTTCCCCCACTTTCCATTCATACTCCTGGCCTGGTCCAGGGTCTCCAGATGCTGCCTTGTGTCCAGTCTGTCCTTCCTGGCTCCCTTGCTGCCAGGCCAGGTTATGTTTCCTGCGTTTCCTGTGTCATCCACCTGCTGATCAGAACCCTGACATGTCATCCCCCACTCTTGGCTATTTCCACCTGCACGTCTTGAAGGAAAAGGCCAAGAAAGCTGTCCTCTTCTCTACAGAGGCTGTGCATTCCTCCGTTAGCACAGTTAATGTGATGCAGTGTTGTGAAACTAACCTTTCCTCAAAAGGTCATTGAGAAAAATATAAGGACAGCATCAGATATTCTGCCTAGAAAAGGTCTTTGGCCTCTTCCTTAGCTGTTAGCTTAACATGTTAGCAAAGTTGCTAGGATGGGGGCCTGGGACCCTTGGCCAGTTAGACAGTGACACAGAAATAAATGGTGAAAAGCAGAAACAGGAGATACAGTCAGCATGCACACTGGGAAGACGAACAAAGGCCCAATGAGCTCCCCGGTCTACCATTAGGGTCCGGGCATGAGGTAGGTTTAAGTGGACAGCAGGAGATTTGCATACTCAGTAGTACCTGTCAGGGTGTGGGTCTGGTTCCCTATTTCTGATGCAAAGTAATTGGACAAGTCAGAAGGTAAGTCTCCTTCCAGGAGTCAAGCTGGTCCTCTGGCTAGCACTAGGCTTCGGCCTTTTCCTTCCCCCAGAATAAGACTCCTGGGAAATTGTAATTTCTTAGGGTCCATTGTTTCTTAAAAGCCTGATAGCTGAATGGAGAGGCACATTTTTTTTTTTTTTTTTCAGAACATCTTTATTCCTGTCAGGAAGATTGCACATTGCTCTCTTCCTGATTGGGGTCTACAGTCAGCCCTCATTCATCTGACCTAGCATGGTATCCCTCCAGCCACAGTGAGCCAACCAGAGCCTATCTCTGGAGAAAATCCATCAGCTCACTCTCCTCAGTCAGATGAATCACGCAACCTCCCCGGCCCTGAAGGAAGTGCACTTCTACTTGATGTAGTTTTACAGACAACTGAATGTCGCCATTTAGATGACACCCAAGGCTGTGCCTTTTATGACCAAAAAGAAGAAAAAAAATAATAAAGTGTGTTCCTAAACAAAATAGATTTTTCCCTTGAGGTAAATGCTGTGACTCTCCTAAAATGGAAAAAGGGAAGAGAGCATCTATATTTAGTTCCTTATTTATTTAATGCTCAGCTCCCTCCATGGCATCTGCCTGAGAGCAGGGACTGCACATGTAGAGTCCCAGATCCCAAGTCAAGGATGGCATGAGAATGATTTGGGAGGAATACTTCTGTTTCTCTGGGTCTTAGCTTGTATACTTGTGTGTGGTGGGGGAGGGTGGTAACTAATCCCTACAGGGCTCTAGCACTGAAATTCTAAACTACATTCAAGAGTAACCATCTCAAAGGCTTCTGGTATAGGAAGAAGGCTAAATTTGCTTGTGACTTATTCAGGATAAAGGCAGGGTTAGAAGGCTGGCCCTCCTCTGAACACCACTGAACAGGACGCCATTTCAGTCACCACAGGGGTCCAGCTGGGCCCAGTACAGCCAGCACTGAGCCCCCTACAGAGCCAGCTGTGCTTCCTGGGGCTGAGGAGGAGAAGCTGAGTGCCTCTGGGCAGCACAAGCAGAAATGTTATTATTATTGGCTTTGCAATTTGTTCACATTTTGCTGTCATCTGCCTTAGTAGCCAAGGATCTGTACATTAAGACTTCGATTTTATCCCCTGGGGCGTCCATGTTTTATGAAGATCGCTAGTGTTTGCCATCTTTATTGCAGTTTTTGTACAGCCCCTGGCTGCTGTGCTGAGCATAATCAAATGTCATTTATGAAGTCTCCCTGCCAACAGAGGATTGAGGGACAGCCCTGTGGCCTAAGTCTGCACAACTCTAAGAGACAAAAAAGCTGTGGAAGCATGCTCAGGTGCTAATGAACTACAGGTTGAGGCTTGGTGGTTTCCACCTAACATCCCTGCCCCCTCTGTGAGCTACAGATTGCTGCCATTTCTGAGTGGGAGTCAGGTGCTGCCCAGCAACCAAATCTCACTCCTCTTCTTGCATCTGTGCAGGAATAAGTAGGGGCCTCAGTAGAACTGTGGGCAGAAAAAGTGTTGATGACATGGTGGTTCTATCCCAGCATCAGGTCTGGCTTTGTGGCTTCTTTGCTATGTGACCTTGACCTTCTACAGAGGAGAATATAGCCAAAAGTTTCTGGCCCGTCAGGCCAGGGCCTGGGACCTGTTGTCCCACAGCTGCTTAGCCCCAAATAATCACACAAAGGCTTATATTCATTACAAATTGTTTGGCTTGTGGCTCAGGCTCATTACGTGCTAGCTCTTTCAACTTAACCCATTTCTATTAATTCGTTTATTGTCATGTGGCTCAAGGCTTACCTGTGTTTCTTTACTTCTTGCTTCCTTGGGCAGCAGCTCACATCTTCTCTGTCTGACTCTGCCCTCCTTCTCTATTATTTATGCTTAGATTTCCTACCTGCCTCTAAGATGCCTTGCCATAGGCCAAAACAGCCTCTTTATTAACCAATGGTATTCACAACATACAGAAAGACATCCACATCCCTTCCCCTTTTCTGTCTAATCAAAAAGGAAGATATTAATCTTAACATAGCAAAATTACATATAACAAAACAGCTATTAAACAAGAATTACAGTTACAGAAGGGTTTTGAGAGATTATTTCCTTAGGAGCTTTTAACTCTTAATTATTCTTTGCTCTCTTCCATGTGGCCTTCACTCCAGCTTCATTCTGTGTTCTTGATTTACTTTATTTTCAATCTTATGCATTGCTGATGTAATCTTCTTTGTCATTTCAGTATTTGATCCTGGAATGATTGCTTGCTAACTACTCACAATTTTTTCCTAGTTGTTTCTCTGCTGGCTTCTTCCCCTAAATGTTCCTCTAAAAGTCCTCCGGGCTCTCTTTAGTTTTCTCTGTGACTTAATACTGCTACAAAAGCCAACAGAGGTGGTCGGGTCTTTCCTTACACATTGTCTTTGATGATGCTCTGTCTCTGGCTATTCTTCTCATGCAACCTTTAAATGATAAACTACCTACTTCCAGTTTTCACAAAGCCTTCTTTCTCTTCTGAATTTTCTACTGTTGTGCTCAGCTGTCTGCTCAGCACCTCTAAAAGAAAAAAGTCCCAAAGATTATTCACACTTGGTTAGTCTTGAACCTAAAAGTGGATTCTTTCCAGAGTTTCCTCATCAGTGACTGACATCTCCACTCATCTGCCCCTAGGAGCCCTGGAGGAATCTCTAACACTCCTCTTTTTCTTACCCCATTTCTTTCCAAGCCCTTTCGCATATGCACCCAAAAAGCATCCCAAATAAACTGCCCACTCCCCATTTGTCCCCATAGTTAAGCTCAGTCCAATGTGCACTTCTGAACTCAGGGGCAGCTACATTCATTTTGATTGTTAACCTGACACAATGTGGAATCACCTGGGAAGGAGTCTGAGTGAAGAACTCCTCGTTTACTTTAGATAGGCATGCCTGTGAGGAATTTTCTTAATTAGAAAAGTTAGTTAGGAAGACCTGAAGGTGAGTGGTATTGTTTCATGGAAGGGCAAGCTGAGCACTAGTGTGAATGCGCCCTTTCATTGCTTCTGCTTTTGATTGGGGATGTAATGTGATCAATTTCTTCAGGTTCTTTCCACCTTAACTTCCCACCAATGATGAATTGTAACTTGAAATTATGAGCTAAATAAACCCCTTTCTCTTAAGTTGATTCTGTTGGGGGTTAGCTTATTACAGCAACAGACAATGAAACTAAGACGAACATGATGAGGTTTACACATCCCATTTATGATCATTGCCTTTGCACAGATATGATTCTGCATTGTCCTACTTTACATCATTCAAAGAGTTTCCACACATTTTAGGATTAAAACCCCAAATCTTATACATGGCCACCAAGGCATGACATGATCTACTGGGTTAATTTGAGAATAATAGACTCTGATCTTTGATTTCTTCAGATTTGCTATTTACCACCTCCCTTTGCCTACAACACTTGTCTCATGCATTTGCACTTGACACCTCCTCTTCCCAATGACATTTTGTCACAAACTATCCATTGACATTGTTTCCAAGGTCATCAGGTACATCACTTTGTGTGGCCCCCATTCTTAATAATGTGTGTGGTTGACTAATAAATCAATTAATGTTAGCCTCATTATGTGAATCACAGGCCCCACTAAGGAAATGTTTTGTTTTTAACCACTGCAATTTCCTAACCACTCTGCCTCTAATAGTACGAGGATAGGCTCAGGGAAGAAGGCAGATTTTCAGATACTAGAATGGAAACAAGAGAAAATAGGAACATCATGCCACTGCCTGCCTATTAAGTTAAAAATACACCCATGGAAGAACCACCTATCACTAACTACAAGGTTAAAGGAGGGCCAGCAGCCTGGCAGCTTCCAGATGGCCCAAAGCTCAGCAGTAAGCAGACAACAGTAAATGTGGAAACCATTTCCTGTCTTCAGCACACATTCTGGGTTCAGGGCACACAGGGCAGCTCTCAGCTGACTGCAAAGTTAAGCTCAAAAAGTACATACAGTGCTAGTGGTCATTTCAACTCGGGTTTGGGCCAAAAAGCAGAGCCTGAATTTTAGGGGACAGTCCTAGTGTTTTTATCCAGAAGCCCAAAGACACCCTCAATCTTAATTCAAAAATAAATAAATAAATAAACCCAAACTCACAGTCACAGTGAGAAAAGACTGACATCACTAACTCTTGGCTCACACATCTGGCCACTCTTGTGAGGCCTGTGGCCTCTCTCCGGGCTCTTGGCTCACCAAAAGCTCCTGTAATCTTTTTTCTGGTCTCTGCTCTGGGAATGTGTCACCTTCCAGGTATCCTTAAACCTAGGCTGCCTTGCCCAAGGAGTACAAGCTTCAGGTATCTTAAGAAAAATAATGGTAAGAACCAAAGTCCTTACTTTTGGGATTTTTCTCTCCTCCCTTATTAAAGTCAAGAAAGACTCAGGTAACAAGACAAGAGATATGTGATGTGGTGAGGCACCGACCTTAGCTATTACCTAACTTCAAGAGACTAATAGGGAAAGACTCAGAGGGTTGATATGGGGTCCCATGTTTGGGTAGGGCTGCAGGACTCTGCAATAGACCTACAGTTTACCCTCAGCTAGCTGATTTGTGGTAGAACAGAGATGTGTCTCTGCTCTGTGGACATGCTCAAAGTTTGACAGATCTAAACGAAGCATTCTAAAAAGAAAGGGTTAAGATTAGAGTTTGTTCAGACACTTTCTAAGATAGTTTCTTTAAAAGATGCTATTATGTCCTTACAGAGAGAAGTGGGGGACAATGTAGATTTCTAGGGATGAGGACAGAGGTGTGCATATACCAATGATGGAAGTTCAGTTGAGAGCTATCAATAATGGCAATTCTCAAAAGAGTATACAAGAGTTCAGGAAAGAAAGACTTAGATGTGAAAGAATATCACTGAGGCCAGCCATGCCTGTAAGAAAAATAAATACATTACTATCTCTCAGGTCAATAGTGCATGTAAGGCAAAGATGTTCTTCCTAACCCTCTGGCCCCTACCTCTACCCATAGTATACACTCCATTTTAACCAATAAGTATCAGAGAAAATACAAAGCAGCCACAACTCCATATTTCCCCAAGGAAGAAAGACTTATGGGCACATGTCCCAAAGAAGAGGAATTGAAAGTCAACCCCAGCCTGCTGATAGTGTTGGGGTTGGGGGTGCTTCTACATGGGAATCCATATTCGCAGTTGCCAAATTGAGTCAGTAGTATGGAAATCAAAATAATACTCCCATTGAGCAGATGTGACACAATAGCAGAGATAAATATGAAGTGCTTTCTGGGGCTGAGATACTCTACTCTTTAAAGCCCTTGCTGTACAATATAATCCCCAGAACCTAAATAAAAAGATATGCACTACCATATGTGCTTCTGACCATAGCACTAGGAATGTACAGACAGAAGGGTGTCTGGGGTTGACTGACCAGACAACCTGTCCTACCTGTCAAGCTCTAAGACAATGAAAGATACTGTCTTAAATTATGATGGACAACATCTGAGGAATAACACCCAAATTGTCCTTGGATATATAAAAACACGTGTATATATGTGTACCTGCACATGAACACCCACACCCATGCCCTGACACCACCCCACACATTTCCATACCCACAACTTTCTGATCAAACCTCATGAGTCTTTTTTATTTACAGCAATAGCTTTATAATGGAGCCATGAGTAAATATTCCTTTTGACAAAAAGTGAAAGAAATATTTTATGCTTAAAAGATGCTCACAATGTTTAAAACATACTAGCTAAATGCTGCAGCAAATAACCCTCCAGACTACACAAAATAAACATGTAGGTGAGCAATACCAACCTTCAAGGGCCCAGATTAGGCAGCATGATTAAGTCGCGATGCTGATCTTCATAGTCCTTGGTGCCTAGAAATGGTACACATAAGAAAGCCCCACAGGAAAGTCTCAGAGGTTCAGCCTTCAGGGGCACACATTGTTTCTGTCACTTTCTCTTGGTGCCGCAGTCACCTGTACAAAGGGGAAGGCTTTTGATTTGGTGGAGGCTGGCAGTTTCTGTTGCACAGTGTGTTATGAAACTGTAATTATAGGCTACACTTATTCACAGCCTTGTCAGCCTGTGGGCATGAATGAGGTCACATTAATATTTATGTATAAATTTGCAAAGATGCATGAATTGACTGATTGGCTACAGGTTCTTGACACCCTCTGTAAAGACTTAGGCAGGTTGTTTGAGGGAGCTTCAGCAAGATCTGCAATTAACTAAAAAATAATTCCATTAAAACTATTGTATTCTCATTTCCCTTATAGTAGCACTAAAATTAACCACTACCAGCAAACATTCACTGGGGCTTTCTACATGCTAACCACTGCTCTGTGTGCTTTGTATTTTAATCCTCCAGCTATTATACCCTCAACCTTTTTTTTTCAGATGCGGTTAAGCACAGAGAGACATAACTTGCCCAGTTTGCAGTACAGGTAAGTGGCAAGGCAGGATAAAAACCAACTCTTTCTGGCTACAGAATACTGCTCCTTTGTTGATCATCATATTTCAAGTTCTCAGCATCTACTTTAAAATCAACAACATCTGTAGAAGGTTTTCGTATTAATATGTGGCATCTGTCCCAACACAATGCCATCAGCTGGTGCCTTTAGCCACAGGAATTGACTTTCTCAGAGTTTAGGAGACTGGAAAGTCCAAACTTAAGGGTCTGGGCTGACCTGGATTTATGGTGAAGTCTCTTCCTGGTTTAGAGACAACCACCTTTCACCATGTCCTCACAAAGTAGAAAGAGTAATGTCCCCAGGGTCTCAGTAGGATTGGATAAGGTCCATCTTTTGACTCACCTAATCACAATCATCCCTTGCCAAGTGCTCTCTCTGATGCCCAGGGACAGAAATCTACAGGACCTAGCTCTGTCCCTTGAATAGGTTCTTTCTGGATGCCTCCCAAGCCATTAATACTGGAGAACCTGAGCTCTAGAATAGAAAGAAGGCTCCTCTTCTGGAATCTGTCTCCCTTGGCTACTTGAATCCTAAGCAAGGCATTCCTAACCAGAATTTTCCAAAGCCCAGTAAAAGCACAGCCCTGTAGCTTCCTCCAAACCAGGACCAACCTTCCTCATCTCATTGCTGGTTGGGAAAGCAAGCACACCCCATTGTTACTCTTCCTTTTCCAGGCCTTTCTCCAGAGGACTGTGCACAGAGTCCTTTCTTCTCTGTATCTCTTGATGGCTGTTTTCCAGAGTGATCTTATGCACCAACATCAGTCTTCTACACTCCTAGCTCTGGTATGATTTGGCTGCTTTTCTTTGGGACCAGAGGCTCCAGAGAAGCTGCCTTCCCGTGCAGCCAAGTTGACCTCTAGACGGAAGCAGAGCTGAGTAAAAAGCAGCTTGTCAGTCATCCTATGATACAAGTCAAATAAACACTGGCTTCATCCCTCTGAGAGGAAATGGGAATTTACCAAATGGGTGACCCAAAACAGAAGTAGACAGGCTATCTCGGACATCAAATAAAACTGTCTAGAGGAAGACATGATGCAGAAACGACAGTGCTATCTAGGACACAGAAGCATTATGTATGACAGCTGTGTGTCCTGGATTTTCTAGGTCAGTCCCAATTTCAAATCTTCCCTCACCTTGTCAGACCACACATCCTAATCTCCTGACTGGATAAAGTGGCCACCAAATCTTCAAGACACTTGATCAGCACATTAACGCAGAGGGTGGAACCATCCCTAGAAGTGTTGATAATTGTGTTTCTGGAAACATAATCATATTAGGGGCAAAATTAGAATATAAAAACTAAACTACTTCAGCCTCTAGAAAGAGGAAGCTAATGGCTGGAAAGTCAATGTAGGGATTTCAGTTTCTCTCAGTGGTATTTTGGAACCAGACATGACAGAGTGTGGTGCTCACCTCCTCAAAAATCTCAGGAGAAAGGTAGCTTCAAGGCTGCCGTGTGGGCAGCCATCCTTCCAAGGAGCCACCTCTTCAAAGACAGGACAAGTTGAGCATCAGAAAGGGCACATGGCTTTAGGTTGGAGGTTTGTAAGACATGCCAAGGACCTCATTGCCCCTCAAAGTAAAACTGTGTGAGATAGAAGCAAGGTGAAAATTGAATGTGTCGATTTATGTTCAAATGCTCATGTTCATGTTGATTCACCAGGTCACCATGCCTGGTCAGAGAAGGTGACCAGAAATAAAGGCAGTGATCTCTGGCCAAGGCTGATGGCATTGCCAAGGAGGCCTCCCTGGCCTACACGGTAAAATCTGGTACAGAGAGGTCATGGGAAAAGGAGAGAGAGAAAAAGGAAGGGAGAGAGAGGGATCTTTAAGGCACTTTGATTATGGCACCATTAGTCTCAGACTAAATTTACCAAATGGTGCTCAAATGACTGTTTTGCAAAATACCTTGAAATTTTTGTAGAGTCTGTTTTGTGTTTTATTTTTCTCATAAATGTCTCTTGTTAAACCACCAAACTTTATGTTTCCTGCAGAAGAGGAGATCCTATTTTCCTCCCCCCTGATCTGAAAGGGTTTCTGGGGGAAAGAACATCTGTGGTGTGGTAGTGAGCTTAAGGGGAGAACTGAGAGACACAGAAGAGCTCACACTGAGTTATTCTATGTTTGTATGAGTCCTGTATGCCCAACTTGGAAAGAGAGACCATGGATGGGAATACACATGGAAAGGGTCAAAGACTGGGGACACTGGCCCTTTTCCACTTCCAGAATGAGACCAGCGTGATTCAGGAGCCCCAACCTCTCTTCCTAGATCCCCTGAGCAAAGAAACATAAAGTGCTTTGACACTTCAGTGATTTATGAGAATCAACACTTATTCACACACCTGTCACTGTTATGCTTAGGTAAATAAAACATTCTCAGAAGACATGATCATTTTGTTGTAGTTAAAATTTCTGTAGAAGGAAAATCATCACGGATGGCAGTTGTGTTCCTTTGGAGTAACGTGTTCTGTGCTACTTAAAAGACCCATCCTCAGGGCCTCTACTCAGCTGTGAAGACTGCTGTGACGATTAGAAGGTGCTTTTCCCTTCTGGCACACAATGGTGAGCCAAGGCAGCCCCCTCCTCTGCCCCTGTGTGGTACCCTCGCCTGCTTCTTCCACATGGGTGTAATGGTGCTGTAATCATTAGTTGGTCCTCATCAATGCCTTAGGCATTTGAGCAATATTTACCAAGTTCGAAATGATTTGAAGGCAAAATCATCTTCACAAAAATGCATGCTCACTCATGGGTTGAACACAGGTAGGTTCTTTTAAAGACCTCAGAGATTTTAAAGTCACTGGGGATGCTGGAGTCACTGTGGGCAAGTCATTTAATGTGGATGCTATGAGGCATGATGGGGAATGAGGTCCATTTTTGCCTTCTAGATTTGGAATAGTTCCACATGGGTGGTGGAGAACCCATGCTTTAAACGCCAATAAAAATGCACATCTGTGGAAGATCGGATGTTAAATGGGTGGAACTGAGAAACGCAAAAGTTCAGAGGAGGAACAGAACTCATGGAGGGGCCCTGCTGATTTCAAATGTGTAAGATAGGAAAGAGGAGGGGGAAAGAAACATGTTGGTGACAATGGAGCAGAAAGTGTCTTGTCCCCAGTGTCAGGCAGCTGAGGGCAAAGAGGATGCTGAACTAAGTCTGGTAGTTTAAAGACCTGGTGCCTTAGCAGGGTGCCTGGAGAAAAGAGTAATAAATATTTCATAGCTACGCTGCAGAAGTAAATATTTAAAAGGCAAGGCTTATTTGGAAAGCCAGCTTGATGAACTAAAAAGATAAGATGCTTAGTAACCAAAGAAGCTTGAGTTCAGACTCCATCCCTAACAAATTACGTAGCCGTGAGCATATCCCATGCCTCAGATGCTGTATCCTCATTTGTAAAACCTAACGTAACTGTCCTATTCCCATGAAAATTTCAGAGATTGGATGTATTTAAGTGATTGTGCATCTGTCACATAGTAGGTGTTCAAGCACCAGTAGATATTGGTATATTTACAAACTCAGAATCTTTTAATCATAGATAACATGACTGGAAAACATAGAACTTTGCTTTGACTTCAAAGACTTATGCAAATCAACAAATTTATACATCGAATATAGCCAATTATAAATAGTAATTAGGGTTGAGTTCTCATAGGCACTCCTGGTCATTATTAAAAAAAACAAACAAACAAACAAACAAACAAAAAAAAACCTTGTGATTTTGGGCAGAAATGAATCACACTTGAAAGGTGTTGGCTCCAGAACTGATCGGCAGGAGAGATCTGGCAGAACTAAGGCAGGAAATGCCAAGTCAGGTCATGCCCAGGTAAGTCACAGAACATAGAACCATGAGCATCCGGGGAACTTGCTGCCATGTTGCTATGCTGCTTCCTTCCTCCACCTTCTCTGTGGTCCCCCTGAATGAGACATTTGCTTTCAAGCAGCTGCTATATCAAAAATTCTTCCATTACCCCCATGCCATATCTGTTAAGATTTATTTAAGTCCCTACTAGTGACATTCCAATGACCAAGCTTAAATTATATGCCTATTCCCTAGGTGTCAGGAGAGAGAAAAAAACACCCCGTGCTTTATTTTCTGTAGTAAGGAGTAGGTAGCAGTCATACCTTGAAACTTCTCTCAAACAGCAATGGAATATTAGAGACAAAATGACAGAATTAGCTGTTTGATATGCAGCAGCAATAAAAATCTATTAAATGTTCATGTCCAAGTCTAGCAAGAAATATGCAAGACCTGGAGAAGAGACTCATAAACCTTTGCTCAAGGAAGCCACGGACTAACATAAATGATGAGGCCTGTCATGCTTCTGAAGGTGCAGCATCAATACTATGACCCTGTCAGTCCTCTTCTGATTCATACTTCTAACTCATGTTCTGATCACAACCACATGAGCTTTTGTGTGTTTATTTATTTAGCACCTGAGAAGAGGAGTCTAAAGTTGATCTTGCAATTCCTGTGTCAAAACTGCATTGGCCTAAGGATGCCCTGTAGATGTCCAATATTTATGGACACTGGAGTTCCTTCTATAAAATGGCTCAGTGTTTGTTTCAAATATCCTAGACTTCAAATCATTCCTAGATTGCTATTTAAGAACTAGTAATAGACTTTAACTTAAAAAATAAGGACAATAAAATAGGTCTTTACACGTTTGACACAAATACAACTTTAGAATGTGTGTGTGTGTGTGTGTGTGTGTGTGTGTGTGTGATGTGTGCCCACAATTGGTTGAGCCCACAGATGCAGGGGGCTGGCTGTAAATAAAATAGCATGTGGAGAAGAACAAAGACATTTTTGAAAAAGGAAGACAAGGGGTATTTGCTACATCAGCTACCACTACAGAATCTGAACCGATCATCATATGGGATGTCATTGACCCAAGAATAGATTTGTGGTTCAGTGAAGCAAAATAGAACTCAAGAAGAATCATTACACATGATGGCGCTCCCTGTACATAAGGATGTATTGGAGGCAGTGAGAGTGGCTGTGAAAGATCTCCTATTCCAGGAGAAGATTGCAAATTGTCTAGGCTCTGAAGGCCCCACAGTCTCAGTTATGATTGCTGAGCTCTAGCCTGGCAGTGAGGGAGCAGCTATAGGAAGCACAGCACAGCATCTATGTTTCAGTAAGACAGGGATGAGCAGAGGCTGCCCTGAGGTCTGCAGCATGCCATTACTTTGTATTGACTACTCAATAATGAATTGAAATCAGCCATTTCTTGGAAAAGTAAATCCACACTACTGTATCATGTCCAAGAATTAAAAAAACAAGAGAAAAAATGTAAAGTGTAAAGCTACAAAAGTATCAGGGAACATAAAAACATGGATACACATAGATGAGATTTAACTAGACTTCCATATCCAGAAGGCCAGAATAATGATAGCCTACAATAACCACTGGGAAAGAGTCCAAGAAAATGACTGTAATGGCCACAGAAAAATGCATAGATCATGACAGCAAATTAAGAAAAAGATAAGAAGACCAACACAAAATGTTTAAAGGGTTGAACAAGTGGTTCACAGAAGAAATCAGAGTTGACAAAAGCAGCTGTTCAGCCTCAGTCATCGTCAGACATGAAAAAAGATGTAGCTCTGCAGCAAATTAGAAAAATCCCCAAAGCATTCGAGTGGATAACACATCACAGTGGATTTTCATGTACACTGCTTATGAGAAGGAGTTGGGGAGTTTATTCCTGTGAGGATGCAGTTGCCAGTAACTTTTTACATGGCCATTCCTTGAAAAAGTGACTATGCTTGTCAGGATCAATTCTAAAGAAACACTATGGTTCCTTTCTTTGGCATACATTTATTAACAAGTATTTTCTTATACAGTAAGGGTAGAAAAATGGAAACATTAGCTACAGATCAAAAACAGAAATGAAAAAACAGAAGTGGATTTCTGTTTGCTAATGCAGATATAAGATACAAAACAATACAAGTAAGTAGAGGTAAAGCCATGAGCTCATGCTCTATTATCTTTGCACTTTAAATCTTTAGATATATATATATAATAGAAAAATTAACTTTAAGAAAAGACATCAATGAATACCCTGTGGTACTGAGTCCCTTGGGGAAGGTGCAGAGGGAGGAAATGATACTCACATCTATCAATATAGATTCATCATCTACCAGTAAGGGTCACATGGCCTCTTCAGCAGCTTACCTACTATACTCATTTGTACTTTAATAGTATATTACCATGCTCTAATTTTTCTCACTGGTGTTGAGTGCAATGATATCACTCAACATGACCTGTTCAAGTCCTGATCTTATGCTTGCAAACATGCCTTTAAGTGAAGCTAAAAATTTTTCGCCTGCACTCAGTTAAAAAGAGACTCTACTGCGTTAGGCTGTACTCTGTAAGAGAAAAAAGGGAGCAATATAGACACACAAAGAGGACACACAGGCAGAATGAGAATAAAAGGGATATGGTAGATTGATGTAAGAATTCCAGAATTTACAGGCACCATTAGAAGCTAGGCAAAGGGCAGACTTTTCCTGAGGACTCCAGATGGAATTAGTTTTATTGATCCCTTTACTTTGGACTTCTGAGTTTAGAACTGTGGATGTTCATGGTTTTAAGCTAGTTTGTGCAAATTTGGTTAATCAGAGATAAATGAGTACAACCATGTATATCTACAGCTTTGATGTGGACCACCATATACCCCATGTGCATGTGTGCATGCATGTGAGCATGCATAGTTGCACACGCATGCGTGCGTGTGTGTGTGTGTGTGTGTGTGTGTGTGTGTGTTTCTCTGAGAAAAGAATAGTAACATAAAAGGAGAATAACTGACAAAACTGAAGGGCAGTAATTCCTGTAGCAGGAACAAAATTGACACAGATGGCCAATTAGGGATTCTCACAGGAGATTTTTGTACAAGGGATATACAGCAATATCTTGGAGTCTTTTGCAAAATAGAATTTCACACAATTGCAAGAATTTGGAGAAGAACTTAGGTTGGAATCCTAGTCTCTACACTGGACTTGAACAAGTTTTTTAATTGCTATCAGTTGAAAACAGTTATCTCTAATTTATTGAATCAGATGGAAGCAGCAGACATTCGATGGGCATTTAAGGAAAAAAGATATTTGGAACAGGATTTGAGTAGAAAAAGAATTATCAACATTCCAAAGCTAGCAGTGATGTCTTCAGAATCTGATGATACTAAAATTACAGAACAAAGAAAAAATGCTAAGAGCTGCAAAGGAAAAAGGCCAAATCACCTGTAAAGGCAGACCCATCAGATTAACATCCAAATATGCAATGGAAACAATGAAAGCAAGAAGGTCCTGGTCAGACATTATACAGACACTAAAAGTGCATGAATACCAACCTAGACTACTGTACTCAGCAAAACTATCAATCAACATAAATGGAGTAACCAAGATATTTCATGACAAAACCAGATTTAAACAATACCTAACCACAAATCCAGCTCTACAGAAGGCTCTAAAGGGAAATCTTCAACATAAGGAAACCAGAAACACCCATCTATTCACAAACAACTGATAAGCCCACAGAAGAAAACCTCCCTCCAAAAAAGGAAATACAAGCTACTACCAAAAATGATAGGAAATATCGATCAATGGTCATTAATATCCCTTAATATCAATGAACTCAATTCACCTATGAAAAAACACATCCTAGCACAATGAATACAAAAACAGAAACTGTCCTTCTGCTGCAAACGAGAAACACACTCCAACTTCAAAGATAGATAAAGGCTCAGAGTAAAGAGCTGGAAAAAGACTTTCCAATCAAATGGCCCTAGGAAACAAGCTAGTATAGCCATTCTAATATCTAACAAAATAGACTTTAAACTAAAATCAATAAAAAGAGACCAAGACAGACACTTCTTATTAATCTCAGGAAAAATCCACCAAGACGAAATTTCAATCCTGAATACCTATGCCACTAACACAATGACACCTACCTATGTAAAAAAGAAAAAGAAAAAAAACAATAAAACTAAAGCTTAAACCTCATATGAAACCTGACACACTAATAGTGGAAGACTTCAATACCACACTTTCATCCTTGGATAGGTTAACCAGACAGAAACTCAACAGAGAAATAAGGTATCTAGCAGAAGTTATGACCCAAATGGACTTAGTTGACCCAAACCCTTAACCTAAATAAAAAGGAATATACATATTTCTCAGCACCCCATGTAACTTTCTCTATAATTCATCACATACTAGGTCATAAAGCAAATATCAACAGGTACAAAAAAATGAGTATAACTACTTCTACCATATCAGATCACCATGGTCTAAAGTTAGAGTTCAACAACATCAAAAATCACAAAAAGCCTACCAACTCATGGAAACTAAACATCACTCAACTGAACCACCTCTGAGTCAAGGAAGAAATTAAGAAACAAATCAAAGTCTTCCTAGAATTTAACAAAAATGAATCCACAATGTACCCAAACTTATGGGACACAATGAAAGTGATTTTAAGATGAAAATTCAAAACATTAGATGCCTACATAAAAAAAAAAAAAACTAGAGAAATCCTACAAAAGAGAACTATCAGCACAGCTGAAAGCCTTAGAACAATTAGAAGCAAACTCACCTAGAAGGAGTAGATGGCAGGAGATAATCAAATTTACAGCTGAAATCAACACAATTGAAACAAAAAAAAATACAAAAAAATCAATGAATCAAAGAGTTGGTGCTTTGAGAAAGTCAACAAGATAGATAAACCCTTATCCAAACAAATCAAAAAGCAGAGAGAGAGTATCCAAAACAACAAAATCAGAAATGAAAAGGGGGGAATCCCAGCGCTCTCTGGGGCAGGGGCAGGTGGACGCTGTCCCTGACCACTTCCACGGCTCCTGCTGAGGGAAACCCCGCCACGACCTCGAACTGAGCGAACCAACTGCTGGGGTCTCCGAGGGGCGGATTCGGACCCCGCCCAGAGGTCAGGAGGGGGCTAGAGGCCTCAGTGCCTTTATCCCAGCCTGGGAGGGAG
>PVIH01000998.1:175000-272066 GCA_004025045.1 Sigmodon hispidus | reverse complement strand
CTCTCTCTCTCTCTCTCTCTCTCTCTCTCTCTCTCTCTCTCTCTCTCTCTCTCTCTCTGAGCCGAGGACCAAACCCAGGGCCTTGTGCTTGCTAGGAAAGTGCTCTAACACTGAGCTAAATCCTAACCCTGGCCCTTTCTCAGAGAGATGGACGGATAGATGGATGGATGGATGGATGGATGGAAGAATAAGAAAAACATGCAATAGATTTTTTTCAGGCTTAAAAAAGGATAAAGTTACAAAATAAAGGAGAAAAAAAATTAAAAAAAAAGATAAAGTTATTTCATTTGAAAACTAGTATGACTGGAAATAAATTAAGCCAATCTCAGAAAGATAATTATCATGTCTTTTCTCTGCTTTGTAGGTCCTGGACATTATAGACACACAGAGACATAGATGTATAGATAACATGAAAGTGTATACAGAATGTTCTAGGAGAATAAAAGGGACTGATTAGACAGAGATGGGAATACAGAGTGGTTATTAGGGCATGGAGGAATATGGTCAAAGTACATTGTGTACTTGCATAAAAACAGTCTTATGTAACACCCTATAATACAATTTTAAATCTTTTAATTTTAAAACAGGAGAATTTGAAAAGCTCTGTCACATTCCTAGAAATGCAAAAGGGTACAGCATGTGCAGAGCAGAGTGTAGACCAGAAAAGAACAGGGCATACATTTTCTCTATCCCATCTATGCCAGCCACTTCCCACAGAGGAAGAACTGGATCAGGATCCTTGGGAGCTTGAGAGACAGTGACTGGTGGGGTAAATGAAGGCACCAGGTTTGGAGTTCACGGAAAGGAAGAGGTTGGAAGAATTGCAATGAGATTTGAAATGTGGAGGTTCCAGAGAAGGATCTGGTTATGTGGCTAGAAACAGATGGCAAAAGAACAGAAAGCTAGAAAGAGAAGATTCAGTGTTGAGATATTAAAAGGGATAGGGAAATGGGAAGCTAGAAAGGAAACTCTTTCTATCCGTCCGTACGCTTGCAAAAGTTAGCTCCTGTAAAATATTGGGGTCTAGCAAGATGTTAGGTGCTATTTTTGAGTTTTCTAAGGAGTACTTAGGCCGTTTCTTTGTACAATAACAGACCAGCTTGGTGGTGTTTAGGTAAGGCAAAAAGGCGAAGCGGCTTGAGTGTCTCAAGAATGCATCCTAGAGGATGGAGAGACATTTTCTGCTGCCTCACTCCATTACTGAGGCCCAGCGGGGAGAGATTCCACTGCTAAATCTGAGTCGTCACCCAGCCAACAAGTGGTCCCTGAGGAACAATGCTAGCTACCACTAAGGATACTCATCAGCCCTGAGAGTAGGCATTGGAACAAAGTCTGACACAATGCTAGCCACAAGAGTGGGCATAAAAACTACACTAGCTATCCCTAGACACTTGTCAGCATCCAGGATAGGCATCAGAGTAAAGCCTGAACCAATGCAAGCCACCCCTAAAAGCTCTTCAGTTCTCAGGAGAGGGCATAAAACCCAATGCTAGCCACCACAAGCACCCGTCAGCACCTATGGTGGGCGTCCAATGCACTACCAATAGGAACTCATTGGCATCTATAGTAGGCATTAAAGCAGAGATCTGGGGACAGAGTCTGGGAGCAGGATCCAAGGATCTGGTCTGGGCTTTAATATCAGGGAAGGCCAGAAATGAGTGTCAGGTGAGAAGGAACTGCTGTGACCAGTGAAGGTCATGGCTGGAGGTGATCCTCCTTGAGGCTAGAGTACTCCTGGAAAGCCGAGCGACCAACAGTCTTTTCTGGAGACAATAGGTCACATTTACACTGACTGGAAAGGGAAAACTTACCAATCTAGGCTGGTGGTGTTCAAAAAAACTGTGTAGGGGCAGATGAAAGGTTGTCTGGCAATGACCCCCAAATCAGGATCTCCTGGCCTGTGTTTATCTAGGCCCAGGAGAGAGCCTATACAAATCATGGCACCAAAATGTTGGTTTTGAGTGTGAGATCAGATATACACACTACCAGGGCCACACATGAGTTTATTCAGGAGAGTTGCCAGGTGAGTACAGGTGCAGAGAAGCAGAAGAGAAAGAGAGAGACTGCCACATGATGTCTCCTTTTAAGAGAATGGGTGGGCACAGATTTACATAGCCATGTCTAGGAGTATGCCCTCCATACGTGGCATGTTCTGCCGGCACCTTGTTGGCTTTACCATGTGGCCACTGAATTCCAGGAATTCTTATCTCACCAGGCACCAAGTTGGGTTTACTACGTGGCATGCCAGGAATCTTGACACTGTTTAGCCATATGGCTTAGTACTTTTTCTTAGTTCAGCATTCTCATCTTGCTTCCTCTGCATTTGGCTGGCATATGGGTCTCTGCCTTTTCTCTTCCCATTATTCTCCTAGTCTGGTCACCCGATCTATATTTTCTGCCTGGCTACTGGACAATCAGTGTTTTATTAAACTAATATGTATGACAAATCTTTACAGTGTACAAGAGCATTATCCCACAGCAACAAACCCTAGAAGCTGGAGGAATGGACCTGTGTAGTTTAAGCCCTAAAAGTATATAAGTACCCACTCAGCATATTCTATGCAGAAAAGTTATTCTTTTTTTTCTTTCTTTCTTTATTTCTTGGGACAGGTTTTCTTTGTGTAGCCCTTGTTGTCCTGGAAAAAAAATCCTTTTAAATAATAGAATTAAAACTTTCTATAACATAAACTGAAGCAATCACTAAATCAAATTATGAAAGACATAAAAGAATACTATACCCAGAAACCAAAGACAATTATATCAAAAGAGCTTGGGAAAGAATGAGTTTCACTAAGACAATAGATAAATAAGAATAGGGGAAAGTAAAATGTTATTATGTTGGTTACTTTTGTGTGGTTCTGACCATAATATATGAGGGGCTATCAATGGAGGAAGGATTTATTTTGTTTCACAATCTCAGAAGATTCAATCCATCATGGTTAGAAGGAAACAGAAGAGCTCACATCATGACAGACAGGAAGTAGAAAGAAGGGACTGTTATGTGATACTTTGATTGTGTTCAACAAATAAAGCTTGCTTGGAGTTGGAGGGTGAATTTAGCCATCAGCTAACCAAAATTAACAACAGAGGTTTGGAAGACTGAGGACAGATAGGATAAGTAGTAAAGTGGGGGAAACAGGGATCTGGCTCTCGATCTGGAGGAAGGAACAGAGCAAGCAGGGAGACTGGTGGCTTCTCTGCTTCTCTCATCTTTCAGGCCCTTACTGCGATATCTGGCTCCTAAATCTTTATTGATAAAGAATAATTAGAGTAACACTTCAAAGGGTTCTGCTGGCATTCTCCTCTTTCTCTCTCTCTCTTTCCTTCTTCTCTTTCTTCCTTTCTTTTTATTCCATCTGACCTTCCAGTTCATGGAGGGGGCCAACCACAGGTGGGTTTCCCCCCTCAGATAATCCTCTCTGAAAATTTGTTCTCAGACACACCCAGTACTGTGCCTCCTTAATCTCCCGGGTGACTTTAGATCTACTCAAATTGGCAATGAAGATTAATCAACACAATTACTAACTCAGTAGGCAATAAAGCCTTTATGTTGAAAAATTAATACATATTTCAATAGTAATCTTGAATGCAAATTTTCTTAACTTTCCAAATCAAAAATATAGACTGCTTTTAAATGTTAGCCTTAAAAATAAGATCCTACTATTCACTGTCTGCAAGAAACTCACCTCAGTAATGAATATATATACAAACTGAAAGTGAAGACATGTAAATAATCTATAATCACAGAATCAAAAGTCAATCAGGTGTAGCTTTATTCATATCAGACAAAGAAGGCTTTGAACCAAAGTCAATCAAAAGAGGTAAAAATGATCACTACATATTTATAAAGGGAAAATTTCTTCAAGATTCTATTGCTCTACTCAAATTCAAACATGAAGGGACATAGAACTAGAGATACAATAATAGGGTATAACATCAATACCCTGCTCTCATCAGCAGATATAAAATCATACCTCCAAAAAGTCAATAAAGTTAAGATTCAAACTGTTCTCCAGATCAAATGGACTTTGAAGACTTCTACAGTATATTCTATCCAACAACTATGGGCTATATATTCTTAGAAGACCATAGGACTTTCTCTAAAATAGTAGTCTGTAAAGCATTTCTTAACAAAAACAAAATAAAAATAACTTCACATCTTGTGAGATCAAACACAATTAAAAACATAAATCAACACTAAAGAGGCTACAAAACTAAACAAATCAATGGAGACTCAATGATATGTTTTCTCATAATCAGTGGGCAAGTGGGCATTGGAAAAAATTTTTCACCGAAGAAATATTTAAGGATTTTTTTAAGCCTTGGGTTGAGTGAAAATGAAAACACAAATTACCAAAAAATTTGAATATAGCCAAGAAAGCTCAAGAGAGAAGGTTAAGTTTACAGTGGCTTATGCTAAAAAACTGGAGAGGTTTCATTACCTAATATTCATTTCAATGTCTTAAAAAATGGAGAGCAAATTAACCCTGAAATTAGCAGATGGGAAAAAGTAATAAAAATCAGGGTATAAATGAATGAAATGCAGACTAAGAGAATAACTCAAAGGAACTAGAAGACCAAGAGTTGATTCTTTGAAAAACTGGCAAACCCTTAGCCAAAACAACCAAAAGAAAATGAGAGAAAACCTGAGTAGGGGGATGGCTGCAGCAGACAACACTGAACCAGAGGATCGCTGGAGAATATTTGGAAAACACATCTTCCATTAAATGGGAAATGTAGAAAAAAATGCACACATTTCTAGACACATTGGACAAATTTCTAGACACATTCGACCTAGTTTAACAGAACCAATAGAGCATAAACAAACTACACAGATTGTTAACAAGCAAAGAGAATGAAACAGTGAAGGAAAATCTTGTAACAAGAACTGAGGACCTGGTAGATTCTATCAGACCTTTGAAGAGTCACACACATATTTACACTGTCCCATAGAACAGAAAGGGGAGGAACATTTTGTAAAATGACATTGAGATTCCATTTCACCCCATTCAGAATGGCTACCATCAAGAAAACACGAAAGATGATCAGGGGATAAGGCACTTTGCATCTTGCATATGAGGACTGGAAGTTGGGTGCAAACTAATGAGTTAGACAGGCAAATCAGCAAACATGAGTTCCATGAGAGACCTTGCCTGAATAAATAAGGTGGAAAGAGATTGAGGAAGTCACTCAGTGTCAACCCCTTGGTCTCCATGTGCATGTGCACTTGCACACAAGTATGCATTCAAATATGCATCTAAACATGGATACACACCAAACACATATGATAGGTGGGAAAGGGAGGAAGGGAGGAAAAGAGAGAGAGAGAGAGAGAGAGAGAGAGAGAGAGAGAGAGAGAGAGACTGTGTAGCTAGGTGGGGGTATGGAGAGTCCTCAAAATCCTGAACACAGACCTGCCTTATGATCCAGCTGTACCATTTTTGCAGATATCCAAAGAGATCCAATTCAGTATGCAGAAGCAATGATCACACACATCCATGTTAATTGCAGCAATATTGATAAATGCCCAATTGTAGTATTAGCCTGGGCACCCACCAATGAATAAATGGATAAAGAAAATGTAGTGTATATGTATGGTTACAAGCATAAACATATGTGGCCAATGCCTTGGGGAAATGAAGATGAGGCATACTTTGTCTTGCACACTCTGACACTCAGTTACTAGGTGACAGGAAGACGCAACCCAGCTTAGGGCTGTAAGAGAATGCTAAGAAGCAGAGATCTGAATGGTAAGTCCTGGAAGCATGATGTTGAAGGACAAGACATTTGATTCAGACATTGAAGGGTGAGGAACAATACAACAGGTAAAGATGTGAATACGGAAAAAGAGAGAGTGAAAGAAACAGATGCCTTGACAGCTCAGGGTGTGTTCAAAGATGCAGGTGATAAGGATTGATACAAGTGGACTGAGGGTTGGAAAGCCAGCCGGCTCTCCAACCGTGAAAGCTTAGACGGTGTTAAAATTGCACAGGAGAGTTCCTTCAGGGGTAGGCCGGTGGTTTGCTTGTTTTGTCATGAAAGTGACATTCTTAAGTCTGTGTTGATGGTAAGAAGACCCAGAGGCAAGAAAACCACCTGTTAGAAAAACTACCAAAATGATTCAGCCCAGGGTAATTAAAACTTCATAAGGGCAGCAGTGTGGGAATGCAGCGAAGAAGAAAATCACCAGAAACGCTTTTGAAGTAAATGTGGTAGATCCAGGTGAGGAATGATGGCCAGTAACTGAGGAGCCACGGGATAGCTAATGGAGTAGAGACAGAGGGGTGGGAAGGGGAGACGAAGCTGGAAGGAGTCTAGTATAGAGCAACAGTGAGAGTTTAAAGGAATTCTGAGGTAAAGTAAAAGGCCACGGAGATCAGAGGAGAAATCCTTAATGTGGAACCACAGACTCAAGATCCAGCATTAGACTCTGGAGTGAGCATTAGTGGAGATAGGTTCGGAAATGCGTGCGCATGCGTGGAGTCTTCAACTGACCTCCAACCCTAGTTTTGAGACAGGAACACGCACTGAACCTGAAGCTTAACCAGTTAGATTGGCTGTCCAGCAAACCCCGGAGATCCTCCTGTCTCTGTCCATCCCCAGCCCCACTCCCCACCCAACCCTGCCTCCAGCCTTGGGATTACAGTCACAGGGTTTTTATACCTGCGTGGGTGTCGGAACTGATTCAGGTCTTCATGTTCGCAGGTCAAGCGCTTTACCAACCGAGGCTTTGTTCCAGCTCTCTCACCCCACCTTTTAACTAAGTAACCCCCAAAAACGCAGAATCAAAGGCCCTCAATGACAGCATCTAGCTGTGCAGAGTGGAAAGTCACATTTTGCTCATCTTCTTGAATAAAACATTGACTGTATTTCTTCCCTCTTTAAAATAATTTCCTTTGAAAAGAAGCCTTTGGGTGACATGGTGGGGGAGGGTGTAAAAAATTAAAACCAACCATCGCTACCATGTGACCTGAACCCTGCAGCCTCTGTTGTCCCTAAAGTATGAGGTAAAAATATGGTGCTTGGGACCTGAGATTTGGCTTCCTGGCTGACTCAGTCCTACAGTCATTGCCATCTCTTACATCCTGTGCAAGGACACTTAGGTCTGTGGTACTAAAATAACATAAATGAAGATATGAAATTCAAAATAGATTCCCAGGGCCCAGCTAAAGCTTTCTCCCCACCTGGGGCCATGCCGGGTGTTCCTTAAGTGAGTAGTCCTACACACATACATTCCTACTATAATAAGCAACATTCATTTCTTTCTGATTCTAAAACAAAGATAAACTCAATGCAAAGAATCAAAGAGTGCGGAAATAAAAAAGAAGAATGAGGAAAAGGAACGAAGGAGTGAAAAGGGAGAGTAAGGAAAGAAGAGAGGAAGAAGAGGGTACGCAAATGGCCAAGGGATAACTAATGGATAATAACAGGAACCAGTTTGGGACCTGAGTCTGACAACCAGGCTCAGGCAGGACCTGCTCCCGGGAGGCTTGAGCATCCTCTGTCCGCAAGGCTCCCCGGGCCAGCGCCCCTCGGGGCTCTTTGAGCACACTGCCAGGAGCTGCTCAGGGGACTCTCAGATGGGATGCGCAGATGCAAGTGGAGGTCCAAGGAGTGGAGGACGCAGGGGCAGGGACCCGGGAGTGGAGCTGCCTGCAGCGGAGCGCACAGTTGGGTCCGGCGCCGGGTGGCGCCAGAGGAAGGACCGCGGACAGGCAGGGGAGGAGGCGACCCGCAGGGCACCACGCACTCCGCAGAGCCACCGCTCCTGCTGTCTGCGTGGCGATGGGCGCCGTCCGCGTCCTTCCCGCCGCCTTCCAGCCCCGAGAGCCCACCGGAGACTTGGAGACCACGCGCGTCCCAGCCACAGCCACGACTTCGGCACTTCTCGAGGGCCCGCGAGGTGAGCAGTGCGCCCTTGCGGATCCCACACGAGAGATTTTGTAGGAGCTTCCTGTGGATGCCGCGTGTCCACAAAACTCGGAGCATCTGAATTCTACAGTAAGAAGTGGAGAGGGCAGGGGCAGTCCTCTTCAAAACCTGGGGAGAGTATTTGGGAAATTTAAGGAATCCAAAACAAATTAAGAACGCGCGGCCACGCATCAGTGATGCAGATGACAATTTGGGGAGGGTATTGTACTTGGGTGTGAACAGAGTGTGACTTCTCTGTTTTGTTGAATAAGTGGCAACGTACTGAAAAAAAGATCTGAGAACTATTTCCCACAGTCTGGAGATTTCCAAGCGTGACCCCAAATCTACACAGGTGCAAGCTCACCCCGAGGGCAGGGTGGCGAGTTGATGGTCCCCACCCATGCTCTGAAGTCTGAGAAGAAAGTTTTACTACACTGTGTATGTTCTGTGTGATGGCTTTGTTCCTGGGCACCGGAGGAGTGCCCCAGGCGCCAGAGCATCCTTGGATCTGGCTAGCACTTTTAGAAAGCCAGGCACCATGAGCTACTTTCTGAATTTTCCTGTTTCAAAAGTAAAATCCATAGGGGAGAATGGCGTGGCTGTTTTTCTCTGGGTGCACGAATGAGAATAGATAAATTCACCATATCTGTTGGTGTATTAATTAGGCAGCCAGTCCAGCAAAATCCAATACCTGAATTTTCCCAGCAGTTGAAATACCAGACAGCGTCCAAGTTTGTAGATTTTTTTTTTTTTTTTATAAACTGCCGAAGGAACAATGTGTGTATACAGATCTGTGAAGGATTATCTACTTGTCTGTGGTTTTCAGACCCTTGGAGTCTGGGGTATGAAGTGTTTTGGCAAGTTTAGCTTGAATTACTGCTCTCTCAGAAAGAGTGGAGGGGCTCTCTGGTCCCCATTTTGTCTATGTAATTCCCCTTCAGGACCACCTACTGTATCTAGCATATCCCTTTTGTTTCTCTATCTCTACCCTCCAGCTTTTAACTTCTCTCTGTTCCCTGATAGTCTACAATTGGTCTGCTCAGAGGCAGAGGGGCAGTAGCCTGGGGATAGAGATGCTCTGGTCTAGGGGAAACAGAAATGTGTCCTAGCAGAGGCAGGCAAGGAGGGTAAGCAGCAGGAAGCGGCTTTCAGCCTGAGCGTGGAAGAATGATCAAAGGAGCAGTCACCTACAAAGAAGAGGCCTTGGACACATTGCTCCTCGATAAGGGCTCCTATATTCCTCTTGCTCCCTATTTGACTGTAAAAGTTTTTGAAAGTTGTATTGGAGGAAAATGAGACCTCTGAAAAGTGCCCCCTCTTCTCAGATTTTACCTTAGTTTTTTTAAAAAAAAAAAAAAAAAAAAAGAAAGAAAAGAAAAGAAAAAGCTCTGTATGTGTGTCTATGTGTGCATCTGTATCTGATTGTTCTGTGTCCTGTGTGTTTTTCTGTGTGTCTGTGTGTGCAGGCACTTGCAGTCAGAGGATGCCTCGGGGGTGGGTTCTTGTTTCCACCTTGTTTGAGACAGGGTCTCTTGTATTTGTTTGCTAGCTGTGTGCACCAGGCTAGTTGTCCAGAATCTGAGGATTCTCATCTCTGCTTCCTACCTTCTGGTAAGAGGGCTGGGATCATAGACCTGAATGCATTACAACATCTGGCTGTCTATGCATTCTGGGGACCCAAACACTTTCACAGCAAGCAGTTGACCCACAAATGCATGTTTTGTTTCCTACCTTGAATGCTTTCAGAAGGTAACTTGGGACAGAGGAAGAAGGGAAGAATGTCCAGGGCCCCTGTAAGTCACAGAAGTAGTGAAACACAAGCTGACTTGAGCAGAAATACGGGTCTTGATAGTTGAACAGAAAACAAGCAGAGTCCTTATTTTACAGAAAGGACCAAGAACTATTGGTGCTTAGTTTCTAATGAATTTGCTAAAGTATGTTGTTAACAAATGCAAATCTCTCACTTTTTTCTACCAACATTTTATTATGGGAAATTTTAACAGGAAGTTACCCATCTTTTTAATAAACATTTAATTATCTTATTTTTTAGTTTTTTATTTTCATAAATATTTTCATGCATGTGAGTGGGTTTTCCTACATGTATGTCTGTGCACTACATGCATGCAATGTCCATGGAGAACAGAAGGGGACATGAGATTCCCACCAGAACTGGAGTTACAGGTGGTTGCCAGCCACCATGTGGGTGCCGAAAATGGAACAAAGGTAATCAGGAAAAGCATCCAGGGCTCTTAGCCACTGATCCATCTTTCCAGCACTTTTAATTATCTTAAAACATAAAGAAGTAAAAGTTTGGGGCCCAGTATATGACCTGGGCCTGGATAGAGGCTAAATTAAAAACTGATTAAGAAAAAGTGTTAGAAAAGTATTTTTTGAGAAAAAAATATTATATTATATATAAATTTTGTTATTTTATTTTTGGTTGTAAGCCTAGCCTTTAACGGCTGAGCCATCTCTCCAGTCCATAAATTTTGTTATTCTAAATCTTCCAAAACAAAAAACAACAGATCTCTTGATTTTGGAGCTCTCTCTCTCTCTCTTTCTCACTCTTCCTTTCTCTTCCTCCCTCTCTTTTCCTCTCCCTCCCCCAAATTTAGGGTAGCACATGTGGTAGAGAGACAAGAGGAAGAAAGGCAGATTGATGCTATTCTTTTATTCATTCATTCATTCACTGCAACAGGGTCTTGCTGTGTAGTCCAGGCTGGCTCCCAGTTCCCAGTCCTCCTGCTTTAGCCCACAATACAGAGATTATAAATATCTTATTCTTAAGAATCAGTTGGATTTACCACTCCTCCATGTAAAACCCTCTAATAGCTTCAACTTACACTTAAATGAAATGCAGTCCTCCATCAGAGGTGACCTCACACAGCCCTGTGTGATGGGCTGTGCTTGGCCTCACGAGGTCACATAGGTCACCTACAGTTCTCCATGGGTTTCACTGTCTAAGCTCACCTCGCTCTGATCCTTGTGGCCTTAGAGAGGACGTCCCTCGAGTTTGTCACGTTTTGATGCTGTATCTCTATCTTTGTCAACTGGACAGATCCTCCGTGGGAAACTCCATAAGGAAAAGAGATTGTTGTTGCTATTGTTTTATGATTATGTTCCTAGCTGGCAATTAACAGATTTTTTTAAAATTAGTTAGGTAATGAGTGACACACACAAAGACTTTTCTCTCTCCCACCAGGCTTGAGAAACCAAGTTAAAAGAAAAAAAAAAAAAAACTTGATAAAATACTAGAAGTCAGCCAATCGATATTTTATAGGTAAAGGATGATCTGGAGGTCAGTGAAGTCCTTTATCTTCATTTTCTATCTTTATTTTCTAAGCTTCACCTGCTGGAAGTTGAGTCAGTTTTGACCACACAGTCCAAGAAAATACACAAAATTCCACTCCCTCAAAATTTCCCCCATGCCTGTTTGTAGCCACCTCCAACTTCTAGAAGCCTTTGACCCTCTTTCTAGAATGATAATGGCTCCTGCACATTGTGTAAATGCATTTGCATAGCACGACCTTTTTATCTGGCTTCTTCCTGTGAGATTCATTGTTGTTGAGTGTATCAACACTCAACGTTTCCTTTTATTTCAAGATGGTATCCATTGTATGAATATTACTGTTTACTCATGCTCCTATTGATTGACATTCTGGTTGTTTCCATTTGGGGCTGTTTTGAATATGGATTCTGTGCTTATAGATTCTGCCTCATTTTAGTCTTGAGCATTTCATTTGACATAGAAAATCCTCCGGTGTTCCCATGCGAAGAAAAGTATGGCAAAGCAACAAGGGCTCAGTGACAGGCAGTGTATTGGTATCAGTCCCTATTGCTAGGATCCGTTATTGCTAGGAGCTGATCTACCTCAGATTCTGGAGGGCAGAGCACCTGGAAAATGAGCACCCATGCAAATCAGGGGAGCCCTTAGGTATTTCTTAACTGTATTTTAGGCTCTTAAAAGAGACAGTGTGTGAAAATGTCTTCTACTATCACTGTTATATCGCTTCCTCTCCAGCTTCCCAGCCCCAGTACAAGTTGACTCTAATCAGCCCCTGAACATTATGCTACTGAGGTATTAAAACATTCATGAGAAAGAGTCTTCTTGTTCAGAACCTGATGAAATATTTATGTGTTTCCATGGGGCATTGGTTTCCATCTAGATTTCTCAAGGCGTTTTTCTGAGCTGTTTGTCATACTCTTGAGATATACAGATAGATGATACAGCCTGAAATGATCCCGTGTTACTGAGGCTAACCTCAGAGCACCCTGCTTTCTGGGGACAGAGATAATAAACACAAAGAAAACGATGAGCTGTCCACATTAAGTATGTGCTGTTGAAGTGGCCTGAGAAGGGCTGGTCAATGTAGAATACTCACAGATGTGATCTAGAGGGGACAGTAGAAAGAATATGCTAGAATGAAGAAGAATTCATTGAAGTGGGATGCTTACATTTCAAATGGGAGAAGAAAGGGATAAGTCTTGGAAAAGGCTTAGTTCCTCTGATTCTGTCACGGACAAAGCCTACACAAACAAACATGCCCAGTGCTACAATTAAATTATGACTTCCTATTATGAGAGTCTATGGACAGCGGTGGAGTCTCTGCAGGATTTCCATGGGAGAAATGAGTCAAAAGAATAAAAGGCTTTGGGGTAGGTTCTGAAGGATCAATGTCTCTCTGATTGGCAGCTACAGTGTAGGTGTTTCCTAGAAGCAAATTCATAATTTGAATTATGATAAGATCTGGTATCATAATCAGGACCAAAGTGCCAGTGTGATTTGATGAAGGTACAAAGTGGATGAGGGGGTGGGTTGCCAGGCTTTAGTAACAGATAAAGCTGGTGTGTGACACACATCTTAAATCTCAGTACTCAAGAAGCAGAGGCAGGAGGATCTCTTTGAGTTCAAGGCCAGCCTAGACTACATAGAGTTCTAGTACAGCCACACTACATAGTGAGACTTTATCTGAGATAGACAGATGGATGATAGATAGGTGTTAGCTACAGATAGATAGATAGATAGATAGATAGATAGATAGATAGATAGATAGATAGATAGATAGTTAAATGTTAGAGATACATAGATGGATGGATGAATGAATGCATGGATGCATGGATACAGATAGCAGGGCAGCTAGAAAGCTAAAAGCCAATGCTTTATGGGACTTTTGTATGTGTATCCAAGTAACTTTTGGCCAAAGATTGGGTCAGATTTTGAGCCATTCTTGTGATGTGCATCCAACATAGGCAAAATCTCGTGATATGGTTATAGAAAGTACTTCCAGACTGTTCTACCCTGTCCTGTCCATTCTAGAGAGAGACAGGTTGCAATCTAATCTAAAGGAGTTAACAACAGGAGGTTCAGTTCATTTAATATATTCCCAGATGATCTGAACAGGCCTCAGTGTCCACCTTACAGCCCCTAACAAAATGCAAATGCTCCGAGTTAAACAGGGTTTAGAGGCTGCAGGCTGATTCTCTCTTGTATCTTAACTCCTTTACTTCAGTGGGGTCAACTGAGACCTACATACCCCTTCATCCAGCATCCTTCAGCTGGGGGTTAGTAAGTGTGGTCTGAATGAAAATGGCCCCTGATACCTGATAATCTTGATATAGAAATCTCCACTTCTTCTCCATGACCATGTCTGCCTGTGCTTCCTGCCATTTTGAGGGGTAAAAGCCACCAAGGGCAGATTGGACCTCTGGCCCAGATGGGGTCGGAAACCAATACAACACTAAACCTCTGAACTATAAGCCAGCTCCAATTAAACACTTTCCTTTATGAGAGTTGCCATGGTTATGCCATTTCTTCCCAGCAATAAAATCCCAAGACAAAAGCAACAAAAGGCTGCCTAACTATCATCCCAGCCCACCAGACTGGGACTGTAGAGACAGCTAGCAGTGTGGAACTGACATCATATACATGATGGCCATGGACAAGGCTGCCAGCCACCTTCCATATGTGTTTTCCCTTCAGGCTGCAGATTCCTGTCCAAAATTGACTCTATGTCTTATCAAACTGGGATGTTGATTTTTCTTAAACCTGCAATGAAAATTGGCAGGAGGACTTTTAAGTACGATAGCCTTCCACAAGCGATGTGTGATGAGAAAGGTGATTGTGGAGATGATGTTTCTGGGACACCAATCTTTCGAGCAGCAGTTAGGATCTTTGGATACAAAGCCATCCTTTGGTACCTGAGACAGGTTGGTTCAGAAGCCCCTGCAGATACTAAAATCTCCAAATGCTCTCAAATGAAACAGTGTAATATTTGCATATAGCCTATGCACATCCTCTTGTATGTTCTATATTATTTATGATACCAATTACAATGTAAATGCTATGTAAACAATTCTATATTTGATTGATTAGGAAATAATGTCAAGAAGCAAAATCCATACACAAACACAATTTTCCTTTCCCCAGTATTTTTGGTGTGTGCTCCAGGGTCCACAGATGCAGAACCCACAGATAGAGAAGGCTGGCTGTATATGGACTGGCCAGAAGCTCTGGAGTGGGGGAGAACAGGAAATGGTATGGGAAGGTCTCAGACAGAAATGTCCGTTCTGGCTGGTTGGGATTCCTCCCTTGCTATGGTGGGATGGCAGGGTTCCAGACTGACACTGAGGACGTCTGACCAAGTGTGCACTAGGCTTCCCATGGCCACCTTCCTCTGCTGAAACATCAGGCTGTCCATGGGCTCTGCCAACATTCCATCATGAAGTCCTGAAGATGATTAGAAAGACTTTGGGAGGAAAAGCAAAAGTGGACATCTTAATTAGGAAATGCTGAGAACTTGAAAGGATGGCCTGGGCTAAAGGCATGGTAAGAACTTGAAAATGTCAGTCTAGCAAGACTTCGGATTAAGAAAACTTTTCTTGGAGGCTAGGCATGATGGTACATGCTTTTAATCCTTGTACTGAGGAGGCAGGGCAATTTCTGTGAGTTTGAGGCCAGCCTGGTGTACATAGGGAGAAGAAGGAAGAGGATGATGATGATGAGGAGGAGGAACCACCAGTAAGCGGTTAAGATGACCTACTCTCCCAGAAGACCACAGCTTGGTTCCCAACACCCACGTGATGGCTCTCTACTATCTGTAACTCCAGTTCCAGGGGACCCAATACCCTCTTATGACCTCCACAGTCTCTAGGCAGACATTTGGTGCAAATATATACATACATATAAAATACTCATTCACATAAAATATAAGTAAATAAAATTGTAAAAGAGACACAGGAGGACAGAAGAGGTATGGGTTGTGCAGAGTAAGACTACTGTAGAAGAGAAAGGGGTGCTAGAGGAGGAACAGTTAAAAAGTTAATTCCTCAAGTTTTCAGCTTAAAAACGCCTTTGAATTTCATATATCTGACACACATACACACAAACACACACATAAATGCACACACCAAAGATCCTGAAAATGTCTATCAGAATGAAACCAAGTTGCCAAACCAGAGCCAGGCACCCTATCTGCAGGGCCCTTGCCTCAGCCAGTGCGGTCCTGGAGGTGACAGTTATAAGGCCCTCCGGTGTTTGTTAGCACCGCTCAAAGTACCCTCCACAAAAACAGTCCCAGACCACTCCACACCTGAGCAGCCATGTCTCTCCACAGCTTCGTGTTAACTCCTGTAGAGAATGGGCTAGCTCTGTGTGTCTCATCTCTGTCAGCAGTTGGAGTGGTGGGATTTTCACAGACAAAACCTAGGCTATTCTCATCCATGCCTCTGCTGGCTGTCCATGGCTGTGGAGGGAGGCTCTGTAGCTGAGGCACTGGAGTAGATATGGTTATCATTTCACAATGACTCGGATTGTCCAGTGGCACTGCTGATTCTGTGCTCTAATTGGCTTCTGTGGATTGACACAGGTGAACCTTCTCTCCAGAAGTTTCTATCTGCCTTTGTCCATTAGGGTCAACTAAAAGCAAATGCCAGAGAAACACATGCCCTTTTGAGCTCTGCAGACTGATCTTATTTGTAATTATAAAACTTCAGGTTCTTCAAAATGTTTAACCATGTTGGATTTTTAAATTACAAAATCAATACTCACACTGTTTAACAAGTCTAGTAAGAAAGTGGTGTAAGAGAAAATGCTGTTGAACCTAAACTTTCTTTGTTCTCCTAATTTGGGGGAATTTTTCAGGGGTTCAGTGTGAATGCTTTCATTCCAATTCATCCCAAACCAGTTATTATGGAATCAGTTTTGATTTTATATGTAAGTAGAATAGTAACCTATCAGTTACTATGCTGTTTCATTTTACTTATTGCATTATGTACATTAGTCTAGATTAATACATATAAACAATCCAATTTAATATTACATAGAAAATGTTTTTACTTTCTCCAGTGATAGCTATTCATATTTTCCTCTAGTTTCTTTGTTTTATCCAACAAACTGTGCTATAATCACGATTCTGTGTTTATTTATGTTCTTTGAGGGGCTTGTTTTGTTTATTTTTTTTTTTTTAGCAGGGGTAAAGGTTGAACCCAGACCTCATGCATGCAACGTCATGCTCTATCACTGAACTATGTTCCTAGTCCCCATAGTCTCCGAAGTTCATTTCTATTGGAGAGATTCCACAGACTGGGGTTTCTGGGCCAAAAGGATTGCAACTGTAATCCTCAAGGTGGATGAGGGGACCCCCTTCCCCCTTTTACCTTTCTCCCTCTGCCTTCCCCAAGAAGGCCTGTGTGCTTCAGCAGGAGAGCCTACAGGGAGACTCTGCCAAGTGGGGATTATACCAGCTCAGCAGGTAGCAAGTCTGCAGGACCTCGGTTTCATTGTATCTATCTTGCTGTTGGTTGGCCAGACTGTTTATAATTCCCCTTGCTCATTTATTCCGTGCTGTGGAGTAGAATTATACATGGCCTTTATCTGAGGTGAGGGTGTGTGAGGGGCAGTATGCTGTGGAGGGCCCTGCTCCCAAGAAACCGGATCTGCTGCATCTGCTGCGTCTGTTGTGCCCTTTCTTTAATGGTTTCATTGAGAGAGGTCCTTCCATTTCTGGCTCAGTCTTCTTCCATTTTAAGGATCCAGGGGAGCTTTCTAAGTATATAGTCAATCAACTGTAACTGATTATCCCACACGAGGATAATTACATGCAGAGGGAGGGGTCTTGGGGCTTATGAACCAGTGCCAAGCAACAGATGGGAACACTTTTAAAGAAATGATTTTTGTGAACTCTAAGTTAGGAATGAGCTTTTCAATAGTACTCAGCTTTTATTTTTAGTTCTGCTCTTCTTGGGCATTGAAACGTAGACTAAAGGCTAGGGCAAAGCAGGACCACACCATATCAGAGACGGATAAAACAACAGAGGAACATTGAGGGATGCTATTGAGTATGGCCAAGTGAAATCCGGCTAACTAGCCAACTAGCAAGCTGTTTAAATCCTCAGTGAAGGTGGCCATGTGAATGTGGGCCCATGAGCTAGCAGACACAGTGTAGGAGTTTGTGGTCCTAACCCTAATCGGATGAGATTCTGCACTTAAAATGCCAATGTTAGGAAATTAAGTACTTCCCTAGGCAGTATCCTGGGAAAATTTCTGTAGACTGCTCCAGAAAAACAACAACAACAACAACAACAACAACAAACAAACCTACTTCTGTAGGCTGCATTTTGACTTAGCAGCTTCACAGTGGATTTTGAATCCTAGATTGAACACTAAAATACGAGAAACAGAATAGAAATTATTACAACTAATTTCTTAGGAGAAATGTTCAGTTAGTTTGCATACATATGTATGTGTGTTTGTACATATATGCTTGCAAATAAATATTAGCTTTTATGTTAATATGTATTTTATATAAGCCTTTAATTTTAATATATGTACTCGATAACTATAATAAAATTAGCACATACAGGTGTGACTTTTATAACTTAAGGGTTATAGTATGTATTTTTTTTTGTATTTCTTTTTGTAGCCTTGGCTATCCTAGAACTAGCTCTGTAGACCAGGCTGGCCTCAGACACACAGAGATCTGCCTGCCACTGCCTCCTGAGTGCTGGAATTAAAGGCATGTACCAGCTGGCTCTATTAAGTATCTTAACTGATGCTGTAGTTAATACTAAGAATAGTCATATTGTATAGTGTTGTACTCATTGGGTAAATGTTACCTTTATTTTTAAATCACACTTCTTTGTACATTTCTGTGCTCAGATACACGCCACAGTGTGCATGTGGAAGCCAGAAGCAAACTTGAGGGACTTGGTTCCCTCCTTCTGTCATATGGGATCCAGGGATCAAACTGAAGCCATCAGACCTCAGGTGTCATTACTCACTGAGCCATCTCGCCTACCTGTAAATGCTCTCTAAACTGTTCTTGTCAATAGCAACAGACAAGTGATGTTAAAGATCTCCCCAGCATTCAGTATCTGCTTCTGGCAGTCACAAGCTAATTGGCAGTAGACTGTTGCTCCCACAGAAAAATCTAGAAAAGCTATCAAACAAAACAAAAAACAACTATCCAAAGTCATAGAAGACATACTAAGGCTACTCAGAATGTAAGAGCTAAGAGCCCCCACACAGTCACATACATACACATAATAAAAATAATCTTAAAAAATTAAAAAGCTGAAAAGCTAACCAGAACTACTTGTTTGTTTTTAAATTTTAAGTGCATGGGTGTTTCGCCTACGTGTGTGTCTATGCACCACATTGATGTAGTGCCCACTGAGGCCAGAAGAGGACATCAGATTCCCTAGAACTGGATTTGTAGCTGTTTGTTAACCAGCCTATGGTTGATGGGAATAGAACTCAGGTCCTCTGGAAGAGCAGCAAGTGCTCTTAATTGCTGGGCCAGCTATCCTACTCAAAGATAAAAATTGGGGTTCACATCCTATCTAGAAGGAAGAGCCTGAAAAGCAACTTTTTCTGGGGTTTCTGAAGGATTGTGGCCGCACAGTTGGGGAGATAGAAGAGATCTTGTACAATGTGAAACCCCCATCAGCAGTCACTGATTGGAGACAATGAATCTGTTTCTATTTCAGCCCCTGGAAGAAGCCATTTCCATTTATTTTTGAGGAAATAAAATGATGTAGGGTGTCTATGTGCTTAATAATAATAATGATTTATGAAGTTCAGTGAAATACACTAATAGGCACTTGAGATAGAGCTTCCAGAATACAGTCTAAAAAGGATAGGTCAAACTCTCTGCCTTTGAGTCTGGGGAGACAGGCAACTAGAGGTCACAGGAAAGAATCCTGGAGAAGAGAGCTACAGAGAAGACATCAGAAAACTTCTCAAGACACACCTCAGGCTTAACGGTGTGATAAACAAGACAACAAAAAATAATTAAGGATATCAAAGACAACAATATAATAAACCAACTTGACCCATTGATCTTTATGCGACCTACTACACAACACCAGAAAAATATATATTCTTTTTGCATTAGTTATTTTTTGTTGCCTGACAAAACACTATTACTAAGGCTGCTTATAAAAGAAGGGACTCTTGGTTCCAGAAGGTTAGAATCTATGGTCTTTATGGCAGCATCAGGCATAGTGCTGGAACAGTGTCTGAGAGCTACATCTGGTTACAAGCAGGAGGCAGAGGGAGACTGGGCACGGCATGGGCTTTTGATACCTCAAAGCCCCTCCTCCAACAAGACCACACCTCATGATCCTTTCCATGAAGTTCTATACTGAAAATCAAATATTCAAATGCATGTATTTATAGGGCTGTTCTTATTTAAGCCACCACACTTTTAAAGTATAAATAGAACATATATCAAGACAGATCATATGTGACATTTTATCATACCACAAAGACTCAATAAATTTAAAGGGATTGAAGTTATTCAGAACATGCTCTTGAACATTGGTAGAATTCAGAAATCTACAAACATTTGAAAACAAAAGAACATGCTTCAGAACGACATATGAGCCAAAGAACGAACCAAGGGCTGGGGATTACATTGTTTTCCATACAAGAACAGGAAGCTAGCTTCAGACTCACAGGGAATCTAGGTGTGATGGTTTGCATCTGTAACCCTTGTACTGGGGTAGAATGTGCTGGAGGGGTCCTGGAGCTTGCTAGCCAAGCAGTCTAGCCAGCTAGTAAGTTCTGCATTTACTATGTTTCAAAAAAAGAAGGCAGAGACGAAGAGGGGAAGTTTCTAGATCTGACTCTCGCCCTCCAAATGCACTAACTCACATGCATGTACACAAACCTTCATACACACAAAAACTTCATGGACACAAACTAGCTGGATATGATGGTACTCACCTTTAATCCCAGCATCAGGAGTCAGAATGGGGCAGGTGTCTGTGAGTTCAAGGACAGCCTAGTCTACATAATGAGTTCCAGGACTACCAGATCTACGCATGGAGAGCCTGTCTCAAAAAAACAAAAGAAGAAAATAAATGTAACTAAAAGTGAAAATTAAACAAGAATAAATCAAAAGAGAAACTATTTCCACCAAATGAATGTAGAAAATCACATATCAAAGCAGTGCCTATGTGGAAATATATAGCAGGGGATGCTGACGAGGAGTCTCACCAAGCAAGGAAGCAAGGCATAAGCCAGTAATCTAAGAACTCAAACGGGCGAAGCAGAAAAACTACTGTGAAGTTTTTAAAAAAGGATTTATTTATTTATTATGTATGCAGTGTTCTGCTTGCATCAATGCTTACATGCCAGAAAATAGCACCAGATCAAATTATAGATGGTCATGAGCTACCATGTCGTTGCCGGGAATTGAACTCGGGACCTATTGGAAGAACAGCCAGCTCTCTCAACCTCTGAGCCATCTCTCCTGCCCTACTGTGAGTTTTAAGATAGCCTGGGCTACATAATGAGTTTCAAGCTACCCTGAGCTATAGAGGAAGAGCCTGTCTGAAGAAGTAAATAAACAAACAACAACAACAAAGAAAGCCTTGAATTAATACTTTCAGTCTTCATCTTCATCAACTAAAAGAAAATGGAAATTTGAAGTAAGCAAAAGGGAAGGAACAATAAATGTCAACACAGTGATTGATAGAATGGACTTCAAGAGTAGAAAAAAAAAATGGATGGAGGCCAAGCCCCTCTAGAAGATCATTAACATCAACAAGACATAGACTGATCAGGGAGAAAAAGAACAGGCACAATTTAATTGCATTAAGAGTGAGAAAAGTGCCTGGTGGTGGTTTTTTAATTAAATTAAAGCACGAGCCTCTGAGTTTGAGGCCAGCCTGGTCTACAGAGTGAATTCTAGGAAGCCAGTGCTACACAGAGAAACATTGTCTTGAAAATCCAAAATCCAAGGGAGAGAAGGGGGCATCACTACAGATTTTACTTTCTTAGAAAGAATTCATAATAACCTTTTTAAGTATGACTTCGATCATTTAAGAATCATGACTGGAATAATGAAAACATTGGGTGTTTTTTTTTTCTTTTGTTGAGAATTGATTGTTTTTCATATGTATATTCTAATTATGGTTTCCCTTCCCCAAACTTCTCCCAGTTCTTCTCCACATCTCCTCCTATCCAGATCCACACCATTTCTGTCTACCACCAGAAAATAATCAGGCATCTAAAGAATAATAAGAAAAGAAAAACAAGACAGAATAGGACCAAACAACCATGAGAAAAAGAGTCAAAGAAAATGCACAGGGGAAACACATATATTTGCAGACACACACATTCACACATGGAAATCCCATTAAAAAACAAAATCAGAAGCCATAATATATACACAAAGGACCTGTAAGGTGAAAAAATAAACCCTGAGACAATATTATGGGACAAAGGACCTTTCCAAAGATGCCGTTTGGGTCATTTTATGTCAGCAATCTATGGCTGGACATGGGGCCTGCCCTTAAGATAGTTTATTTTCTCAATGAGTCTCTCTAGGAGAAAACTTATTTTTCATTTGCAAATAGTTATCAGTTGGAAACAGCTTCTGGGTTAGAGATGGGTGTGTTTCCAATTCTATCAGCACTAGGATCCCATCTGGTACCGACCTGTGTGAGCACTGTACATGCTTTCATAGTCCCAGTGATTTCACATGTGTGTTGACTGTGCTGTATGCCTTGTTTGCTTAGTGATCTCCATCCCCTCTGGCTCTTATAATCTTTTAATTGTCTAATTTCTTAATCATATTTCCTTGAAATTGATTTTGGAGAATAATGCCAGTGGCTTGATGCATGAACGTGCGCATGGGCTTTGTCAGAATAGCCTGCAGGAAGTTACATCAAGGGCTTGTGTGATTCAAACTGTGATGGAATCCTATTATTTCCTATGCTGCACTATGGTTCTCAGTGAATGATTTCCCAGGCAATAGCAACCATCATCACTTAGAATCTGTTAGAATACAAGGCCAGGGAGGACAACAGAGCAAGAAATGAAGAGGAGGAGGGGCGGAAGAGGAGAAATACTGAGTTCTAGCTAGGTTTAGTAGAGTTTGTTACAGAAGTGGCTACAGATGGCTGGTGTGTTGATAGTTTATATTTTCCATCTTTCTCCTAAAAGAGTCCAGATTGCTCCCACCCGAGTGATGTGCATTACACAGCAATACACAGGGAAATCTAACATTCAGTTCAATCCGGAGCTCATGAACAGCATGGGAGTTCACTTACAAAGATTCATCCCCAAAAGCTTTCAGAATGAGCCCCGGGGTCCCAAAGGCTTTGGCACTGACATTCCTTTGTGTCCTTTGAACAAAGTGACTCTGATCCAATTCTGTGGCATCCTCACAAATGTCCGTTAGCCCCGGGGCTCGAACTCTGGTGCTGTTAGTGCAGGAAGCTAATGAGCTGTTCCTCCTGTAATCTGAGTACTGAGAGGGAGAAAGGTCTCTGCTGTGGCAGGTAACACCTGAGTTGTCCAAAACCCAAGTCCAAAACCTGCAACTCACAACTCTCTCTGGTTCTCCTGCGGCCACAAACTTGATCACCTGACTGTTCAGCTGGTGAGAACCGGCATCAGGTACTTGATGGCAGTTTTCCTTGAAAGAGGTCAGCCAAGTGTCATTCATTCTTGACCCTTAGTAGTTTTCAAATGAGAGCTTTATTTCATATTACTGAGCACTAATTGCTATTTGTTGACTTGTTGTTATGTAAATCACACACATATAATTTACATAATAGTGATTAAGAGCCACTAGTGCTACTGAAAAGTTAGTTTCTTACGACTTTTTTCTTTCAATTATCAAATTCCAGTCTGTAGAATATTAAGGGGTCTCCAGGATCCAATTAAGGGGTCTCCAGGATCCAAGTATGAGGCAGCAGAGATTCACAGGCTGACTCTGTGGTTATGCCAGCACATACCTGAAAGTCAGCAACACACTTCAGGGGAGGTCTCTGAAATCAGACTTGCCCAAGTAATGCAAGCAATAATCCAGCTCATGAATTGTTGTGGAATATTACTTTAACTAGGCAAAGATGTGTTACATTTGTTTCCTGCTGCATTTGTTTAACTATGTAAAGATGTGTTGCTGTTTTACCGTGCCAGTCTAAGGCACCTGATTGGTCTAATAAAAAGCTGAACCACCAATAGCAGGAGAGGGATAGATAAATCTGGTAGGTTAAGAGAATAAATAAGAGAAGCAAGAGTGAGAAGAGAGAATGAGGGAAACAGAGGGAGATGCGTGGGTGCACATGAATCTATAGGTGTGAGTGCGTGTGTGCACGCACACGCACATGTAGAGGCCAGAGGTCAAAGTGACCTGTCTCCTTCAGTTGTCATCCACTTTACTTTTTGAGACAGGGTCTCTCCCTAACCCTATGCTCACCAATCCAGCGACACTGGCTAGATCTTCATGTCTCCACTTCCCCAGGGCTATCAGCAAGCATGTTACAGCTGAGCCATGTCTCCAGCTCCTGGATGACAGGCATTTCTAATCTATGTTGTTGACTGTTAGAGCCTGGTGTGTTGATGAAAAAGAACTGGGTTGTGTTCTTGAAATGGCTGAATACTCTATAAATTGCTCTGATCTTTCAAAGTCTGTCTTTCTTTCTTTCTTTCCTTCCTTTTTTCCTTCCTTCCTTCCCTCCCTCCCTCTTCCTCCTCCTCCTTCTTTTTAAAGCACTGTTATTGCAGGCCCAGAACACCCTTTGGATTTGGGTTAATTTAGTTCAACTGCTATGATGTGACTTTCCTAAAGATTCTATCCAATGTTCTGCATATTTCTTTAGCTGCTGGGAACACTGTGGACTTGCAGCTGCTGCCTGCCAATAGTTAGGTCTTTGGCTTTAAGTAGTGTTCTCTCACTTGTGCGGAGATGCATGGAAGACCGAGGCTCCCTGCACATTCCCTAAGCACTTTCTCTCTCTCTCTTCCTGTCTGTACTTTCTCTTCTCCATTACTCTACCTTACAAATTCCAGACACAGAAACACTCCTAAACTCCCACCTTCTTCCCTCCTTCCTCCCTCCCTCCCTCCCTCCCTTTCTTCTCTCTTTCTATCTCAGCAAGACATCTAGTTTTTGTTTGGATAGGCTCTCCCTCTTGGAGCCTCAGCCCAGAATCTGCCTTCAGACAGAGTGTCTCTTAGGAGCCAAAGTCCTATGATCTGTTGCCCAATGTCTGAGAAAAAAAAATTGCTTCATATGTTTTGTCTGGTTGTTAAGTTGTTTACAAGAGTAAAGCAATACTCACAGGGGTTAATTCTTCCTGGACAGAAGCTCTATGAATTGCAAAATAACTTGCTAAATAGATGGTGATCATGTGACCCAATTTTTCAATAACCAGAAATAAATAAGATTATTTATAATAAAAACTAAATAGTTAATAAATAGAATCTAAGACCATTGAAAGCCCCACAAAACATCATCTTGGAAAAGAATTCTGTAGTGACTGATACATGAATTGTAAGCACATGGCCTTGGGTCAGATGCTGTGTGTAACATTAACATAGTTTCTCCATGGAGACTTTATGTATAGGGATGTGGGGGTGGATTTGCTTTAGGTGTAGTAGACTTTACACCTTGAGCCTTGGGTTCTAACTCTATTCTCATGGTCTGATGACTCCCCTCAGTCAGTCAACACTATAACCTTTCAGAAGCTCCCTTTCCAATGGCCAAGCCCTCCACTGTTCCAGAACTTGGATCTAGGAGTTTCTCAATACTCAAACCTGTGATTTGTTCATTTGTAAATTTCTGTGACTAAGTGCTGCCATCTTTGGGATTGTATACTGGGCCCCATATGGAAATCTAATATTGTCCTTCCTACATAAGTTTCCTGAAGTGGATATTCATGGACCAAAGGAAGGATTTCTCAAGACTTAGTTCCCAAAGTTTTACTGCTCTGGGTCTCCTGGAGTATGTAATGCATCATGTGTGTCTTTACCAGGAAGTCTCAACTTGGCACATGATGGGGACAGTTTGCAATGACTGGTGGCATTTGTGGTTGTTGAAACTGGGAGGGGAGTGCCAAGCATGCCACTAACCACCCAATATTCATAGACTGGTTCAGATAACAAAGAATTATCAAGCCAGAAATATGTGTCTTTGGCTTACCAATTTGATAGAGAAGATGACATAAACGCTCATTTTCTTCCATAATAGTGTAATATGCTCTGTGATTTGTGGCATTGCTCAGCAGGAGATGTCTGAAAGAAAAAGAGCCTTTTTAGTTGGAATTCCAATGAAATTAGGTTATAAATAGTTATGCCTTGTTTGCTCCTTAATTTTATATCCAGTTATCTGTCCAAATCAGACAAGAATTCAAATGTTGATGATGGGAGACAGACAGTGGACATTAGTTTTCTTGTAATTGTCTGTTATGAAGCTGGTAAATAATGCAGGAACATAGTTGAGACCAGCAACCGGGTGACACCTGCTGCTATATTGTCCATGTCCAGACTCTGAAGATGACACTCTGCACCTGTCACCATTGTCCTGCCTTAATCATGGGCCTAGTGTCCAGTGACTATTGATTACTAGCAATTAATATTTGTTCCACTCTTCCTCCACCAAGAATTCATTTTCAAAAGCACAAGGCAGAAAAGGCACCCTCATTAGTTCCCTCCATTAACCCAGATCTGTTCTCTTAAAAGATGGACTGGTTTTAAAAAGTAGGAATAAGATTCAGGCATGTCCGATCTGTGACCCACGGAGCACACAAGCCACCCCCCTTCTCTCTCTCCCACCCCTTCCCCTATTTCTTTTTTTTCCCTCTCTCGATTTATTTATTTATTTATGATGTATACATTGTTCTGCCTGCAGGCCAGAAGAGAGCATCAGATATCATTATAGATGGTTGTGAGGCACCATATGGTTGCTGGGAATTGAACTCAAGACCTCTGGAAGAACAACCAGTATTCTTAACCCCTGTGCTATCTCTCCAGCCCCCTTCCCCTCTTTCTTATCTACCTTTGTAGACAGGCTGGCTTCCAGCTCTTGCCCACCTAGCTCGGCATCCCAAACCCTGAGATGCCAGATGTCTGACGTCACTTCCTTCCAGATCACTATATTCACATTACAAACATCTTTTGAGAGAAGCAATGCCCCCTTGGCCTGTTTCTCAGCCTCTCTTCCTAAGCCTGACTAGCCCCTTGCACCTCAGTGATTCTAACAGTTCAAAAACCAATACAAACTCAGGACACCTCAGCTGTCTGCACATGGAAGGGTCTCCCACACCCTGAGAGACAAAAGCAAATAGGTACAAGGTAATTAATGTAGAAAAACAACGTGGGTGGGTACTCAGCCCAGAATCACCTAGGATCAAACAGAGCGTAAGCTACATGGAAAGATCTTAGGACATAAATTTTGGAGAGGGAGGGGGTAAGATGTGCCTTGTAAATCAAAAATAAAGTTTTTAAAAAGCTTGTCCAGTAAAAGGCTCTGGAGAGTGAAGAGATTTTTACCTAGAAATTATTAAATGTACTTTATCTCTGTTTCTAAAGTATTCATTACAATGAATTTTGGATATACTCATTAAAATATTTTCTCTTTTAAAATGTGATATTTATAAGCATATAACTACGTATGATAGAATGTTACTGCATATAGTTGATAGTAAAACTATTTTAAGCCTGTGTGTGCATGTTTGTTACTTAGTCTAATTGCTTTCCATCAGGGCCCAGTTTGGGAGCGCTTGGGGCGCTGACTGCCCTCTGGTGGTGAACTGGAACCAACGCATTGTAAGACCTGAGACGCCAACTCTTGATCACGTGGTACCCACTGGCAGCAAGGGGTCCCGTAAAGAATGCCTGGTGTTCAAATATGACTGATAAAGGAGCCTAGTGAAACAACCTTTCACTTCTACTTGAATTCTTTTTTACTCCGTATTTGAAGTCTGAAGGCGGCTCTGAAATGGAGCCTCTGAACAGAAGACCTGAGCTGTTTTGCATCCTTGCCAAGAAGTAGCCAAGGCCGAGTAGGTGCCCATAAAGGGATCATGTGGTGACATGGAGCCAGAAATCAATTGCTCTGAATTTTGTGACAGTTTTCCTGGCCAGGAGCTGGATCGGAGACCCCTTCATGATCTTTGCAAGACAACCATTGTAAGTGAGCAGCCATGGACACGAGGGTTATTTGTATATATGGTGGTGAGGATGGGGTGGCAGTGGGGATGGTGTGGATGGGGATGGAGGGATAGAGGTGGTAGTGATACGGGTGGCAGAAGAGGACCTGCCCCTGTAGGACAGCATTGCCCAGCTTTGATACTGTCTATAGAGCCTTCATTCGGATTTTGTTTTTTTGAGACAGGGTTTCTCTGTGTAGCCCTATCTGGCCTGGAACTCACTCTGTAGACCAGGCTGGCCTCAAACTCACAGAGATCCTCCTGCCTCTGCCTTCCAAGTGCTGAGAGTAAAGGTGTGAGCCACCACTACCTGGCAGATCCTTCATTCTTAACCATTCTTCTTTTTTAAAAACATTCTGCCCCCAGACTGACTCGGAACACAGCAGTACAGATGTCTCTCCACTGTCTCCTGCTCTCTTGGGTATCGTTTGGACTTTTCTCAGCTGTGGACTACTGCTGATGCTTTTCTTTCTTGCTTTCACAATTCGCTGCAGGAAGAACAGGTAAGCATCCTCCTTCCTCTAACCAGAACTGGGAATCCAGAGTGCTAACTAACATCATCTTGGCTCTCTGAGCAGCTTAACCAGCATCCATCAATGTAAAGCCTGTTACCATAGGGACCTTGGCTCTCATGCTCCCCACAGTGCCTCTAGCATTTAGAACAGATTGACACATAATGGGTGCTCTGTAAGTGTGGTGGTCTTGAAGGGAAGACCAGTCCAAGTGGTAAATGCTGCCAGGAAAATGCCTGGGGAAAACATGTGTATCAGGGTTCAGGAACTACAAGGTTTCTCTAATGTAAGTTAGTGTCAGGTCAGCAAATGATACAAAGATAGCATTGTTTCACTTGTGATTTGCTCCCAGTAAACCAGGAGTTGAAAACATTCAGGGGCAAGTTTTGTCACTTGAAACTAAAGAAATTTTTGGCTGGAGAGGTGACTTAGTTGGTAGAATGTCTGCCTAGAATCACAAAGCCCTGGGTTCAGTCTCCAGCATTTTATGCAGCCAGATATGGTAATCCCAGACCTTAGGAATTTAAGGTGATTGTTTTAGGTGGGCTTTTATTGCTGAAGAGACACCATGACTATGGTGATTCTCAGAGGAATACATTTCTTTGGGAGCGTCTTATAGTTTCAGAGGTTTAGTCCATTATCTGGAGGGTGACATGGCAGCACACAAGCAGACACGCTGGAGAAGAAGATGAAAGTTCTACATCTTGATCCACAGTTAGCAGAAGGAGACGATACCAGACTGGGCATAGCTTGAGCGTATGTGAAACCTCCAAGTCCACCCCAACAGTGACCTACTTCTAACAAGGCCACCCTTACTGCAAAAGGCCACTCCTCCTAACAGTGCCACTCCTTATGAGCCAAGCATTCAAACACAGGAGTCTATGAGGGCTGTTCCTATTCAGACCACCACAGCCATCCTTAGCTAAGGCAGGTTTGACACAGGCTCTTCCCTCCCAGCCAGTGAGATGGCCCAGAGGGTGAAGGCGCTTGCTGGCCTGAGTTTGATCCCTGAGACCTCAAATGGGAGAGGTAGTGAACTAGCTGTTACAAGCTGTCTTCTAAGACACACACACTAAAAAAATAGAATACAATTTAAATCTCCCACTACTCAAAGGAAAGAAAGCTTTAATCTGAGAATACCACGCAGTGCACTCCCTCAGTGCATGTAGCGGACTGTTCAGTGGCTTCTAGAGCCCTGTCCTGTCTACCCATGAAGCCGAAGGAGTAGAAGAGGAGAACACAAAGGAGATATTTGCTTGTTAAAAACCAACAAAATCCCTCCATTGCTGAAGGAAGCACCAAGTCTAGAGTCCATTTTAAATTTTAGTGACAATGTTGTCTATTGAGGACAAGTGCCATAGAACCTACAAAAGTAAGCTGTGATTCTGGATACAGAGTTTCATGAATATTTATTGAGGATTAGTGCTTTAATTGGGATAATTAATATTTTGTTAAGATTTGCTACAAAGTTAAATGTAGTTTGGGAGTTATGCTTTCAAGGACAACCTAGTGTTTTTCTTCTGACTAAGACCTATAATATTTATATGAGATTTTTTTTTACAACACAGGATTTATCAAACTTTGAGATAAATATGGCTCAGAGGTTAAGAGCTCTGGTTGCTCTCCCAGCTGACCCAGGTTTGATTCTCAGTTCCTACACGATAGCTCACATCCTGCTGTAACACCAGTTCCAGAGGACCCTTTTCTGGCCTCTGCAGGTACCAAGCACACATGTGGTACACAGACATGTATGCAGGCAAAACACCTGTGCACATAAAATTAAATTAAATTTTAAAAGCTTTATGAAACATTTATATATACTATTCAAACCGAAAAACCTGCTGAATATGGTGTACATGACTTTAATCCAAGCACTTGGGAGGCAGAGGCAGGGGGACCTCTGTGAGTTCAAGGCCAGCCAGGGTTACACAGAAAACAAACAAACAAACAAACAAACAAACAAATAAAAACCTCAAATCCTAGAAACACCAGTGAGCAGCACTGAAACAGAAACACCCATATTTCTGTCATTCTACTAAAGATGTTCTGCCTGTCTTGTTTGCAATGGGAACATGATTTGGCATAAAGAATGAGATTGTAAGAAGCCCCGTAGATCAAATTACAGTGTATATTGAAATAACTTATTAGATCTGGCAGGGAACATGAAAGAACCTATTTTCAAGAGCTCCTTACAGGACAGTATAATTTGTTCAAAGGAGCAACATCACAATCAGATGATTTGCTGTATTTCAGTTGAGGTTTCGTGTGTGTGTGTGTGTGTGTGTGTGTGTGTGTGTGTGTGTGTGTGTGTACCTGCCTGCATGTGATTGCACATCAATGTCAGAGGAAGAGAATTATATTAATGAAACAAAAATAGTATAATGATGATTATGTTTAGTAGTAAACATTGCACTTTTTAATTTTAAAATAAGGTTAACATAGCCTACAGTAGAAAATCAGTAAAGCTTGGCCCAACTAGTACTTTTAAACCCTCCTCCCAACAACAGCAGACTCATTCACAATCTTTACAAGGACACACCTAACATTTACCAAACCCAGAAAGATTCTAGGCCCTAGGCAAAGCTCTATTGAATTTTTACTGGGCCTGGTGGCTTGCATTTGCAATGTCAGCATTCAAGAGGCAGAGCCGGGGGCAGAGAGAGCAAGTAAGTGTGAGGCTAGCCTGGGCCATATAGCAAGTTCTGGAACAGCTTAGATCCTGTCTGAAAAATAAAACATATGAAAAACAAAGGAAGGAAAAAAGGAAGAAAGGAAGGAAGGAAAATTTAAAAGACTTCAAGTCACTGAAAACATTGGAATTAAATTGAACTCAGAAAATCCTAAAATACACAGAATCTACTTAGAAGCCTCTCATAAAACCATCTCCAAAGAAGGAATCAAAATGAAAAATGAAATAGAAAATGTAAGTATTCCTGGCACTCTACGTGGTTGAGCCAACATGGCTCTGGTGGGACGCACCTTGTACGGAGGCATGTCCCTAAACGTGACTAAGTAAACCCATGCACACCCCTTCTCTTAAAAAGAGATGCCATGCTATGGTCTCTCTCTCCACCTGGGAACTGTCTTAAATAAATCCTCTTGTGGCCTTGGTAGTGTGAGTGTGAGTGTGTGTGTGTGTGTGTGTGTGTGTGTGTCTTCCTTCTCACACGCAAAACCAATCTTGGACTGAATGAAAAGGAATGTGTACCAAGGTTGGTGAGCTACCTTTCAAATAGTGCTTTGGACTCTCATCTCTTTATTAGACATGAAGGAAGGTCTCAGACTGAAACCCACACCCATATAAAAAAAGTAGACTAAAGAACAAATGAGCCTAAAACAAATAGTGGAAAGGAAACAATAAGAGCCAGTAGAAACTGAAAAAATAGAAAGCACAATACAATAAAAAATAAATTAAAAACCAAGTTCTGGTCAAACTGGTCAGAGGGGAAATAGTGAAGATACAGCTATCGCCCAATGAGTCCTGAAGGAAGAGACACTCTACACTGTGTAGGGTTATAAGGGGGAGGGACTCAGAAATATTCTCCATTGAGTTCCAGCAACAGGAGCCTCACTCTCTGATATCTCTTTGAGTGTAGACTAGACTTGTTGACTTGCTTACTAATGAAATGCCAGTGCTGTTGTTGGGGTATAAAATGATGCCTTCCATCTCAGACCTTATTCTCAACTTGGTTGCTCTAGACTGCTGTGTTGTAGGCAGTCCTACAGTGAGGCCCACATGGGAAGGAACTGTTTCCAGCTTGGAGCAGTGTGAATATCTGGGACTTACTTTATTAGTCAAGGTTTTCTGAAGAAACATAACTGTTATACATATATAGAATTTATTAGGTCAGAATATTTATAAAGAATAAGACCATAAAAAGCACTATGAACTAGAATCCATTGTACAAGGACACAGTTTATGAGGTTAGAAAGGAAAGATAAAATTGCCCATTATCAAAGGTGCTTTGTTGAACAATAAAATTCATTTAAAAGAGCAATATTGCAATCAGATTATCCAGCCAGACATGGTGACACAAGCCTTTAATCCCAGTACTCAGAAGGCAAAGGTAGAGGCAGATCTCTGAGTTCAAGGCCAGCCTGCTCTACAGAGTGAGTTCTAGGAGAGCCAGGGATACACAGGAAATCTCTATCTCAAAACAAAACAAAACAAACCCTATATCAAATCAAAACAGACAAACAATACATAAATAATATACAACAAAAAAACAGATGATCCATTTCAGTTCTGAGATCTCGTGTGTGTGTGTGTGTGTGTGTGTGTGTGTGTGTGTGTGGATGTGTGTGTGTGTGTGGATGTGTGTGTGTGTGTGGTGTGTGTGGATGTGTGTGTGGGGGTGTGTGTGGTGTTGTGTATGTGTGTGGTATGTGTGTGGTGTGTGTGTGGGGTGTGTGTGTGTGGTGTGTCTGGTGTGTGTGTGTGTGTGGTATGTGGTGTGTGTGGTGTGTGTGTGGGGGGGGTGTGTGTGTGTGTGTGGTATGTGGTGTGTGTGGTGTGTGTGTGTGGGAGGGGTGTGTGTGTGTGTGTGTGTATGTGTGTGTGTGTGTGTGGTGTGTCTGGTGTGTGTGTGTGGTATGTGGTGTGTGTGGTGTGTGTGTGGGAGGAGTATGTGTATGTGTGTGTTGTTATATCTGGGAAACATTGGCTTTTACAGTCTTTCTAATCCCTCTTCCTCATAGATCCCTGAGCCTTGAGTGGATGGAGGAGTGTGATATAGACATCCTGTCTAAGGCTGAGCACTCTCCACTCTCTCGTTTTCTGTGTATTGACCAGTTATGAATATCTGTACTAATTGCCATCTACATGAAGAAGCTTCTCTGATGAAGGATGAATGATATATTGATCTATGAGTATAGCAATAAGCTATGAAGAGTCATTTTATTGCTGTGTTGATTTAGCAGAATCATAGTAGTAGGTTTTCCTCTTGGGCCCATAATCTATCTGTCCATAGGTGATTGGCCTCACTGGCAGTTTCAGAAATGGGTTCTTAGTCAGGGTTTCTATTGCTGAGATAAAACACTATGACCAAAAAAGCAAGTTGGAGAGGAAAGGGTTTATTAGGCTTACACTTCACCATTGCTGTTCATCACTGAAGGAAGTCGGGACAGGAACTCAAACAGGGCGAGATCCTGGAAGTAGGAGCTGATGCAGAGACCATGGAAGGATGCTGCTTACTGGCTTGCTCCTCATGACTTGCTCCACCCACTCTCTTATAACCCAGGAACAGCAGCTCAGGAATGGCACCACCACATGATCCTCTCTGTCCTCTGATCTGGCAAATTTTATTAGACACACGATCTATCACCACAATACTATTTATAACTTCAGGAGGACTATGAGGCTTTGATTTAGAAAAGGAAGGAAGGGGAAACAAAGAGATGGAAAAAGAGAAGTGAGAGGAAAGATTTGCAGATAAATCTAATGATGTGAAATACCTATCCTCCTAAAACTAGAGAATTAGAAAAACTAAATAGACAGATGCTGTGTTCAGTAGTCCTAAAATACTGCTTCTCCAATTGATCTGTAGAGCAGCCCAATCACAGTCACACACAGCCACTCCCTCTCTCTACATATATGATATATATATCAGCAAGATGATCCCAAAATTCCTGTGAAGAACCTAGAACCCAACACAGTTTTCTAAAAGTATAAAGCCATTAGGAACCACCGATTTCAGGACTCATCACAAAGCCTCAGGAGAATAAAGTCAGTTTGGTACTAGCAAAGATAAACACATACATTGCCACAAAGACCACACAGAGATAAACCCACATTTCTGCCCCCCACAGATACCAACCAACAGCAAAGATAAAGCTGTGGCAAAGCAAGTTCAGTCTTTTCAACAAATGGCATTAGAAAAACTAGATTCCCACGAGCAAGAATTACCTTTGACCTGCACCGTGTATCATCTTCAAAAATAAAACCACAAACTGTAATTTTTATTTAAAAATAATAGAAACAATCTGTGATCTTCAAAAAATATTCCTTGGATAAAATATCAAAAGTATAATCCATAAAAGAAAATGTTAAAAATAATGAGTTCATAAAAACAAAGTAACAACCTATCTCCCAAAGATTCTTGTGAATATAAAAACAAAAACTATGTATTGAAATGAAGTATTTCTAAATCTGATAAAATACTTCTGATTGTATTTGTTGACATGCACTGCATTGGGGAAAACTATTTGTGAAATTACTAGTCCACCAGATTCTTTCAAAATTCAATCTTACCCAGCAATCTTACTCTTGAATAAAAAAGAATGAGTCTATGTCTAGAGAAAGACTTATTTCCAATGTTCATATGTTCATAGCAACTATATTTTAATAGCCCAAAACTGAAAATAGCATACATATTCATCAATAGATAAATACAGAAGCAAATGACTATATGTTCATTAATAGGATACTACTCAGCAATAAAAACAATGAGTTGCTGATACTTGGAAAAATAGATGAATCTAAAAATAATTATACTAAGTTAAAGAGAAGCAGGGCAGGAACCTGGATGCAGGGCTAAATTTCCCTGGTGTCTATTGTGATATCTCCCCTTTGTCTCCAATTTTATTAATTTGGATCAAAATTTTTTCTCTGTCTTTTGGCTAATTTGACTAAAGGTTTGTTAATTTTATTGAATTAATGAAAGAAACAATTCTTTATTTCATTATTTCTTTGTGTTTATTTGTTTTATTTCTGTTTAGCTGATTTTCAGCCCTGAGTTTAAATATTTCTTCCTGTGTATTCTTTTTGAATATTATTTCTTCTTGTTTTGAGACCTTCATGTTATATTGTTAGGTTATTAATATGAAATTTCTCCAGGTTAATGTGCATGTATGCGTGTGTGTGTGTGTGTGTGTGTGTGTGTGTGTGTGTGTGTGTGTGTGTGTGTAGGCACTTGGTGTTATGAACTTGCCTCATAAAACTACTTTCATTGTAACACCTAGGTTTGGGTATATTGTTTTTTCATTTAATTCTAAGAAGATTTAAATTTTCTTTTTGATTTCTGTCTTGGCCATTTTCATCCAATTCAGGTTTCATGAATTTGAAAGCTTTCTATTGTTATTGATATTCAGCTTTGATTCATGGTGGTCAGATAAGATGCAGGGTGTTATTTCAGTTTTCTTGTATCTCTTGAGACTTGCTTTGTATTCAAATATGTGGTCAACTTTGGAGAAAATTCCATGAGCTGCTGAGAAGAAAGTATATTCTTTATTGTTTGGGTAGAATGTTCTGTAGATATCTGTCAGCTCTGCTTGGTTTACAACATCAGTTAGCTCCACCATTTCTCTGTTTAGATAGTGTCTAGAATTCCTGTCTGTAGGTGGGAGTTGGGTATTGAAGTTATCCACTATCACTCTGTGTTATTTTAGTTGTAGTGGTATTTCTTTTATGAACTTGGGTACCCTTGTGTTTGGTGCATAGATTTTTAGAATTGCTATATCCTCTTGGTAGATTTTTCCTTTGATGAATGTATAGTGTCATTTTCTATTTCTATTAATTTGTGTTTGAAGTTTATTCTGTCAGATATTAAACTATCTATGCCTATTTGTTTCTTGGTTCCAGTTACTTAAAATAACTTTTGTATATTTTTACCCTGGTCCTATCACCTTGGCGTTTTTCATGCCCCTTGCTTTAATAAGCATATCTTTTTCATATTGAGGAAATTTTCTTCTGGCCAGATGCGGGTGACACACTTGGCCAGCTGGTCTACAGAGAAAATTTTTGTCTACGATTTTGTTAAAAAGTATTTTCTATACCTTTGACCTGAATTTCTTCTCCTTTCTCAGCACTTATTTGTAGATTTGTCTTTCCACAGCGTCTCAGAGTTACTAGATGTGTTTTGCTTGATTTTCTTTTTAGATTTTAGCATTTTTTTCACCGCATTATCCATTTCTTTTAACTTATATTCAGGAGCTGAAATTCTCTCCTATGTCTTGTAATCTGTTGGTGAGGCTTACTTATGAAGTTTTTGCTTGAGATTCTAAATTTTTCATTTCCAGTTTTATTTTAGGTAAACACATATACACATAAAGTAAAGATAAATGGTATACAGACATTTCTATATTGTTCTTTTCTTTCTCTCCTTAAAAAAAAAAGACTGAGTTTCTCTGTGTGGCCCTGGCTATCCTGTAACTTACTCTGGAGACCAGGCTGGCCTCGAACTCAGAGATCTGCCTGCCTCTGCCTCCCATGTGCTGAGATGACAGGTGTGTGCCACCTTCACACACACAGGTATGTTTTTCTAAGGGGCTAAGTATCTTAAAATCCCTGATAACTTTACTAGATATTAATAACTGATATAAAAATATTTCCCTTAGATTATTCATGAATTTATTAATGATAAAAATTATTTAATATTATTCTTAATTAACTGTACAATTTAGCTATTGAAAGTGTTGAATATTTCAGGCCCAATAGGTGCTTTCCTGGTATCTCCTCTGACATGAACAAAATCGGGCTCATGTTCTACAGTCTACACTAAGCCAACCGTGTTCAGTAAGGCCTTCCCTCTGAGGCTTCATTTCACTATCACTTGAGACGATAGTTATAGATTATAGGTTGCTATCTTGTTGCATCTCAAAATTGACACTGGAATTTCCATGTTTTTCCATAACTTTCAGTAAAATGTTGCTGTCTGAGAAACCTGAGTCATAATTATTGTGTAGAGTGTGTATTTTTAATATTTATTTTATTTTATGTGAATTGGTGCTTCGCCTGCATGTATAACTGTGTAAGGGTGTCAGGTGAGCCATCTCTCTAGCCCTAGTGTGTATATTTTTACTCTACTTGCAAGCTAACAACCTGTTAGCATTTCCATGAATGTAAGCAAAAGACATGTCTCCTAGCTGGGAGAAAGTAGTCAACACTCATGACAGAAGCAGTAAGCGACTGCTAGACTTATTGGCTCCCAGGACAAGAAAGGGCTGGTGGACCCAGTCCAAATCTCAGTAGCATGATGAAGGGCCTATGGTGGATGCTTGACTAGTTGATGAGGGCCTAGAGGATTCACTGCCTTTACAGTGAGTTATAAGCTTGGTGTGTGTGTGTGTGTGTGTGTGTGTGTGTGTATTAGAATGAGAGACAGACAGAGAGACAGACAGAGACAGAGAAACAGAGAGTGAGGAAAGGAGAGAAGGAGATCTACATTATCTTTCAAGGCTGTTCCTGTATTATGCAATTCTGGGAAGGGCTTGGAAAAGGAACAGGCAGGCACTTGTGTCTTGGAGTACCCAGCAAGAATATACAGAGCTGTTCCTGGGCCCATGGCAGATTTGCATCCAGCTCAGACTTCCCTATCTACAGAAGTGACAGTCAGATTCCCAGACTGAATGTGCCTTTTCCTGTGCCCTCATCACTCCTGTACATCTTCCTCCCCAGATGGGATCCTCACATGATCTGCTTCTGGCAGAGCTGAGTTTCACCCTCTATTGTGCATTGCCGTGTTTGCCTCCTCGGCCTGCAGAAGATCCATGCCATGGATTGCAAGTACTACTCTGTACCCTTCTCAGAATCTCTTCCTCCCTGGGTTTCACGTCATTGATCCTCCTTACAAAAGTCCTTAAGATCTCTCTGCTTTCTTGAGAAGGCATTGACTCACATTTTCTTCATTCTTTCCATTTCTGAGAGTGTTATTTCATCATCCAAGTAAGCTGATCTTATTAGAGTCAATAGAAAATACTTAGTGAGCTGAACACTGATGTACCTAGGGTACTGTGTAAAATGTGATTTATAGGTTTCTGAGACCTTGAAATTTATTTCTCCCCTAAGTAGAGAAATAGGAGCAAGTGGAAGTATATTCTGGTGTTGAGGAAAAAAAAAAAAAAACCCTTTCAGGCAGAAATGGGGCTGGTGGGGGAAGGGAAGACCAGGAAGGCTGGGAGACTGGGAAATGGCCAACAAAACAAAGAATGTATGAAAATGTCAGAATGAAACCCATTGCCTTGTATACTAATTTTTTAAAAATTAGTTTTAAAATCCAGTTTTGAAACCTAATGCCTAGCTGCTGGGTAGGATCTGCACTATTTTCATATTGATTGTTCCAGGCCTGTCGTCTTTGTGGTTTGATTTATTGGAACTGAACACAAGGTGAGGGGAAGGACAGGCCATAATCACTCTGGGCTAGAGGGAGCTGCATACTGGAGTTCTGGAATCACGGCTCTAATCTTTAACACTGTGATTGCTAACCAGGACTGAAGGGGAAACAGTCCATCTGAGAACAGACAACGACCATGTAGCTCAATAGAATGATGTTGCAGGGTCAGGAGTTGGATGAAGCACAAGAGCAGGGATTGGATCTTCAAAGGCTCTATCTTCACCAGAAGCCAAGATTCATAGAAGGAAAATATTGTTTGGGTTGTCGTTTCCAAGAGATTGGGCAGCGTGCTAAGAGTAGATGTACTATTATGAAGTCAGATGCCACTGGCACGTGGGAACAGGGCAGGAAAAGAGATGCAAAGCAAAAGTGAGGTGGTGGATGGAGAAGGTCTTTCTTGGCTTCTGCCTGTGGAACGGAGTATGGGTGGGAGTGTGTGGAGGTTAATGGGGCAATACAGTTAATACACAAGAGCAGTCTCAACACAGAGCTCTGAAGCTTTTTAACCATCAGGCATTAAGCCTAGATGAATTGCTCACACCTTCCTTCAGGCATCTCTCTAGCCAAGCATAGTGATACAAGCCTTAGGAGTCAGAAACTGGAGGAGCACCAGTTCAAGACCAGCCTGGACTACATAGTAAAATTCCTGTCTGAGAAAACAAAAGATAAATACCTAAAATTACAAAAGATAGACACATCGGCTGCCAAGATAAGTGGTAAAGGAACTTCCCACCCAGCCTGACCACCCAAATTCTACCCCAGGGGCCATAAGGTGGAAGGAGAGACTGTTTCCCACAAGTGCCCTCTGACCTCCATATGTACATGCACACACACACACACATACAAGCACACTAGATAGATGGATGATGGATGGACAGATAGATAGATAAACAGCTGGACACCACTGTCATTCTATTACAGCTGATGGTAAATAGCACTTACAGAACTGGGAGAAGAGAGTTTTAACTCCCTTACTGAATAATGAGATTCCTAAAAATTTTTTTAAATTAAAGATTTATTTTTATGCACATTGGATTTTTGCCTATAGATATGTCCATCTGGTGAGAGCATGAAGTACCCTCAGAGCCCAGAAAAAGACACTAGATCCCCTAAAAGTGAAATTATAGACAGATGTGAGTCTCCATGTAGATGCTGGGAATTGAACCCAATACCCTTAACCACTGAGCCTTCTCTCCAGCCCCTCTTCTTGAATTTTTAATATTTATTTATTTATAGTGGTACTGAGGACAGAACCCAGGGCTAAGCAATCAGCCCACCACAGGCCACACCTCAGCTCCTGAGTGGTTTTTAAAATTTTTTTATATGTATTGGTGTTTGACTTACAAGTCTTTGTGAGGGAGTCAGATCCACTGGAACTTGAGCTACAGACAGTTGTGAGCTGCCAAGTGGATGCTGGGAATTGAACCTGGGTCCTCTGGAAGATCAACCAATGTTCTTAACCACTGAGCCATCTCTCAAACCCTGAGTGTTTTCATCTTTGCTCTCTGTGGTACCCAGATTATCTTGTTTCCCAAAGGATACTTTAGTGGGACTGGAGTAAAACCAAGTACACAGATAAGGACAAGCTCTTGGAAGACAGACAAGCCCTTTCACCTATCTAACACAGTTTCCAGTCTACACAGACTGTACCTAGCAAAGCATCACCTTGCCCTGTGCTCTTTCTCCTAGAGATTACTCCTCCCCACACCCCAGCATGACAGGGAAAGCCTAGATTCCTGGCCCTGCTGCCTATGGTTCTTCTAAACCACAGAGAGGATCTGTCCTTGGTGCCTGTTGGCCATACAAAGCTGTACTTTTTGAAGAGGCCATCATGCAGTCAGGTCCTCACACAGCTGCCTAGTGTTATCTACAGATCTGTGAGTTCAAGGCCAAACTGTTCTACATATAGCATTCTGGGCCAACTAGGACTGGATAGAGACTCTATCTTTAAAAATAAAATAAGCACACACACATTGTCAAGCAGTGTGCTAGATATTACTTAGGTTCTGGGGGTCACATTGTTAAAAAAGATTTATTTATTTATTATGTATACAGTATACAGAAGAGGGTACCAGATGTCATAGATGGTTGTGAGCCACCATGTGGTTGCTGGGAATTGAACTCAGGACCTCTAGAAGAACAATTAGTGCTCTTAACTGCTGAGCCATCTCTCCAGCCCCCTCTGGGAGTCATATTAAAGGACAAACTAGGCAAAAAAAATTTTTTTTCATAGAATTTGTCTTCTCAAAGTATAACAAGTCAGATAATAAAACATAAGTATATGAGATCTTAGTGAACAGGGAGAGAGAATGGAATGGTCAGGGTAGCCATGCTAGTTTAGACAGTGTGGCCAAGGAAGGCCTCTCTAAGATGGGAACACTTGAAAATAGACTGGAACAGCTTAAAAAACAAGTCATGAGGAAAAACCCAGCACAGATGGAGGGAACAGAAAAAGCACAGAGACCCTAAAGAAGGAACCAGTGTTCAAAGAAAAGGACACAGACCAGTCGGGCTGGAATATATTAAATGAGGCAAAATAGGGAGGGTGCAGTCAGAGGGGCCATAGGCAAGATCCAGGGTGCTTTATAGGTCAAGTAATTAATGTCTTTGGTTCGTGCCCTGGATGTTACAGGCATTCATGGAAGGATTTGGAGCGCCACTGGGTAGGACGTCTAGCTGCTGTTCTGTGAAAAGAGTATTAACATTTAATGGTGTTCAGAAGAAATACCTTAAATAAAACCACTTCTCTGGGTGCCTTAATCCAGGCACCTAAATGATAAAACTTAGAAATCCCTGGTAATATTCAGAGGAGTGCATCCCAGCTCGTTCTGCTGGAGGCTGGTGAGTGCACTAGCCCTGCTAAACTGGACTGGACTTCCCTGGCAGAGCATGTCCTCACTCTTCCTCTGCTTTGTGCAGCACATGGAGGAGGCGCTGGAAGGACAGGGCCCTTCCTCTAAGCTCAGAGAAACTGAGAGGGCTGAGTACTTAACTCCAACGGTCCTGTTCTTTTGAAATTTTATTTTTATTATTTGAGTGTGTGTGTGTGTGTGTGTGTGTGTGTGTGTGTGTGTGTGTGTACACGTGAGTGCAGGTAACCAAAGTGTCCATAGATGGGTGTCAAATGCCTCTGGAGCTGGAGTTACAGACTGTTGTGAGCCGCCTGATGTGAGCAGTAGGAACTGAGCTCACATCCTCTTTTAAATCAATATATACTCTTAATCACCAAACCATCTATCCAGACCCTCCAGGGAGCTATTCTGTATTGGCAACAGGATAAAAACTGAAGGAACGAAAGAAAGCAAATTCCAATATTACCTGAATAAAGACAGAAAAAGAGGGGGCTGTTCATATCCAAACAGAAAATAGAAACTATTATCATGAGGGGAAAGATGGTTAAATTTTTCTACATTGAGACTAAAAAGCTAGATGTGGTGGTACACGTCTTTAATCCCAGCATTTGGGAAGCAGAGACAGGAGGATTTCTGTGAGTTTGGGGCCAGCCTGCTCACAGAGTGAGCTCTAGCCAGGAGTACATAGGGAGACCATGTCTCAAAATAGGTAGAAAGACAGACAGACAGACAGGCAGGCAGATAAATAGATAGATGAGTATTTAACTGCAATAGTCCTGTTTTTTAATATTAATTGATAAAATTAAATTTTAATTAAATTAAAAGGTAGATGATAAAGAGAGGGTGAAACTTTCTGTTAGAGATATCACTAAAAGAAAAGCAGCCAAGCCATAGAGTGAGAGAATGTATTCACAATGTATGTATCAATTAAGAATTTTTTATTCAGAATGAGGAACTATAAATCAATAAGAAAAAGAGAGAAAAAGCCGTTTCTTTCTTTTAATGAAGACAGATTCTTTTCTCATGCACTACATCCCCCTCTACTCCTCCCAGTCCTCCCCACCTCCCTCCCCTCCAGATCTACTCCTTTTCTGTCTCATTAGAAAAGAACAGGCTTTTAAGAGATAATGATTAAACATAACAAAATATATTAAGTTGAAGGAAATTTTTAATGGAGAAAAGATATGAAGTAATACTTCACAAACAATCCAGCTAGCCGATAAATGTATAATACTCCATCAGAGACATGCAAATTGAAGTCACAGTGGTAACCTAGTGCATACTAAGTGTCTATAGGCAAAAGACAGACAGAATTAAGTTTAGAGAAGATAGAAAGCAATAGGAATTCTGATGCATTGTTATGGAAGTATAGTTTCTTAACTAGAGAAATGTCCATTTGAGAAATGTCTCATAATGTGAGGCATTGTGTGAATGTCATAACACATTATACACATCTAAATGGCATAGCCTACCGCATACCTAGGCTATAGAAACCACTGCTGCATATGCAGACTATATGCATGTGGTCTCTGGCTATAGATGTATTCACTTGCAAAAGTGTTTAGCAAGATTTATAAACCTTGAACATAGTCATATCTTATATGTCTGAAATCCTGGAAAAACTGCACATATAGCTACCAAAACACATTACTAAAATATCCTCCGCAGTACTATTTATAACAAACATATTTCAGACCATTTTGTGTTGCTTTAACAGAACATCCAAGGCTGGGTTATCTATATAAAAAAAGAGCTGTATTTGGCTCATGATTCTAGTAGCTGGAAAGTCTAAACAGAATGGTACTACTGTTGGATAAGAGACTCTAGCTGTATCACGACATGACAGAAAAATAAGAACTAAAAACATACAAGAGGTCAAATATGTGGAGTCATTCTGATTTATAACAACTGCCTTTCCTATTAACCAACCTAGTCTCAGAAGAATAAACCTATCGATATGAGGCATTAATCCCTTCCATAGTGGCACTTACATGACCCAAATTACCCTTTGACATCCCATCATCTTGCAGCGATGTTGCACTGGGAACCATACCCCAACATCAGTTTGGGTGGGAACAGATGATATACACACCATAGCAGAACTGTGAAGAGACTGGGAGCAGCTCATATGTCCAAATAAATGTTCATCAACAATTTTAACATTGCAATATCTTCAGATGCATTCCATAAATCGACACTACACAACAATGATCTACAGTTACCTGCTGCACAGTACCGGTGGCTCTCAGAAAATTATTGGTGATCAAAAGTAGCCAAACATAAAGATATACCTGGCAGTATTCTTCTTTTTTTTAAAAAAATATTTATTTATTTATTATGCATATAGTTTACAGAAGAGGGTACCAGATCTCATCATAGATGGTTATGAGCCACCATGTGGTTTTGCTGGGAATTGAACTCAGGTCCTCTAGAAGAACAGTCAGTGCTCTTAACCTCTGAGCCATCTCTCCAACCCCAAGTACTCCTCTTTCAAGAGAAGCACAGAGATGGAGAAGCTAGCCTGTTAGAAGTCAGGGCAGTGATTACCCTTGTTCAGGAGAAAGAAAGGGGAGGCAGCATGGTGACCAGCAGAACAAGGGACAGGCTTCTTAGGAGTAGATCAGCTTCCTTTCTTGAGCTGTGTGTTGGATGCAGAGGAGTGTTCTGTGTGAATTTTTGAACTGTATACGTATGAATTTTTCTTTGTTTCTGTTTTGTTTTGGGATTGTGTTTGGTTTTTGAGGCTGAGTCTTGCTATATAGCCCTGGCTAACCTGATACTTATTGTGTAACCCAATCTTGGCTCAAATTCATGGCACTCTTTCTCCTTCAGCCTCTAGAGTGCTGGGATTACAGATATGTACGACCTTCATGCCTGACTATGTATATTTTTCTTCAGTGTGTTTTTTAAAATGTCATTGAATTTTTTTTCACAAGATGAAAACCTCCAAGACTGATATATGTCAGGGTTTTTTTTTAAATAAGAAATAGAACTTCTTAAATATTATTTTTCTGGAACAATAATCTTATGTCTATATTATATGTATTAAAAGACATAATGATTAGTTATGCTGTAAATGTGAATTATGCAAACTTGTTTATATACCAATGATTTTTTTTAAAAAAGGAGGAGAACTTGGGCCAGCCAGATGACCTGTCAAATGAAGGTGATTGCTGGCAAGCCTGACTACTTGAATTTGATTCCCAGAACCCTGGTTCATGCACACACATACACATCAAATAAATGTAAAAAAAAAAAAAAAAAGAAAGAACTTTTTAATCAATAGAATCAATTAAATAGTATCAAAAGTACACACAATTAAAAAATAACAAGTTCAAGATTATCAAAGTTAAAACTTCTGTGTCCCAGGGGGTGAGCAACAACTCAGTTCAAGAGCATAGACTGCTCTTGCGAAGGACCAGGATTCAGTTCTCAGCACCCACAAACAGCGACTCATAATTGCCTGTAGCTCTGGCTTCAGGAGATCTGACATCTCATACAGACATACATGCAGACAAAACACCAATGCACATAAAATAAAAATAAATCATAAAAAGAAGATGTTTTAAAACCATAGATCAAGTAAAGGATATTTAAAGGAATGTTTACAACCCAGTAATAAAAGACAAACCAAACAGATCTATTTGACAAAAACTTTAAATCACTAAAGAAAGAAGTTGAAGAGGATATCCAAAAATGAAAAGATCTCCCATGTTCCTGGATAGGTAGGATCAACATAGTAAAACTGGCAATTCTACCAAAAGCAATCTACAGATTCAACGCACTTCCCATCAAAATCCCAACACAATTTTTTACAGACCTTGAAAGAATATTCAATTTCATTTGGAATAATAGGAAAGCCAGGATTGCCAAAACAATTTTGCTCAAAAAAAGAACTTCAGGAGGCATCACCATCCCCGACTTCAAGTTACATTATAGAGCTACAGCAATAAAAACAGCCTGGCACTGGCATAAAAACAGACTTGAGGATCGATGGAATCAAATTGAAGATCCAGACATAAACCCAAAAGTCTATGAACACCTGATCTTTGACAAAGAGGCCCAAAATATTCAGTGGAAAAAAAGATAGTATCTTTAACAAATGGTGTTGGCATAGCTGGATGGTAGTGTGTAGAAAAATGCAAATAGATCCAAGCCTATCATCCTGCACAAAATTCAAATCCAAGTGGAACAAAGACCTCAACATAAACCCAGCCACTCTGCACTTGATAGAAAAGAAAGTGGGAAATACCCTCCAACGAATTGGCACAGGTAATCACTTCCTAAATATAACACCAGTAGCACAAACACTAAGAACAGCAATCAATAAATGAGACCTCCTGAAACTGAGAAGCTTCTGCAAAGCCAAGGACACAGTCAGTAGGACAAAAAGACAGCCTACAGAATGAGAAAAGATTTTCACCAACCCTACCAGTGATAGAGGACTGATCTCTAAAATATATAGAGAACTCAAGAAACTAGAGCCCAAAACCTTGAATAACCCAATCAAAAAATGGGGTTCAGAACTAAAAAGGGAATTCTCAGCAGAAGAATTAAAAATGGCTAAAAGGCACTTGAAAAAGTGCTTGACATCTTTAGCCATCAGAGAAATTCAAATCCAAACAACTTTGAGATACCACCTTACACCTATCTAAATGGCTAAGATTAAAGACACAGATGACAGCCTATGCTGGAGAGGTTACAGAGCAAGGGGAACAATCCTCCATTCAATCCTCCATTGTTGGTGGAAGTGTAAGCTGGTTCAGCCACTGTGGAATGCTGTATGGCGGTTTCTCAGAAAACTGGGAATCAATCTCCCCAAAGACTCAGCAATACCACTACTGGGTGTATACCCTAAAGATACACATTCGTACTCCAAAGGCATTAGCTTAACTATGTTCATAGCAACATTATTTGTAATAGCAAGAACCTGGAAACAGCCTAGATGACCATCAACTGAAGAATGGATTAACCAACTGTGGTACATCCACACAATGGAGTACTACTCAGCAGTAAGAAAAAAATGATATTCTAAAATTTGCAGGCAAATGGGCAGATTTGGAGAATATCCTCCTGAGCGAGGTATTACAAACCCAGAAAGATAAGCTGGGGATATACCCACTCATAAGTGGACTTTAAACAAAAAACAAAGCATACCCAAGCTGCAAACCACAACCACTGAACAGCTTGGGATCTGAAGCATCTTGGACTGGCACCTTGGAACCCATTCCCTCCAGAGGAACACCTGACCCAGTCTTGATGTTGGGATGAGGAAAGCAGATCTGCCTGGAGTGGATGCTGAACTAAGCCACATTGAGACTGCCCTTGCTGGAGAGGAGATAGGAGATGGGAGAAGAGTGAGTGACTGGGAGGGGTAGGAGGGGGAAGGGAGTTTGAACATGGATAAAAAAATGAGACTTTATTCATAATAAAAAAAATAAAAGACAGATGAAAATAAAATGAATATAGTAACCTACCTCTCTGCCCACTGTGTTCCGTGTAGGATATAATCTCTCTCTCATAACAAAGAGAGAAAATTGGCAGAATGGTCTCAGAAAACAGTGGAAGGTGGACTGGGAATATGAATAGATGAATCTCTGAGAGGATATATAAAAACTCAGCAGGCACTTCATTAAGTAGGAAGGCAGAGCAGACCCAGCCTCATGCCACTTTCTACCCACAGGGATGGCTGTCATTAAAAAGTTAACAAGTGTTTTTCTGGCTGTGGAGGAATTATAACATTCGCATCCTGTGGGTGGGAATGTAAAATAGTTGAGCTTCCATGGATATTATCTAAGAATACCCCCAAATGTTGAATAGGCAATGGTTAAACTCTTAGGTCTAAGAAAAGAAAACATATGCCTACATCAAAACATAAATGGATGCTCATGGCATTATTTATAATAGCTCCAAAATGGAAATAACTAACTCAGGTGTCAGTTTTAAAGGGCAGTCACAAAATGTCATATACTGTATGATTTCCCCTTCATAAAATAGTTCAAAGTCAGAACTAACTAAATTATAGTGCTAAAAGTCAGTGCAGTGTTTTGCCTTTAGAGAGAAGGCAAGGTAACAATTATGATGTGGCTGTAATGTTCTTGTTTTGGACTTGGATTATGGTCACATAGATGGTTGCTTCATGATAGTTCACTGAACTATACATTTACAATCTGGGTACATAAAAAAAATAGCATTCCTTGTCCACAACCATTACATTTTAAAGGCAAACTGTCAGCAGTGTGTAATTATAGGAGTCATGGACAGGAAGTAGTAATACCTTCAGGGGACTAAGAAATATGGGGACCAAGAGTTAATGTCCAAGCACCTCTTCACATAATTTTAGATGTCACGAGTACTGTGCTCCTCCAATTTCATACATGGAAGCCCTAAGTCTTAATACAATTGCATTTGGAGACAGAGTTTTCCAAGTTAATGAAGTTAAGTTAGGTCAAAGTTCTAGGCCCTCAGATCTGGTGTCCTGAGGATGAAGATTCTAGAAGCACTTGCCGAAGCAGGAAAAACCTATGGGGACTGGGCAGGCGGCGGCTGTCTGCAGGCTGGAAGGATGCTGCACTACAAAACAGCCTTGGCCAACTCATGATCTTGGACTTCTAACCTCCTGGATATGAGAAAATAGAATCCTGTCACTTAATTTTATCATGGGAGTCTGTGCAGAATGATACAACAGATATCCCCATGTATTCAACTGCCTTTCCTCTGATCAAATACTGTATTGAGTTTTATTCGTAGATTTCCTGTTCTCTTTGCTTTTGTAAATGTAACTGAATATCCAGATTTTACTCGATTAGAGTACTAACTAGATATGAAAATAATCTAAGATTAATCTACAACTGATTCCTTCCATGTGCCTTCTTCGTTTCCCGTGAGGCTAGGAGCTTGTTTTTGCCACTGGAATTCACGAGGTAGTTTTCAAGCTTTGTGAATTTTGCCACTCTCAACAACAATAGCAAGTCTCTCTCTCTCTCTCTCTCTCTCTCTCTCTCTCTCTCTCTCTCTCTCTCTCCCTCCCTCCCTCCCTCTCTCCCTCTTTCTGTTTCTGTCTTTGTCTCTCTCCCTCTCTCTCTCTCTCTCTCTCCCTCTGTGTGTGTGTGTGTGTGTGTGTGTGTGTGTGTGTGAGAGAGAGAGAGAGAGAGAGAGAGAGAGAGAGAGAGAGCACTGTGCTAATCTATGCACAGTGACCTTTGTTTCTATCTGACTGAGCGGATGTAAGAATTCATCACTGTCGCTCCTGGATGGCTTGGATGCAGCTGGCCCCTCAATGCCTCCCTCACCCCGATAGATTTATTAGTGTGTTTTGTTTGTTGGAAAACATGTCTGAGCTAGCAAGTTGGAATCACTTATCTGTAAGTATAGATTTCTAGAAACATGTCCCCCCTCATCTTTAAATATACACCCTGAACCTTTAAAGAAATAGAAGAAGAAAGAGAATACTAATACCAACTGGCCATGCTGTTTCTGGGACACCAGGACAATTTTCTTCCCTTCTGAACTTTCACTTTGGATGGCCTTCAGCCTAGAATCGCAAAGAACCAATTCCCTCTCTTTCCCTCCCCCAGAACCTGGGAATACCTTGGCTCGGGCCCACGCAAATTAATGGTCTGGGTTTATTAAGCATTAAATTTCATATTATAGCAAGATTATGTACAACCTTCAGACCACAACCACAAAACTCCTAGACCCTACACACGCCTATTGCACTGCTGTCCCCCCAGCTCCTGCAGAACAAGCCCTGGTGACCCTGACATAGCATCCTGATCAAGGCCTGCATGGACAGTAAGCAGCTATGACCCTTTGCATATTGGAACTTGGCTCCCAAACCCAGTGTAGCTTCATGACTCTGGAATTTTGTCTGTTTTCAATCAGGTACCCCAACCGTCACCAAATCAGGTCAGCATGCCCCAGTGTGAAGGCTAAAGGGAGCAGACCACACCTGTCAAAATCTGTTCATTCCTTTCTCATGACCCATTGCCTGCTCAGAGTCTTAGACCTGGGAAGATGTCTCAGCCAGCTGGCCTGTCTGACCCCAGCCTTCCCTCCCCAGGCCCTGTGAGGGTTCTCTGCCTGAGACACTGAACCACGTCACAGTCTGCTCTTCTGTGGACTCTGTCTGTACTTTTCTTCTCAGAATGTCTCCTGTACACATCCTTATGTATTCAGTTCCTTGCTCACCACTGCCTGTGATTTCAAGGTTTTGGCATCTCCCATGAGTCTGCCCAGATTCCTGAATTTAAACTCTTCTTATTTAAGTTCCTTGCCAAGGCTGGCAGTATTTCTACCTCTGGATGTGACAACAAGTATCTGTATAGGCTGTAGATGGATATCAGTCTTCATGCTTAGAGCTATCTCTCAAAACAAGGGTCATATGACACCTATTAGTGGTAGCTCATAAGCCACAAACCATTAGACAAAGTCTATTATGAAAAATTGCCTAAAATTATATATTTACATATATATATGCCTGTACTGTCTCCTGCATAATAATGACAATTCTAAAATTTGTTACATTTTACAGGTTAAAAAAATTATGCCTAGAAATAAAATATAAAAATCAAAATTGAAAAATATTATGGATAAAACATTTTGTCTATGATATCCTAAATTTGCATATCTGAGCCTTTTCTTTCTATTGCATGTACTTATTTATTGATGTGTATATGGTGAGCATGGGCATGTACACCCACACTACCACGTACATGTGGCTGTCCAAGGGCAGCTTTCAGAGTTGGTTCTCTTCTTCCAGCATGAGTGACAATCATTTTTACCATCAGAGCATCACACCGGCCCTTTGCCTGAACTTTAATTGGTAGTTTATCTTTCAAGTGGTCTAGAATTTTCTTCTGTCTTACTCACTCAGATCTCTTTACACCTCCCTAATCTTTTCCTTTCTTGGCTTCGGAATGGCCTGTTCTTTTATTAGGGTTTCTGTCACTTGTGGTTTTCTTTCATAGAACTTATTTTTCTCTTGTCCTAAAAGTGGCTAATGTCAGAGAGCTCACGTTAATATGCTCTGAGAACTTAGCCAGGCATCAGGCAAAACTAGGGGACTCCTTTCCTTTCTGTCCTGATGCCTGGCTAAAGTGGGAAAAACAGTAAAACAGAAATAAGCTTAGTATGGGGTGTCATCCTCAGTGAACCTCGGAGTAGGAACCCCTCAGGCCTGCAGGGTGTTGGGAGAAATTCAGAGGCTCTTTTCATGTCTTTGGAGACAGGGCTTGCGCATCGTACATCAACTTTGCCTTTCAAAAGTTTGTGGTATAATCCCACAGTTGGGAAGCCATTACGAGACAATAAGTTTAATTTTCAAGAATCAGTAATCCCAGAACATTTCATTACTCCTAAAGGAGTACCAGTTTGCAGTTTCTCTCTATCCTCCTTCCCCAAGCCCCTGACAACCAATCACTCTTTTTATATTTATGGATTTATCTATTCCAGATACTTCATGTAAATGGACTTGTACAGTAATGTCTGGTTTCTTTTATTCAGTATAATGTTAGCATGTTTATTAAGTATATACATACATGCAGTAGTATCAATCGGCATTTTATTCCTTTTTGTGGTTGAACAATATCTCATTATATGGATACCACACATTTTGTTTATACATTCATCACTTAATAGATACTTGGTTTTTCTCTATCTTGGGGATGTTATTAAATAAAATGCTGCTCTGAAATTCACATAGAGGCCTTTGTGTGAGCACCCATTTTGCTTGCCATGGAACAGAGTTTCATGGTGCCTGTTTAATATACGTTTAAAACTGTTTATCAAGATGGACCATTTTATGGTCCCACCAACAATCTATGGGGTTTCCTACTTTTCCACATCCTCACCAATGCCCATATGCTTTACTTAATCAATTCTAGCCATTCCAATGGACATAAAGTAGTGTCTTATTATGGTTTTCATTTTAATTTCTTTTATGACATGATGCTGAGAGTTTTTCCATATGCTTACTGATATACTTACTGTATCTTCACTGGAGAAATGATTACCAAATCTTTTGATAATTCTAAAAAATATTTATTACCTTAGGAATGTACTTAAATTAGTAGATGTCAAACTTAGTTTGCATTAAACTCTCCTACAAAGCTATACAGAAATCTTTATTCTGGGAGCTAGAGAGATGACATAGAAGTTAGAAGTACTTGTTGCCCTTGTAGAGGGCCAGGTTCAGCTCCCAGCACAGCATGGTGGCTCACAAACATTGATAACTCCAGTTCCAAAGGATCCAACGCTCTTTTCTAGCCTGCCTGGCATTGCATGTACATGGTACACATGCATACATCCAGGCAGAACACTTACATACATAAAACAAGTTCATCTCTTAATAAAATGATGCTTAGGCTTGGCTCCCAATTAAATGAGAATATCAAGCAAACATTTAAAAAACTATCCATGTGATTAAGGTTTTTAAGAACCATTACTATAGAATAGCTGACCAAGCCCATAATACTAACACAGAAACATTAACAACATGGACTGGAGAGATGGCTCAGTGGTTAAGAGCACTGGCTGCTCTTCCAGAGGACCTGAATTCAATTCCCAGCACCCACATGATGGCTCACAGCCATCTATAATGGGATCTAATGCCCACTTCTGGCATGCAGGCATACATTCAGACAGAACACTCACACATTTAAAAAGAAGAAGAAGAAAAGAAAAGCAACATAGACATTATTCAAGTCATTTCAAATCAGAGAGTTGACTCAAATATAAGTCATAAAGTGCCTGAAGGGTCTAAAAGGCAGTGATTAGCTATGTAATGTGTGTGTGTGTGTGTGTGTGTGTGTGTGTGTGTGTGTGAGTAATAGACTGTCCCTGTAACAGGAAGTTTCAAAACACTTACAGCTGAGAAAATGTCCTAGCTGTGATTCTTACCTAGGAGATTCTCTCATGAGGTAATCATATGTTCATGAGGATTAAAGTAAATGTGAGTGGCGTGGCACAATTAAATCCGTGAGCCTAGAAAGCTTATTTCAGTATTTGATATTCACTAAAAAAAGTTCCCTAGGAAAACTGAAAGGTGATTTTGAAAGTCACAGGACAAATGGAGACTATGTTCAAAGACTTTATTGGAAGCATAGAAAAAAAACAAGTGAGAAATTTTCAGAAATCTAAGCACATGAAAATGTGACAGTCACCGTGGTTACTATTGGAGGAAAATGACATCTCCCAAAGAGTGTACAAGAAGAGGGAGCAAGAGGCCCCGAGTATGTGGGCTTAGGAACAGGGTGCCATGTCTGTCGGCCATGTGTATTAGACAGAGAGTTAAAAACACATAAATTTTAAAATCTATTAAGAGGCAGAAGCTAGAATGACTGTGGCATTTTTTGCTGCTCCGTGGAGGGCACAGAGACTGTTCCACTTACAAAAGACAATAGGCCAGACTAACTTCACACCTCTGAGTTTACCAAAAAGGACATCAGAGTCGCTATCACACCGAAACTGCCTCCTAAAGGGACCCAGTAGCAGTTATCAAGTATTTGTCTGGGTTTTACATATTCCCTTTTAGGCAGTCAAAATAAATGCAGGTTAGCTTCTGGAAGGTTTCCAGAGGAGCATCTTCTCTTGATTGTTCCTCTCCCTGAAGCTTTTGTCCCCACCAACCCCTTCTTGTCAGAGCATCCTCATTAGCCACCTCCATCTACGAATCTGTACTTCATTCTCCAATCCATCCCTCCAACTCCATTGAAAGGTCATCAGGTCTGCTTCTTTGCCAAGGTCACTAAAGCCACAGATGCTTCTTAGCCATCATCCTTTCAGCCTTTAAAGATGTACTAACACTCTTATCCATCTCTCCTTTCTTCTTTTTCTTCTCCTCCTCCTCCTCCTCCTTCTCTTTTTTCCTTTTGACTTTTGTTTGTAGGCAGGGCCTCACTATGTAGCCTGGGATTATTCCAGGAGTCACCATCTTCCCACTTTGCACTCCCAAGTACCAAAATTACAAGCACGTGTCACAGTACCTGGCTTCATTCTCCTTCCTGAACATTCTCTAGTCTTAATTTCTACCATTTATAAAGTCCAGGTCTAGGGGGCTGGATAGATGGCGTAGTGGTTAACAGTACTTGCTGGTCTTCCAGAGAATCCAAGGTTAATCCCCAGCACCCACCCTGGGCAGCTCACAGCCACTTTCAACTCCAGCTCCAAGGGATCCAATACCCTCTTCTAGCCTCTGCAATAAACTCATGCACACACACACACACACACACACACACACACACACACATTATTAAAAGTAAAGCAATTTTTTTAAATCCAGCTTTACCTCTGTGCTTATCAATTGCTTCCAACAAATCCAGATTCCATCTACTCACTTTGTTTTGATGTCATCCTGGATTCCCATCTTGACTTTCTTCTTACACTGCACCTTTTATATGATTTTAATGTCTCCTCTTCAGTATCCTCAGCCATGATTTCCTCTAGTCCCATAGTTGCCATAGTTTAGATTCATTCACTAAAACCAGACTCTAACCATTAGGCTCGCTCTCCCCTTGACCATTAAATTCCATCTTGTTTATTAATAGTGCCATCCACCCATATCTACTTCTGATTCCACCGTCCCCCATGTATACAGACAGTTTCAAAGTCACAGCTATTTAACCTCTGTAACAACTCTAAATCTGACTCTTATTATCCAGCTCCATTGTCCAAGTATTTGTTCTTTTTAAAGATTTATTTATTTATTTAATGTGCATTGGTGTTTTGCCTGCATGTATGTCTGTGTGAGGGTGTCAGATCCCTTGAAACTGGAGTTATAGACAGTTGTGAGCTGCCATGGGGGTGAGAATTGAACCTGGGTCCTCTGGGAGAGCAGCCAGTGCTCTTAGTTGCTGAACCATCTCCAGCCCCCTGTATTAGGATGGCTGCCGTGACCCCTAGTAGGTCTTTTTCATTTTTTAAGCTTCTGATCTTTCATCAGGTTAATTTAAGAAACATAACATGATTTCCTAACACATACTTGGACTTGCCTCCATAACTCCTTAAGTAAGCGATTAAAGTTTATGGAGGTTTGGGTTCTGTTTTTGAGATAGGGTCTTGCTGTGTAGACCAGGCTGTCCTGGAACTCACAGAGATCTGTCTGCCTCTGTCCCCTGGGTACTGGGACTAAAGGTATGCAGCAACATGCCTGACTTGCATTTAAATTTTTGTATTTTGTTTGTAATGTGCAATTCCCCTGGTTTTCCTTTTAGTCATGTTCCAGCAGTGTACTGTGTGAATGGTCACCTGTCTACATCCGTTCTTTTCTTATTTCCTGACTCTTCCCTTGTCATGAGAAAACACTCATTCATCCTCTAAAACAAGCCCCTGTCTCTAAACATGAGGGTCCTGGGCCAGAATGAGCAGTATCACCCAGAAACTTGTCTGAAATACAACCTCAGACACAACCCTAGATTCTATCTAATCCAAAACTTTTGGAGGTGATGATTCTGGTCATAATAGGATTAAGAACAATTGTCATAAGACACTATTTCTTTATTAGTCTCCATATCCTTTGAACAATATTCATTTTACTTCAGAGTTAGATCTGCTTATTCACTTACCCATTCCTTTTGCTAAAATTTGAGGCAGGTACTATATTTTTATACTTAACATTTACCATAGTGTCCACCACTAAGAAGGGGGTTGATAAGGACTGAGGACATTGGGGGCTGGGAAGACAGCCTGGTCAGTAAGTGCTTTCTGTGCAGAATTTAGACCTCAGTTCAGCCCCCAGCACCCACACAAACATGCTGGATGCAGGGACAAGCACTCAGAATCCCAGAACTGGGGAGGCAGCGGGCATCCCTGGGGCTCAAATCTACGAGCTCCAGGTATACAAGATGCTCTTTCTCAAAGGATATAGTGAGGAGGGGCTAGAGAGCTAGCTCAGAGGTTAAGAGCACATGCAGTTCCAGAGTATCTGACACCCTCCTGGCCTCCACAGGTGCCCTTCAACAAAGACACGTGCGTGCGTGCGTGCGTGTGTTAGTGTGTGTGTGTGTGTGTGTGTGTGTGCTGTATAAACCAAAATAAATATTAAACTATAAGGTGACAAGTAATTAAGGAAGATGCTGATGTCAACTTCTATATGCACACTTACATGAACATACATACAGATAAAATTACTAATAAAAATTCAGCATGCTGAAATATACCTTATTCCCTACAAGATTTATTCCTGGTGATCAAATAGAATCTAAGGCTTATACTAATTTTTAAAAAGATCTACTCAATGGGTATTTTGCTTGTGTATCTTTACCATATGCACATAGTTAGTATTCTCAGAGACGTGGAGTAAGTGCTGTGAACCACCATATAGGACCTGGGACTGGAACCTGGGTCCTCTGGAAGAAGCACTGGGTTATCTCTCCAGTTCCCCAAGGCTTCTACTCTTAAAGGTTGATACACCACACACACACACACACACACACACACACACACACACACACACAAATACTAAATGTTAGCAAAGGTATAAAAAACCTAAATTTTGCATGCATCACTGCATGACAGTTTAGTAATTTCTTGGAAAATTAAGCAATACTGTGTGAGTCAGCCATTGTATTACTGGGTATTTTTCCTAGAGAAATAGAAACATATTCACACAAAAGCTTATATATAAATATTCACAGTAGTTTTATTTGTAGCTCTCAAAAACTGGAGACATTAACAATAAACTATCTGAAAAGAAAATCAAGAAAGTAATCTCATTTATAATAGTGTCAAAAAATCAATGAAATAAAAACTTGGGGTCAGGGCTGGAGAGATGGCTCAGCTGTTAAGAGCACTGACTGCTCTTCCAGAGGACCTGAGTTCAGTTCCCAGCACCCACATAGCAGCTCACAGCTGTCTGTAGTTCCAGTTCCCAGTTCCAGGCAAACACCAAGGCAAATAAATAAATAAAAGTTAAAAAAACAAAAACAAAAACAAACTTGGGGTCTTGAGAAGAGACTTAGGAGCTATACTTGTTGCACACATTTGGGGACCTGCATTTGACTCTCCAGAACCCACATAAAGCTGGGCCTGTTAGTTCTCATGGCTGTGATTTTAGGGCTCTTAGGGCAGGATGGAAAGTAGAGACATGAGAATCCCCAGAGGCCCGTGGTTCCTAGCCTGGTGTCCAAAGCATCCAACAACCAAGAGATCCTGACTCAGACAAGATGGAGGGAGAAGATGGATACTTGAGGTTGTCCTCTGACCTCCACGTGTGTACCCACACTCACAGACAGGAACATGCTCACACAGATACACACTCACCACATACACACACACCACACACCACACACACCACACACATACCACACACACCACACACACCACACATACACACACCACACACACACCACACACACCACACATACACACACCACACACACACCACACACACCACACACACACACACCACACACACCACACATACACACACCACACACCACACACAACCCACACACACACCACACACACCACGCATACACACATACCACACAAACCATACACACACACACCACACACAACACATACACTCACACACACACCACATACCACACATATCACACACACCACACACACCACACACACCACACATACACACACCACACAACACACATACCACACACACCACACACACACCACACACACAAACCATACACACACACACCACACACACACCACACACCAAACACACCACATACACTCACACACACACCGCATACCACACACATCACACACACACCACACACAACACAACACAACACACATACACACACAACACACATACCACACACCACACGCACCCTCACACACACATCACACACACTTAGCTGTTCCCTTTTCCTCAGATTAAAGAAAAGAATATATAATTCCTGTCTGTCATAGTTCAGTGCCAACACTGCCAAGCCATCGCTGGGGCCAAGGCTTAGAGATAGTAGACAATGGCAGAAACCCAAGAACCCAAAGCCAGCTGCAGCAGGAATTCAGACTGGACTCCAGCCAGTGGGTAAAATCAAGAAGCATAATGGATATCAGCCAAGGCCCTAGGTCTGAGCCAGCATTGGGATCTGAAGACACAGGCAAGTCCCTGTGAGGAGCACCAAAGGCTGTGTGGTCCTCTGTGTCTTCTCTTGCTGACACTGACAGTCAAAAATGAGGCCTTTGGGGAGGCGGGTGAAAAATCACAGCCTACTAACTCTATGACAGGATGTTAGTAACCATCAGAAAGGCCTCTGAAAAAAGATTCATTAATCAGGGAGATGTTAACAACCTCTCTAGCAACTGTAACCAATTTGGGGAAGTGAAAGAATGTTGGAGGAAACCAGAATCAGAGAGTGCAGGTCAGTTGTGCCCACACAAATCCACTTTCATTGTAAAAGGAGAGTCAGGGTGGGGTGTGAGCCCTGGGCCCTAGGACTCCAGTCCTGCCCTGGACAATGGGTGGGTACACGGCAATGGGGACCAAACTGTTTTCCCTTTGTGGTTTTCTTATTTCTCATTTTTCTAAAGCCTGAATCCCTAACACTCATCTAGATCTAATGATTAGAATTAATTTAACAGGCTGGGCAGTGGTGGCCAAGCTTTCAATCCCAGTACTAGGAAGGCAGCGGCTGGCAGATGTCTGAGTTCAGGGCAAGCCTGCTCTACAGAGTGAGTTCCAAGATAGCCAGGACTACACAGAGAAACCCTGACTTAAAAAAAAAAAAAGTCGGGGCTGGAGAGATGGCTCAGTGGTTAAGAGCACCGTCTGCTCTTCCAGGGGACCCGGGTTTGATTCCCAGCACCCACATGGCAGCTAACAACTGTCTGTAGTTCCAGTTCCAGGCAAACACCAAGGCAAATAAATAAATAAAAAAAAAAAAAAAGTTTAAAAAAAAAAAAAAAAAAAGTCAATTTAACAGATATTTAATAAGGCATTATTAAAAGAACCCCATAGATGCTCATTGGTACAAAGCTAGGCCAAGCTCAGCCCCAGGGTCATGAATTCCCAGATTCTGGCCCAATAGAAAACCATTCTTTCATGTATTCATGTAGTCAACATTCCTCAGAGGTTCCCTGACACACCAATATTTTCCTGACATAATAAACGTGAAGACGGGGCTGGGGAAATGGCTCAGAGGTTAAGAGCACTGACTGCTCTTCCAGAAGTCCTGAGTTCAATTCCCAGCAATCACATGGTGGCTCACAACCATCTATGATGACATCTGTGCCATCTTCTGGCACACAGGAATAGTGGAGGCTAAACGTTGTATACATAATAAATAAATCTTTAAAAGTAAATAAATAAATAAGCCTGAAGACCGAAAAGAGAAGACCAAGGAAGTAGAGACCATTTGTAGCCACCTATGGCTGGTGCCCTGTGATTGGATACTTCAGACAGCCAATCGTGTTGGTGCTTTTTTGTCCTATTTAGAACCAGGGTGTCTGCTCTGGGTTTTTTGGAAGAGTCTTGCTAGAACTCGCTGGTGGCCTTTCCTCCAGCTGCTGCGAGCTGGAGAAAGGAAGTTCAGACGGAAGCAGCCTGAACCATCACAACCGTGCGGAATTGGAACCCTGAGGACAGAGAGCTTGAAGAAAAGGGGATTTTCCTCTCTGTGTCTCTTGGCCCCTCTTGCTGTTTAAAAGCACATTTGAGATATTTTATAGTCATGTGAGATGTGGAAATATACATTTGGAAGTTCATTTTTTTTAAAAAAATTGTTACCAAAATATTCCTAAATGAAGCAGGCTTCCTTTATAAGGGCATCCTGTGGCTTTTGCTGTCTCTTCACTAGTGGTGTGCCTTCGATGTGTCTTTCATCACTGTCCTACCCTTTAGATGGCACAATGAGGTAATGGGCGTTTGCTCTGAAATGGAAATCTAAACTTCCATATATCAGCTTTTAAAATGAATGCAAGGGTGCAGTTTTGAGTTGATAGTTATGTTTGTAGCACAGGAGAGCTATGAATCGTGAAATATGCATACTGTAAATCTATATGCATTTTCATATATATATATATATATATATATAGAGAGAGAGAGAGAGAGAGAGAGAGGCTGTGGAGATGACTCAGCAGGTAAAAGCACTGGCCCCCCCAAGCCAGACTGAGTTGGATCCCCAAGAATCACACAGTAGAAGGAGAAAACCAACCATTGTGAACTGTCCTCTGAACTCTATGTGCATGCCTTGGCACACAGGTGTTAACACACACATTAAAAAAAAATGTAATTTGAAAGTTTAAATCTATATATTCTCGTGTGTATGTGTGTGTGTGTGTGTGTGTGTGTGTGTGTGTGTGTGTGTTAAATAGCCCTGGACTGAGAAAAGAGCTGTTAGTGTCAAATGCATGTTGTATTCTATTTTAAAAGAAGAACAAGTTAAGTATCTCAGTAGTGAAAAAGCTAAAAAACAAACAAGGAAGTAGCGTCATGAGCCGAGGGAGGAAGCCCTATCTAATTTGTTTTGCCATCTCCAGTCTCTTAATGCTGTGATAGGTTCATATTCAGGAATTAATATTGAACACAAAATAACCATTAATGAGAGGACAAGCAAAGCAAAAGACACTGAGACGGTTAGCTAAAGGAGATCTGAGGTCAGGGCATTGGGCAAGTTTTCTTTGGACTTAATAAGCTTTTATTTGGATGATCAGTTGAATGGGCTGTAAAATCCACCACATCTCTGGAATCCGGGTCAGTCTGCTCTAAGGAAGTGAGGCAGAAATGCACGTGACTTGCTTGCCGATAAACCAGCAGCAGGGGAAAGAGACTGTGGCTAGCAGGCTGTGGAAAGCGAAGAGCTGGAAGGGTTCTTGGCTTTCCTCGGGTTTCATGACTGCTAACCATTCTGTAGCCCTGGGCTTCCTGGCCCTTTACAGCTTCAGGAACTGTAGGTCCAAAGTGACTGGTTGACAGATGGAAATTTCGCTTTTTCTGGGTTGAAACAAAGTCGTACAAACACTAACCTTACTTCGAAAACCAAGAGAGCTTAGGGAGGCCAGGACCACCCAGCACTCGGGGCTGCAAATATAAAAGCCGTGCTTTAACAGCCAGCTGCAAGCAGCAAGATGGTCCAAAATTAGCAGCTTTTCTGGAATCCGAAAGAGCAATGCATACTGTTCACTTCTGTTACTAATGCCAGCTGAGAGTTGGGAACCTGTGTAAAGATGAGGTCTGCTGTTACATTGCTGGGCCCTCGGGGGCCCTTCTGGTCCCATGACCTTGAACATGTATTAGACAAAGGCATTTCCTAGGAGAATTCTCCAGGAAGGATTTGGCCAATGGAAAGGAACCTTTGGAGGAGCCTGATCTCATTGGAGACAAGGAAACATACGTGTGTGCATGCATATATGAATGAATACTCCCACAGATGCTGCGGTTTCCTAGAAACCGAGGGTGGAAGAGCCCAGGGCTTCACAAACACCCCGTTAGGATTTCTCATTTATTTTCAGGCTTCTCTCAACACCATGCTGGAAGGGAAGCCCAGGAGAGGCTCGCCCACACAACAAGGCTTGTTAGTGAGGACCATATTTTTCAGAAACCCACAGCATTCAGAACCCCAAAATAAAGAGGGTCTTTCTGTGTGCAGTAACACTGAGAAAGTCTCAGCCATTCCATGAAAGTCCACAGAGACACCAGAAACCATTTCTACTACCCAGCACGTGCCCACCTTCTCTATCACATGGACATTAAGTCAGCTGGCAGATCCCCCTGACTTGCAGTGATTGATAGCACTTTGGTGCTCAGCGGCTGGAGCTTGTGGTCCCCTTAGAGAAGGAAGTTCCAGGGCAGAAGCAAGGAGAGCAGTTAGGAGGCTATTGCAAGGAAGATTTTGATCAGTTGGTGGCAGTAGAGGTGGTGAGAAGTCGCTGGGTTCTGGCTGTATTTCAAGACAGCACCAATGAGATTTCAATACAGATTGGATGTGGGAGGTAAGCAAGTCAACAATGACTCCAGAGTTTTTCATCCAAGCAACAGAAAGATGAAGTTCTCATGCTGAGCTGGAGAAAGATGATGTTTGAACAACTTGTGGGAGAAGACAAGGAGTTGAATTCTGACAACTGTGTGTGTGTGTGTGTGTGTGTGTGTGTGTGTGTGTGTGTGTGAGAGAGAGAGAGAGAGAGAGAGAGAGAGAGAGCACTAGCTGTTTTGGAGCACACCTTTGATCCTGAGACAGAGGCAGATGGATCATTGTGAGTTCAGTATCAGCCTGGAATACATAACAAATTCCAGAACAGCCAGGTATACATAGTGAGAACCTATCTTAATAGGGAGGGGGGTTGATAATATTTATGTTTAAAATTCCTGAAAGTAAAACCATTTCAAATGATAACTCAAAGGATTCAGAGACTCTGAAGCAAAATAAAATAAAATCATTATGATTAAAGGATTTAGAGCTTAGGAAGCTGGAAAGTTGCTGATCTCCTTGGATGATCCTCTAAGGAAGCCGAGGTGGGGGTAAAGCGATGGGGTGACACAGATGTGAAGCACAAATGGTTAGTGGTCTCAGTAGTATCAGTGTGAGCTGTGCAGAACTTGAACAGATTAACTCAGACCTTATAAATGGACAAAGAAGCAAACAGATCTGTGGCACCATACCAGATCCATATAAGAATACTGGAGTTTTGCATGACATAGATTTATAATCCTGTTGTAATATAATATCGATTAAAAGCAGTGGACTGAACAAGAGAGAAACTCAACAAATTCTCAGAATTAAAATCTTTTTTGTTTCACCACAGAGCTGTGAATAACTTCTATATTTGTTTTTAGGTGTGATGGAGCTCAGTAATAGGGGCTGAAGAGGTGACTCCATGATTAAGAAAATTAACTATTCACTGTATATAGTTCCAGAGGGCCCAGGTTCAACTCCCAGCACCCACATGGTTCACAACCATCTGTAACTCCAGTTCTGGGGAATTTAATGCCTGCTTCTGTCTTCTGAGGGTACCAGACATGCAACTGCTGCACAGACATACATGCAGGCAAAACACCCATACACATTAAATTAAACAGAACAAAACAACTGAATGCTAGCCTTCACATCAACTCATGAGGCATCTTATAAATATGCCCTCTGATGCTTTAGGGGAAGTGTATCTTTAGTCCAGCCACAGCTTACCAGGATATACCCCCAGTCCTCCCCAACCCTGAACCATGTCCAGCTCAGAGGCCAGTGAATGTCACAAGCATCTGAATCTGCTAGACTACAGAAGTGACAATACAGGACTAAACATGTTCTACAGATGTTTGCTTACATGTCCTGAGGCTTTACTGGAGAATAGAAAAATTGAGAAAGTCCTTGCCTTACATTTACAATCAATAAATGAAAAGGAAAAGGGGAATGAGATTTTGTTATATAATCCTTAAAACCCACCCACCCCCTGCTTGTTCCAGACTGCTAGTCACCTAGTCGAGACTTAAGTCATGCCATTATAATTAAGTATATAATATTTACATCTCCTGGCTTTGTGAAATTTTCTGCATATTTGTAGGTGCATGAAAATATTCATCTTTGTGGACTTCATCATTCAGCTCAGTAGAAAAATAAAATGACACAGTGGTTGAATACCTCTCAACATGGCAAAGATGGTCCCCAGACAGATCATTCACTTACTGAATTGGAGCTGATTGACATTTAAATGGATTCACAGGTGTTCACTCAGCCAAACAAAATAGGTTAATCATTTTCTATTCATTTTTTTGTCTTTTATAAGATATCCTCAGTAAAACTTCTCAAGAAAAATACCAAAAAAATACATGTCTGGGTCCATGGCATGTTTCTCTGAACAATGAGTTTACACCAGTGCTGGAGACGTGAACACTAGAGAATGCCTGTTTCATCAAAAATAACTAGACTGGGCTCCTCCTCACTAAGTCAAAAAGGAGGGGAGGGTGGAGAATTCCAAATCAGGATTTATGCAGTACTGGATCGTGCAAATGAGACCAAATTAGGGTGTTCAAATAAAGTAGGTGCCAAAGAGAGCAGGGCAGCAAAGTTACCCATCAGTGATGCAGACAAACAAATGTTTGCCTATAAGGTCCTGGCAGTGTGTGGGAGCTTGTGAGAGGCAAATGGACCTTGAGTCCTGGTCCCACAGAAGCTCAGACATCAGTGATTCACAGAATGACCTTGATTTACTCCTTAGATCAACTGCTTCACATCCTGGGCCTCTGCTGGTGCCAGAGTTTGTTTGGGATCCCAGTTATCTCCATTCTCCTGCAGTCTTCTGCTACCCGGTGACTTCATTTTGCCCCTCCTAAAAAAGAAAAAAAAAAAGACCTGTCTTAATCACCTGCTTTTGATCTCTGCTTCCTCTTTTTTTCAGTCAAGTAAGGAAAGAAAAGCAATGTGTATGTTTAATAATTGGCGGATGTGAAGAACCCCAGACCTCTTTCCGAATAGTAGTCTCCCTTACAGCTCAATTCTCCAAGCCCCACATCATCTCTCTGTGTACCTGCTGCTGGTTTACACATGCTGACCTATCCCCTCACAGCCTTCAACGTCACTGACCAAGTCCTAAGCCTCCTCTGGTGTCATTGGTCAGCCATCCTTTAAAACTCTGAGTTATATAAGCTAGAGATACAAACAATACAAGCCAAGAGGGCTGCAGAGATGGTTCAGCACTTCAGAGCACTTGTTGCTCTTGAAGAAGACCAAGGTTCCATTTCCAGGACTTACGTTGTTGGCTCTCAACTGTCCATAGCTCCAGTTCTGGAGCATCAGACACTTTTCTTTGTCCTCCATGGGCATGCCTCACACATATGATACACATACATACATGTAAGCAAAATATTCATGCATATAAGATAAAAATTTTAAGTCTTTTTTGTGGGTTTGCTTGCTTGTGTTGAAACAAGATTTCTCTGTGTAATAGCACTGACTGTCTTGTAACTCACTTTGTAGACCAGACTGGCCTTGAACTCACAAAGATCTGCCTGCCTCTGCCTCCCAAGTGCTGAGATTAAAGGCATGCATCACCACACCCAGCATATATATTTTCTAATTAGACATTTTGATGCGTGCCTGTGCTCCAAGTACAAGAGTGGAAGAGGCAGGAGAGTCAGGAGTTCAAGGGCACTGTAGCAAGTTCAAGGTCAGCCTAGGTTACATTAGATCTTATCTCAAAAAAATTATATATAAAATATATATTACATATGATATAATATATACATATATCACATAAGTTTTTTGGAGGGCACACGGGCACACAGTGGCTCCTCCCCAGTGACTGGGGCTGCAGTGAGGACTGTTCCAGGAAGAAGTGTTGCTATGGTGAGTCTTTGACCAATGCAATGGATCGTAACTATGCCAGTCTTCCTATTCTCGCTTAGGATCGTGAAGATGTCCAGCCCCAATCTGAACATTGTAACCTTACTGGGCAGCTGTCTGACTTACAGTAGTGCTTACCTTTTTGGGATTCAAGATGCTTTTGTGGGAAATTCAATGGAAGCACTCATTCAGGTAGGTGGCATTTTGAAATTTTGTTTCAGATACCATGTTGAATTTTGATATTTCATATTCATGACTTTTCCTATGAGTGGCAGTTAGGTATCTGTGTTATGGGCATATTAAGTGAGGCCCACTTTCTACCCCATGTTCTCTGTGGGCCTGCGACATTGTAGGTAGATGAAGGTGCCACTTGTGACTCTTGGCTTCTGTCCTCTTCCACCCTCAGATGAGACTGTCCTTGCTGTACATTGGGACGTCCCTTGTGTTTGGCCCTATCCTGGGGAAGAGCTGGAGACTCTATAAGGTCTTTACCCAGAGGGTCCCGGACAAGAGAGTGGTGAGTTGGCAGCCAGTACACAATGCTGGCTTGTAGCAGGAGTTTCACAGTAGCTGAGAGCTGGGGGAGTTAGTGTAAATCTCTGGGATGACTGTAGAATGGCTGGAATTCTCGCTCCTTGTTTCAGTCCTTAGAGGCATGTGGCTTCATACAGACCCAGATTTCAAGGACTAAGAGTGAATGCATCCAGGAATTAGATGTGTAAATATGAGCTGCTTAAAGTACACCCACCTTGGGCTCCATGGAAACCTGTGAGCTGGCCAATACCTGGCACAATAGAGTGAAAACAAGATGCCCAGAGAGACTGGCTCTTGGCACAGATGGGAGATGCAAGAGTGAGTTCAGAGAAACTATAGCAAGAAGCAGAATGATTCCTCTCCCTGGAGCTCAGGGCTTTTCCATGCAGGCAATTCTCTGCACCGAGAAGGGCGTAGCTAAAGCAATGAGCAGGAAAAGGAACTCAGTGGGTAGAGCTGACGGCAGATGCTCTGCAGCAGCCAGGTCTCCTGCGTGCCCCTGACATCCGACATCCTAACCACACTCCTCTGTTTTATCAGATTCCCTGATGTGCCTGCCCATGGACCTCTTAAGCTAGAAACTCCCCAAACCTTGTATATAATTCTGTCAGACTACTTCTCTGTAATTATGGGATTTTCAAAACCAAGCATTATTGAATTATGGCGAAAACTTAGCAGAAACTCTGTTGGGAGTAACCACTCAGATGCAGACAGTTGGCTAAAAGGACAGAATTCATCCGTCTTGATACTTTCTTCAAAAATAGCTTGTTTGAGGCAGAGTTGACACACAAGAAATACACTATTAAAACTGTGACATGATAATTATCTGGTAGGGGACACCATAATCAGGAAGGTGGTTTTTCCAGAGAGTGGCTCACCCATTGCACTTTGGGGGTGCTGACCCCTGCGATTTCCACACACACAGGAAACTAGACTGTATAATTTGTGGTAGTGAGGAGTGTATTAGCTCTTCCCCCCTGATTAAAAAGTGTAATATTATGTCTTAACCAATGAAACATGTGATATAACAAACTCCAGCATCCCCAGATGCTCAATATCTTTTGTCCATTGTTACATTGTTACTTTGTCCATCCCTATCCCTAGCATGTCATGGTTTTGCTTTCTGGAGTTAAAGATTAGTTTTCATTTTCCACAGTTTCACATAAATGAAATTATGGGATGAAGAGCAGAAATTCCCAGCACCCATCTTGGGCATGTGCACACATGCACATAAGTTAAAATTAAAAATAAACCTTAAAAACACAAATTCTAAGCACAGTTACTGTGTTTTGTATTTATGAGTGTTTTACCTACATGTATGTATGTGCACCATGTGTGTGCCTATGACCAAGGAGGTATGAAGCGGATATCAGATCCCCCAGAACTGGAGTCAGAGATGACTGTGAGCCAGCATGTGTGTGCTGGGAGCCCAATCTGGATCCTGTACAAAAGCAGCAAGTGTTCTTTACCACTGAGCCATCTCTCCAGCTCCTAAGAACAACACATTGAAAATAATTAAGATCAACCTTAGCCACATAGTGAGAACACATGAAATTCTATCTCAAAATTAAATAAATGAATTAAAAAATATATATTTTTTGCTGCTGGTGACATTTCAGTGGGAATAATGCCTGCTGTGAACTATGCAGTGGGTATTCTTGTTTAGTCTGATTTATTTTATTCATGTAATTATTTTGAATATAATTAGTCATCCATGTTGCTGTGTACATCAATAGTTTATTTGTTCACCCTTTGATGGAGTTTGGGTTGTTTCCAGTTAGGGACTGATACAGATAAAGATGGTGTGAACATTCATGTTCATATCTTTACATAGATACGTTTCCCTTTCTCTTTGCTCAAAACCTGAGGATAGGATGGTTGGTTCACATGGTAAATGTGTATTTAATTCTGTTTTGTGTGGTTTTTATTTTTGAGGCAAGGTCATATTGTGTAGACCTGGCTGGCCTGGAATACACTATGTGTTACCAGGTTGACCTTGAATTCATAGAGATCTATCTGTCTCTGCTTCCTGAACACTGGAGTTATAGATGTGTGCCCCCTCATCCAGTACTAATTTATTTTTTGTGGATTATGCTTCTGATATTACATATAAGAAATATTTACTTAAGTCATAGGACCAAAATTTTTTTCTCCTGGATTTACTTTTAGAAATTTTAGAGTTTTTGTTTGGTTTGGTTTGGGGTGTGTGTGTGTGTGTGTGTGTGTGTGTGTGTGTGTGTGTATGTGTGTGTGTGTATGACAAATGGGTACCCTTGCCACAGCTTATGTATGATTCTCTCGTTTCACCATTGAGACTTGGGGATCAGCTCAGGTCAGGCTTGTTGGCCTGCAGCTCTACCCACTGAGGCCTCTCACCAGCTCTCACACACGTTCTTAAATTGGTCTGCCAATCTACATAAATATCATGTTAGGATTATGACTGGAAATGTACTGAATCTAAAATCAAACTATTGAGAATTGAATACTTAGCAATGCTGGGTTTTAACCCATGACTACTGCACATTTCTCCACTTATTTAGGTTTTTATTAATTTATCTCAGCAATACTGTGTATTTCTCAGTCTAGATCTTTCACTTATTTTACCAGATCTATTATTCTTTAAATTGCTATATGTCATATGGTTTATTGTTTTGTAATCTCTACTTTTACATTGATTATTGCTCGAATACAGACAGATAGGTAGGTGGGTTGTGATTCTGTTCTTGTATGTTTCAACCTTGCTAAATAACATAAAACTCTAGCAGATTTGTGTTTTGAGATGGTCTCATAATAAAGTCCAGGTTGACCTACGTATTCTCTGCTGTATTCTCCATGGTGATCTTCCTGTCCCAGCTTCAAAAATGCTAGAATCACGGTCATTCTCACATGAGGATTTTCTAGCAACTCTTTAATAGACTCCATTAGATTCCCTGTATTGATGTCAGACCACCTGTGAATAAAATACTTTTTTCTGATAGAACTGGCAAAACAAAGTACAATTTCAAATTGAGGTGATAAGAGCAAAATATCCTTTAATTATTATTGTTTTGTATAAATATGTGCCTTAACCACATGTATGTCTGTGTACCATGTGCATGCAATGCCCAAGGAGGCCAGAAGATATGGGTATTGAGTCTCTGCTGGTGCTCTGAACAGATGAGCCTTCTTTCCAGCCCCCTTCACTCATTCTCGACTTATCGGGAAGGCATTCAGCCCTTCTGTGCTAAGCATGGATTGGGTGTGTGGCTCATTCCAGCTGGCCTAGCACTTAGGAAGCAGAGGCAGGAATTTGGTGAGTTTGAGGCTAACTAAAGCAAGAAAGACCCTGTTTCAAAAACAAAACAACAAAAAATAGTTATGTACATGTATGAAAATGTCATAATGAGTTGCATTATTGTGTATAATCAATGGATAGTAATAAAAGCATTTTGAAGAACAAACAAAATAGTTTCATAAAATCTATTCTTCTACTTATGGAAGGTTTCTCCCCACCATTAGTTCCTAAGAACTCTTATCAATATTGGTGTTGATAACTAATCTCCATGTTTATTCAAATTATATTATTTTCTTCTTTGGTCTGCTCATATGGTGGGTTGTGTTAAATCATTGTAGGATGCCTAAACAAACTAGCATGCCTGAGATAACTCAACTTGGTCATGCTGAGTTACATTTTTTTTTTTTTTTTGTATTTGGTAGAATTCCTCTTTATGGAAATTTCATTTGGATTTGTGCACTTAGACTTTTAAGGTAGTTTTATTTTTCTATAATACATTTGTTTATCTAGTTTGAGTATCATGGTAATGCTGACCTTGTAGAATGAGTTAGGAGCTATTTCTTCCTCTTCAGTTTCTAGCATGCTTTGTCTACAGTAGTAAAGTTGTTATGTATTTCTCACTGTCATTGATAACCATAATGTAACAGTGTACTTCCATTTCTTCCCATCCCAATCTATGTATTATTGCTTTCATTTTTTTACATGTGCCGTAAGCCTCACTCAGTTGTCATAATTTTTAATTAAACAATTATCTTTAATGGCATTTAGTAAGAATAAATCACATATTTTTCTATGTAGTTGACATTCTCAGTGCTCTTTACTATCCTGTACACACTTTATGCTTGTTTTTTGAGACAAGGTCTTGCTATGTAGACATGATGACCTACCACTTACAGAGATCCACCTGCCTCTGCCTCCCAAGTGCTGAAATTAGAGAACCATCATTTGGTTATCATTCCCCTTGGATTGGAAGGATTAAAAACATTCTAATGTGAGTATATAAATGCTGAATCCTTTCACCTTCATAGGGTTAGAGATGTCTTCATTTAGACTGTGTCTGCATAAGCTATATTGCCATTCATTTGTTGTATGGGGATGGGGATGGAGTGCAGAGCCTTGCTCATGCTACTCAGTGGACCTACCACTAGCTATATCCCAACCTTTGAATGTTTCCTTTTTATATTTGTACTTAGACAGAGATGCCCCTTTCCCATTGTCTTTTCACTAGGCCTTACATGATGAGATGTGATTGATCTTTGCTCTTAGGTACACAGTGGGTCTTTATCCCTGGTTGTTAGCAGTGGTTTCTCTTGTGAGCAATTTGATTAAGCCAAGTTTATCTTACTCTTGCAAACATAACTGGCTTGTTTCTTTCCTTTGGTGGTTGTCAAGAACATAAATCTGCAGCTAGAGAGATGGCTCAGTAGTTAAGAGCACTGACTGCTCTTCCAGAGGTCCTGAGTTCAATTCCTAGCAACTACATGGTGGCTCACAACCACATGTAATGAGATCTGGTGCCCTCTTCTGGCCTGCAGGCAGAACGCTGTCTATATAATAAAGAAACAAAGTAAATATGCATTTTCAACAGACCCTGCTGATTCTTGGAATCTGCTTATTCCCAATATGTTGAGACCTACCCCCCCTTGTTATATACAGTTTTCTCTTTCCATGGATCCTTTCCTGTATCCCTTTCTTTACCCTTAAAGGTAGATAAACATATTCTTCTAACACTTACTTCTTACTACTATTTATGTAAACCATGATTTAAGTATAAATAAAATCTTGAATTCAGTTATAAAAAGTAAAAAAAAGAAACAAATTATTTAAAAAATATATTGTAAAAAGTGGCTCTACCACATCCATCACCCTGTACAAAACTCAGCACTAAATGGATCAAGGTCCTCACTATAAGACCAAATATCCTGAACCTGGAATGAGAATGGGCTTGGATTCATTGACACAGGAAAGGCTTTCCTAACAGGACAGTGGTAGCATAGGCATTAAGATCAATAACTAATAAATGAAACCTTATGAAACTGAAAAGCTTCTGTATAGAGAGAATACCATCATTTAGATAAAGCAGAAGCCTACAGAATGGATAACTCTTTACCAACTAGAGTTATTTATCTAGAGTGTATAAAGAACTTTAAAAAGTTATCAAAACAATCTATACATCTTTTATTAAATTGTCATAATCAATTTAAGATTTCTGTCATAAAAAGAACATTCTCCTCATACTAGTCAATTTGTAGAGAAAATATTAATAATTCCTCCATCTTTCAACTCCATTTCTGAGTTAATGGCAAAGTCTGGATGTCAAACCCCCACATGACTCTATTTGCTCACGGAGATTCATCTAGTAATAAAAGTGAACTTCCTATGTAAGACCTCTAGAAACCTTTGCCAGAAAAGTTAGACTATCAAAATATTAAACAAGCTGAGTAGTAGTGGCTCCCACCTTTAATCCCAGCACATGGAAGGAGAAGCAGGTAGATCTCTGTGAGTTCAGGGCTAGTCTGGTCTACACAAGCATGTTCCAGAGCCAGAGCTACACAGAGAAAGCCTATCTTGAGAAACAAATATAAAACAAACAAAACATTAAACAAATGGAAACGTTTGATGGTAACAATGGCATAACTGAGGAGACCTACAGGAAGGAACTCATTCTTGCAGTCTTCATCGTGAACTGGGTTAGTGGAGGTGTCATTGATGGCTGTGCTTGAGGCTCTCGTGGAGTACTGTTGCATGGCCCATAACTCAGAGGACAAGCACACTCCAGCACCTGTGTTGAATACAGCCAGGAGACATTTTGACCTTGACTCTTTTGCAGATTATCAAAGACCTGCAGTTGCTGGGGATGGTGGCAGCCCTGGTGGTGGCTGATGTGATCCTGCTTGTGACATGGGTGCTGACTGATCCCATTCAGTGCCTCCAGATCCTTGGTGTTAGCATGAAGGTGAGGACAGGCTGCAAGGGGCTTGTCTGCAGGATGTGCTGCCACCCACAATGCTCCTTGTGCCCCCATCTTCTCGTGGGCGTCCTCCCAGCTGTCAGCACACTGGGGCTCTGCCTGGCAGTTCTCTCTGCTTGCACAGTCACTGATGAGAACTTTCAGCTCTAGGGAGTTGCCTTCCTCTCCCTGATGAGGGATAAAGGTAATGTTTAGAGGTTATCTTTGTAATCATTAGACTTTTGTTCAAATCATAGCCTGCCTCAGCTTTGCCCCGGGGGAAGACTGTAAAACCTTTCTAAATCTCCTTTCCAGATAGAGGGGTGAGGGGGAACTAGCAATACTACCCTTTTCACTGGGCTCCGGAAAGATTGGAAGTAATTCCTCAAGTACAAGGCCTGAGGAATATGGAAGAATTAATATCGCAAGGGTCAATGAATAAGGAGTTGACTGTTTGCAAAAATGGTCCATGATGTGCAATTAATTCAGTTGTAATTTTGCTGAGGTGATGTTTGAAACCACTGTGGCAGCAAAGCACATCCCCTCATGTCAGCTCCAGTGTGGCCTGGCATCTCTAACCCCCCACCTTTCTCTGTGCCATTCCTCCTGCTCAGACACTCCAGTCGAGGTTCTAACAGAACCTAAATTTTTCCATTTTTCCATACCGAGAGGAGAAAGTCTGTGCCACGAAGGAGTTCACACTTCAGGAAGTTCACAGAGCTCTGCTGTGTGGTCCCAGGAATTTGAATGCCCTTGGTTCTGACCCTGTGTCCCTCACAGGTAACAGGGAGAGACGTGTCCTGCTCTTTGACCAACACTCACTTCTGTTCTTCCCAGTTCTCCGATGTCTGGATTGCTCTGTTTTGGGGATGCAAGGTTGGTGACCATATCTCCACAGGGTATAGTCCGTCAACAACAAATGGATTGGAAAGAGAATTAGGGAATTCATGAGATTCATTCATGGATAGCGATGACAGAGAAGGGTGAGCTCAGTGCCAACCAGGGCTCATGGGAAGTCTCAAAGCTGTGAATCATTTATGTCTCCACTGTTTACATTTGGAGGGGCATTTTTATAATTCCTCATGTGCCTTGATTCAATCTACTGACAAACCATTGGAAATTTAGTTTCTCATATTATGATCTGTTTTTCTGTTGGAGGGTGTGGGAAGAGTTTTGTTTGTGTGTTGAGAGTCTTGCTATGTAGCCCTCATTGGCTGTGTAAGCCAGGCTGCCCTTGAACTCATAATGTGAGTCTTTGTAACTGGCTTAGAAGTATTTTTTCTGTTCTTTTTTTAAGAATCCAGGAAACAAACAGCTATCACTCACTGTATCCTGAAAATGGTTAGGAATGAAACCTGTGTATGCTCCAGAATGGTGCTGAACCCTGCCCTGGCCTCTTCCTAGCTGAAGCTCATTCTTATCTAACCTGTCAGGGTCATACCTCCCAGGGCACAATGATAATAGCCCCTTTAGAGTGCTCTTAGCTTCTCAGAATTCACACATGAGCATTCCCAGCCTCCCCCGTCCTTAGCGAGGCTTCCAGAATGTTCCATCTTACTATTCTTGTTCCTCCTCTGGCCCTGGACAGTTCTGAAGCACTCAGGTCATCTCAGCTCTTGGATCCCCTCCACCTCAGCTTTCCACCCTAAACCCTGTCTATTTCCTCCATTACTTTCGAACATTTCCATTGCACAGTGTTCTATAGGATATGCAGAAAGGACAATGCCTAAGCCAACCCCCCATCCCCACCCTGTGGGCCCCTGGCAGCAAGGAGCTCTTGAGGAGGGCTGGACCCCAACCCCTACGCTTGCAGACAAAAGGTAGATGACAATTACGGATCAGGTGTGACACCCTCAAATAGTAGCCATGGGTACAGTGACTTTTACTCACACCTATTTCCTTTTTTAGCAAGAATACTAGTAGAATAAAACAACTTTATTAAAATCATATTTAACATTTCAGAATCAGAGTTAATTTTATTCGCCTTTGGTAAAACTAATAATGATACACTGCTGAATGCCACTCAATGATAGTTCCCAGGAGTCAGGCCCCATTGGCCGGTATTCACCTACTCTGTGACAATCTTATGGTGACTGGCTTTGACCTTGTACCCCATTTGGGACACTGGGTATCAGGAACACTTCTGCCGTGCTCTAGTAGAGCCAAAGTTTCCAAAGTGACCCCTTAGAACCATGTTTGCAGGCCAGGTGATGTGATCTCAGAGTCAACGGGACACCTGGCCTGACTTTCCTTATTCTACCGATTCTCCTTGCCTCTCAGCCTAACCTTATACCCAATGGCATCTGTAGATTCCAGTTACAAACGGGCATGGCTTGCTCTCCTCTCCTCTCCTCTCCCTCCCAGCCACGCCCTTGGCTCTGCTATTGTTGTCTTCATGTAATTATTGCTGATTTTTTTATTTTTTTTATTTTTTTTTTTTTAGTCAGGGTCAAATTGGCCTCAAAAAATCATGGCAATCCTGTCTCAGCTTCACTGGTGCTGAGATGCCTGGTCACCCATCATGCCCAGCTGTGAATGTCCTTGGTAGCATTTTGGTAGGTTTGTAGCATAGTACTTTGAGCAAGTCAGAAACACTAGTGTGTGCAGAAAATGTACACTGAGTATTGCCAATGAAATCAGTGACATCCAGATGTGCACAGCTGCCTCTGGGAAAGGCAGCACTGTCAAGTCCCAGGCCATCTCCTTACAAGTGAGAACCTGGAGGACAGGATGTATTTGTGAGGAGAGGGAAGAGCTGGGCCCCAGTTCCTTGTGGGAGAAGCAGGGAATGTCACAAAGCAGCCCAGATATAGCGCCTGCTGCCTGTGTCTCCCTTCATTTGCTGGCGTCCCAGCCTACCTTTGTTCTTTTTCTATCTTTCATCTCCCAAGAGCCCCCACTGCACAGAGCCACGGGCAGCCTATGGAGTTCCTTTGTGCCTAATGGAAAACAGCTTTCTTCCAGGCAGATGCAGTATTGCAGGTGCAGGGCCTGGCAAGCAGATGGTGTCTTTGAGCTCCCTGGGAAAACAAATAATAGCTCCCTCCCTCTGGCATGGCTCAGCTGCGGTAGCACAGGACTGGACAAGTGAACCACAGGTCCCTTACAGTTCTCATGTGACACTCAGCCTCACTCACTGCCAAGCCATAATGAATATGTAGCACGTACCCTGCACACACACACACACACACACACACACACACACACACACACACACACACACACACACACACCAGCAGGAGCTGGCTCCATCTTTTCCTAGTGCCCACTGCCCTGTCTGTAGAACTTCTATTCACCTACAGAAGGCTCTGTGCCTTCTCCCAAAAGAGTGTTGTATTATCTGATGACTATTTACCAGTCTCTGATAAACTCATTCTCAGTGAAGAACAGAAAGCAACATTCAGAACCCATAGGTGTAAGGACTTACTTCCTGCTTTCTTGTGTCTTAGAAACTCACAGCCCAGTGTTACCGATAGATAAGGACATTAGCCCAGCCCTGTTGCTCTGACCTGTGGCCCCTCTGTCTCTGTCTCTGGTCCCTGCTCCTTCTGCAGGGGCTGCTGCTGCTGTATGGTACTTACCTGGCTGGCCTGACCAACCACGTCAGCTCTCCTCCAGTGAACCAGTCCTTGACCATCATGGTTGGAGTCAACCTCCTGTTACTCACTGCTGGGTTAATCTTCGTGCTCACCAGATACTTGTACTCCTGGCCCAATCTAGTCTTTGGATTCACGTCTGGAGGGATCTTCGTCTGCACAACCACCGTGAACTGCTGTGTGTTCCTTCCCCAGGTATGCTTCAGTGTTCTGTGGGTCCTCACAGGGCATGATGGGTCACTTGACTCCCTGCGAGGATGGTGGTCAGAAGAAGGGCTATCTCTGCACCTCCTCAACACATAGCAAAAGATAGCCCTACCCCCCCCCAGTCAGGCCAGTAGCAGGACCTGCTTCTTGAAGTGACTTCACCCTGCTTCCTACCCAGTGCCACTCTGCCCTACCCTTGAGATGTTTCTTCCAAGAGAGATGACCTTTTCTTTTTTGGTCTCACTATGTAGCTCTGAAACTTACTGGGTAACCCAGGCTAACTTCAAAGAGAAACACCTTTTTCTTTCTAATTTGAGATTGCAGGTTTATAGAGAATTTTCTGCTTAGAACTTCATAAACTGGAGTGGTTTCCTAGCCAGGTGTGGCGATGCACCCCTGTAACCCCAGCACCTGGGAGATGGAGGCAGGTCACCCTCAGCTACACAGTGGGTTTTTCCTTTTTTATTGAAGGGGAACAGAGTCTTCTCTTCAGAAAAGGGAGGGATTAGCCAGGCAGTGGTGACACACATCTTTAATGCCAGCATTCAGGAGGCACAGGCAGGAGGATCTTTGTGAGTTCAAGGCCAGCCTGGTCTACAGAACAGCCAGGGCTAAACAGAAAAACCTTGTCTCAACACACACACACACACACACACACACACACACACACACAAAGGGGAGGGGAGAAAAGAAAGAGAGAAGAGAGAGAATGTATTTTCTATTATGAAAGTTAAGAATCAAATCAAATGGGGGGGGGCGGTGATAGAAGCAGAAAACCATCCTGGTGTGGAGAGAAGAGGCAGAGAAATCCTTAAGCCCAGGAAGGAAGCTCTGAGCTGATGGGCTACAGGGCCTCATCCATCATGTTAATAATCTAGCCACTGGATGTGTTCTCCCCGCTCTTGCTCTCCATCTCTCCCCCTCCCCGCCCCAGGCTAGCCCCCATTCTGAATCCCACTGCTGACTGTCAAGGTTACAGTCAACTTTGGGGCACCACAGCATGATACATAGGCACTCCGGTCCCCTTCCTGCTCAACCAGATAAGCAAACGGGGCAGGGTGGAGGGGGTCATCTGCATGACCAGCTAAGGCTGGGTGAAGCTTCTGTGCCGCAGACTGGAGGAACTTTACAGCATCTTAATGTTGTAAGAAGTGGACTGGAGAAGGCTGCCAGGAGAGGAGGTTCAGTGTCTGGGTTCCTCCTCCTTGGGAAAGGTGGCCAAGGTGAGGAGAAACTTTGGGGTAGCCTGGCCTTTTTATGCCCTCTTTTTCTTTCTTTCTTCCCTATGGAAGAACTAAGCATTAGAGGTATGCCCGGAATACTGTTGGAAACTCTGGAGGTTTCCTAGAAGGCTTCTGAGAAACTTCCTACTGTCCTGGGGGTGAGGTGGGGGAGATAAACACTTTGGCGTTGGCATTTCCCTTTTACCTTCTGTCTGCCCTGACTATATGTAGTGTCTGCTATGAAGGCAGTCTGCTGTGATCAATAAAAATATATGTATTACACTAGGAGACTGTAGTTCCCTGTAAAGGTACACATTCAGGAGAGTTTTGCTTGTTTTTTTGTGTAAGCAGAAAGGGTTTCTCTGTATAGTCCTGGCTGTCCTGGAAAACTCTCTCTCTCTCTCTCTCTCTCTCTCTCTCTGTAGACCAGGCTGACCTGGATCGCACAAGGAATTCACCTGCCTCTGCCTCCTTAGAGATGAGATTAATAGCATGCACCACCACCACCACCACCACCTGGTAATAGGATTCTTAAGGAAGACCTATGGGTGCAAAGGAGAACACGTATCTGAAGGCTGGTGACCATGCCTTCTCCTCAGTTGAAAATGTTCCAGGATATTTATTTTGTTTGGTCAAAAGGGTTCCAAGGACATTGCCTCCTTTCAACAAAAACAAACCACAAAGTCAGGGTTCTAGTCTTAGATAATGAAATATTGAATAAGGATGAAAAATGATGCTAAGTTGAAGCATTGAATAGGCAATTTAGACATTACAAAATATTGAGCTAATAAATGAAGGAATCGAAAAACAGATAAATATGAGACTATCTAGGAGCAGAGTTCACAGTGAATAGAAGGGAGGGAGGGAGGAATGGGGAGGGAGAGAGAGAGGGGGGACACTAAACCACCTCGGAACTATGAAGGAAAGGCTTTCTGATTTGAGCAACAGGCCCTCTGAAAATGGAGGGATCCACAGCCTCCCTGGAAGGGAGTTTGTGTCCTTGCGTCCTGAACCTCAGCTGCAGGATTTCTGCTTCCTCTGGCGCTGGAATCCTTTGCAGCTGTGATGAACAGCTTTACTTCTGTCTCCCGGAATTTACCTACAATTCCTCACCGTGCACGAGAGTGGGGGAGGAGACTGCCACTGAGTCCCGGAAGGCGACCCGCCTCCCCAGCCTCCCCCATTTCCCTCCTGCTTTGCTTGACCTTCCTTTCTTTTTACCTCTCATCTTCTCTTTCTCTCTCTCTTGAGCTTTTTCCTCTTGAGATGACCGTGCTATAAGACTAAACTATATTTTATACTATTTTAGCTTTAGGGGCTAAATCGTTTTTCGTCCGGGAAAAAAAAAATGACTGAGGTTTGTTCCTAAATTGATTTCTCCTCTGAGCTCAGAGATGTTTAGGAGAAGCTCGGCTTTCCCTGTGAGACTTGTGCTGTGTCCCCAGGGCCGTGAGACAGCTGATGGCTCAACTGTCGCAGGGGAGCTAGGTCAGGATGGGACCATGGCTGCAGGGAGGTGAGTCCTGGGCTAGCCAGAGCCTTCAGAGCCGCTGTGACCCGGAAGGGTCTCTAGGCGGCGCTGGAGAGCAGGGTGCCGCTACTGTAGACTTGGGAACCAAGAAGCTTGTACACAGCTCTCAGGAAATGCCTGGGTGTATCTGATGCCAAGCGCTGAGGTCATCGCCAGCCACCAGCCAACCTCTGCTTTTGTGACCTGAGTGTGACCAATCCCCCCACCCTTCCATTTCATTCCCAAAGGCAAAATTCCAAGGACATTTTCTCTTTAAACCCCGCATCCATGACACACTTAAGATTTGTCCTCTTTACCTCGTGCCCACAAGACTGGAGAACTGTAAAGAAAAGCATCCTTCGTTTATCCGGGTATCCCCTGGTCACATCTTACATGGCAGGGACGGGCAGTGAAGCACAGGGTCTTTCTCCTAAGACTGAAGGAAGCAGACATCAGAGGAATTAAAATATGTGGGCTGAATGCTTTGGAAGCTGCCCCAGACTTTCCTAGAGCTTGTGGTACCTCCTGAACGTTAGAGGTCAAGCTTGAGACAAACACAGCAAACAAATGGAGAGAAATAAGACAGAAAATGAGAAAGAACTCCAAAGAGTGGAAAGAGCTCCAACGAAGGAATAGAATCTTCATTTTATTACATTTTAAAAACACTTCTATTAGTGTGCATGCATGTGCACATGTGTGTATGTATATATATACATATATATATGTATGTATGTATGTATGTCATGGTGCATAGATGGAGGTTGGAGAACAAATTGCTTCTCTCCTTTCTTGATGGAGGTTCCTGGAATTGAACCCAGGCCACCAGATCTCATGGTAAGCACCCTTACCCACTGTGCCATCTTGTCTGCATGTATATCTTTGCACCATGTGAATTCTTGGTGCCCTCAGAGGCCTTGGAACTAGAGGTACAGACAGTTGTAAGCCAGCATGTGGGTGCTGGAATCCAAACTGGGGTCCTCTAGAGGAGCAGCCAGCGCTTTTAACTGCTGAGCTATTTCTCCAGCTTCTCTGCTATTTTTGAAATAGAAATAAGGTGAAAAGTCAGAGACTAGAGAGGCAACTCCGTGGGCTTCTAGGACAGTGGGACCTGATGCCACCCAGCTTCCCGTTGGTACTAGTTTCCTGCAGCTTCTGGATTAATCACCAACGGCTTTAAACAAAACAGATATATTGTCTCTGTTGTCATTAGGGCTTCTATTGCTGTGAAGAGATACCATGACTATGGCAATGCTTATAAAGAAAACATTTAATTGAGGTGACTTCCTTACCATTTCAGAGGTTCAGTCCATTATTATCATGCCTGGGAACATGGCAGCATGCAGGCGGATGTGGTGCTGTAGCTGAGAGACCTATATCTTGACTCAGTGGCAATAGGGATCTGACTGATTGTCACACTGAGTAAGGCTTGGGAAAAGAGACCTAAAAGCCCACCCTAATGGGGACACATCCTCTAACAAGACCACACCTCCTAATAGTGCCACTCCCTTTGGGGGCCATTTTCTTTCAAAGCATCACAGTCTTGCAATTCTAGAGGGCAGACATCTGAAATGAGTCTTATTTGACTATAACGAAGTATCCATATATCTGCATTTATTCTTCTTCAGACAAAGGAGAACCCATTTCTTGGCTTTTCCAGCTTCTGGAGACCCTGCCTTCTTCAGTTCATGCTCTCCCATCCCCCCTCTCACCCATCAGAGGGCACCTTTACGACCATCCCTCCTTCTCTCTCCTTGCCCTCATCTTCTTCCCAGGCTCCCCACCCTGTATATGGACTCTTGTAATGACAACGGACCTACCTGAATACTGCAGAACTCCATCCATCCCCAAACCTTAGCATCACATCACAAAATTTCTTGGCCATCTTAGATAACAGTCAACCAATTCCAAGGACTCAGAGACATTGCATAGCATCCACATTGCCCAGAGACCAGAAACAAAAATTTGCAGATCCTCTGAAGGAAGTACCTTGATCCTTGAGGACTGATGATGGACATCCCAGAAAATACAAAGAGTCAAGACTTGAGGACCAGGCTCTTCAGAAAGAAGGAATTGGAGGGCTTTGGTCAAAGGGCACCTTGGCTTTACCGGCTTAGAGGAGATGGGCCCAAGGCTAGGCGTGGCCTTATGCCTATGTCTGGCTAGTCCTTGACAGATGTGCCAATATGGCTGGGGGGGGAGGGCGGGGTATTGAGACTACAGGGAGTAAGAGATCTCTCCTCCACTGCTGTGTTCCCATCAGTCACATCTTTGATACTTCCTGGGTAGACACAGTATCCCAGTCACTCTGCAGCAGGCTCCTGTCTGAGAATGGTCTAGGGCATGTCTGTCACTATGAAAGTTGGCCAGTCCTTGCCTCCACCATTTGCTCCCCGAGGATAGTTTTTAGACTCCCAACATTCTGTCCCTCCATGGGTTACAGGAGAATCCAAAATGTGACAGTCCTGGTTATAGCTGTCAAAAGTGAAGTGTGACCTTGGGAAAGTCACATTCCTGCCCACTTTCCCTGTTAGAGAATATGGTTGTGTGTCAGACATTCTGTTGCTTTTATTGAGATCTGTTGGTTTTTATTTGTTCTTTGGACATAAATTTGGGTTAGAAAGCCTCCAACAGTAGACTAGACTCTCAATTGCTGGAAATACACCATTCCTCAACAACTGAAAAATGACTAAGAATAACTACATACAACTAGAAACAGCTTCATACACACATTATTGTTTAATCAGCTCCCAACCAAGAGCCCTAGATCAGTGCTCTAGACATGTTTTAAATCTGATTTCCTTTGACACTTTGGTAATAGAGAGGCTGCTCTGTATCATATTTGGTATTATTCTTGGACATTTCTAAAGCATGAAACCTTTACATTCTCCACATTTTCTGTCATTACTGTCTGTGAACACTGCAGAGCAAATAGTACAATAAGGAGTAAATAGCTTGTGCATATGTGTATTGGTGACAATGTCGTTCCTTGATATTCATGAGAAAGAGTGAGGCAAGTATTTCTGGGTGTGTAATTAAATAAATAACGTGTATTCTTTTGACTAACAGCTGAAGCAATGGAAGGCATTTGAAGGAGAAAACCAAACAGTCAGACGGATGGCCAAATACTTCAGCACCCCTAGCAAAAGCTTCCATAGCCAGTTCGGTGAGGACCTGAACGGCCACTTGAGGGACCAGGAGAGCTGCATGGAGAGGCTCCTCACAGAAGTAAGCCCCACCTTACTCAGCAGGCTCCCTGTGAGGGACACCAGCCATGTGGGAATGATCCTACATGCCTGCGTGGCCCCTCACATTCTCAGGGCCCATGCATGCTTTCATGGCTCCACACGCTTTCATTGCCAACATTCTCTGTCCCCACCCAACAGCAAGCAAAGCTTCAGCACTACCCAGTGACCCTCATCCATCTCACTCCTGCAATGAGCAGGCGCAGACTGAGTCATTGTGGTACATGTTGATGAACAAGATAAACTTGGTTCTTGACCTTAGGGAGTTCACAGTCAAGTGGAACTTCACATGGGCATTGATTAAGTAAACATTGCATCACAAATTGAGACTGGAAAGATTGGAGAGAAAGTGCAACTGATAAAATGCTTATCCAGCATGCACAAAGCCTTGGCTTTTATCCCATTACTACTAACCTGGGTATAGGAGCATCTGCCTATAATTCCAGCACTAGGGAAGTAAAAGCAAGAGATACAGAAGTTCAAGGTCATCTTCAGATTACATAGGGAGTTCAAGGTCATGCTGGGCTACTTGAGACTCTAGCTCCAAACCCAAAAAGAAAAATTTGAAATTGTGATGAGGATCCGGATAGAAGCAGGATGATAAATGAGAGTAATGGGTTAGTGGAGAGGTAAAGGAACACAGCAGAATAGTCAGAGAAGACTCTGGATGAAGGCGAATGATGAAGAATGGTTGGCTAGGTAAAGAATTAAAAAAAAAAAAGCCATTCAGAGAGAATGGGAACAGTATTGGGAAGACCCTCAGCTCTAGCAGACATTAGGATTCCTGTGAACAATCTTTACATATAGCCATGCCATTCTGTCCAAGATCTAGCAGGGCCTCTCGGGGACACCCCAACCTTCTCATTGCCCAGTATTTCCAGATGTGTATACAGATGTGAGTAGGAGTGAACAAGGGTCTCTGAATGTCACCCCAGCCCCCAGCCCTTCTTTATTCTGTACTTGAACCAGAATTGGCCCTACTCCAAGACAAGCATAGTGTGAGCTTGAAAACCTGTGGACTGTGTTCCATAAGAAGGCTGCACAGGACCCAGGTGATGAATTAATAAGTATTATGATACAAATTAAATCAAATTATATGAATATGTAACATATCTGAATTTGTGCTATTAGAGAAAGCAAATTTGGTTTTTTGATAGAGGAACTGTGTCCTGAACATGAACAGCCCTAGGAAAGGATAGTATGGGAGAAATCTTAGATGCCCTCAGTTGAAGGGCCCAAGTCTGACCACATCCCTGGACTCTCACAATATACCCCTCCACTCTGGGTCTTCTTCATCCACCAGAGAAACCTCTCCTTTTTTTCACTACTTATTAAACATTCTGGACATTATTTCAAAGCCAGATTTCTCTCCACCTCTGGTGCTCTGTAAAATTTTTAAAGAAATGTTTTTCCTGATAAACAGAAGGCCTGAAACTTGGCTAGACCCAGCAGGATGGTTTTCATTTACAATCAGCTAATACTGGAACAGCCAAATGGACTGGAACGGACTCTTTAGCCTTATGGTAATTTTCTGAGCAGCTTATTGTACGTCTGCCATGCTGCCCTGTTTCCCACGCAGTGGCTGAATGTGCTCCTTCCAAAAGAAACCGCGAGTCTGCAGGACAAGAGCCCTTAGCAGGCTCAAGTACAAAAATGGCAAAAAGCTGCTTCTGTTGCAGTGGCTGTGCCCGAGCATCTTCTGTGGGACAGCCCTGAGAGCCAGTAGCCAGTTCTGGAGACCCGAGGTGGGCAGCCAAGGGACAGTTTGCTCTGCATCCTGGGTGTCCTGCCATACATAGGACAGCACATATTTCCACCCAGGTTTTGGGCTGAACTCACTGGACCCCCTTTGCAGTTCCGATAATCTGACAGCCAAGCTTCTCATTTGTGTCTGCTGTTTTTGTTTGGTTGGTTTTAAGATAGTTGTCTAAGTGATGGATAGGTTGCCATCAAACTGTGATCCTCCTGCCTCAGTGTCCCAAGTACTAGGATCACAGGCATGTACCATCAGAACCTGCTCTTCTCATTTTTGACCTCTCACCACCTCTCACTCCTATAGTACCAGTGTGATGAGAGCAGTGGACAGACCCTTATGCAGACGACCTTCCCTTCCATGCTCTGCCACAAAGGAAGCTGCCATCTCCTTTTCTTCCTGGTACTAAAAGAAGTGAGATGCGGATTCCTAGGGGCTGTGCACTCTACTGTATTCTTTTGACATTTTGCTTTCCTCCATAGACCCAAATAATGATTTAACAATTCATTTAAAAGTTGCTGCCTCGGGAGGTCAGATTTTTAGGCTCCACCATGGCAGGGCCTCACACCAGGCCTCTAATTAACACAAGAGCCACTGTGAACGGAGTCTTGCTTCCTTTGATGGAAGAAGGGAAATTCACTGTTTATGCTGATGTCTCTAAGTCTGTAGCCAGCCAGCTTGGTTTGCTTGGAGGAGGGAAGAGGGTATTCTTCCCATATGGAGGTTCCTATACTCAAAGCCACTTTAGACAAGGTACAAGGGAACAGAAGTCCTGTGTTTCCCCTAGAGTGTGGTCATCAGCTATGGCTTCTCCCTGTCTGTTGAGGCTGGCAAGAGCACATGCAGGCTGAGTTTCAGGAATGGGTGCTGAGGGACAGAGAAAGGGACCAAGTTCCAACTGAGCAGTCACCATGGTTGCTTTGTGAAGTCCTTAGAGCCCTCTGACACATGCCATATAGCACAAGAAGGACCTGAGTGTTCCCTTGTCACTCATGGGCTCTGTTCTAGGTGATCTCCACTCACCAACCACAGCCAGACATACCACTTTGGGGGTGGGGGTTACCCTGGCAGGTGAGCTCTCCTCTGAAGGTTCCCTCCACCTGTGTCACTAGTCTCTTACTGGGCTTGGTTCCTCTTCTGATGGTAAAGAAGCTGACTAAACCATCAGGGAAACCAGTGAAATGAAAGAACCAGCACCAGTCCATACCATCTCCTGACTTTGCCCAGGGACAGGGGCCTTACAGGGCCACTGTAAGTTTATTGGAAGGTTTCACTCAATGCACTGTCCCCGTAAGTGGTCATTCCTGTATGGTGGCACATGCCCATACTCTAAATTCTTGGGATATCAAAGCAGAAGACTGCCGTGAATATGAGACCAGCTTGGGCTAATAGTGAGTTTTAGGCTAACTTGGATTCCCTATCTCAAAACCAAAAAGAATTATTTCTGGCCAGATTTTCTATATAACTTGATAGACAAGTCTAGGCTCTGTCCATAGGCAGGCTGGGTTATTTATTATTGTAAGACAGAGTCCATTTTTTGTTGTTGTTTGCTGCTAAGGGCATGACAAAGGAGTGTCCCAGCACTGGTCCTCGGTTCCTAAAAAGGGAGGCAGCCACAAGGGCAGCATTGTGTTATCCAGACAGATCTTGCTGAAACCCAAAGTTGCCATACTATATATTCCCCACAGTCCATTTCACCCACCCCAGACCATCCATGTCTCATGTGACTCTTTCCCATGCTCCTCTGCTTTAAGCATAGAACTCTCCAAAGGAGAATAGACAGTTGGTGAACAGCTTACTGCTTCACTCCACACTCACCACCAGCACACACCCATATTTCCTTCCTCCTTCACAGCTTACAGTTATGACAGGCACACTTCTGCAGCTGTCACCTGTCTGCCCTCTGGGGCACAGTCTGTTTATTCACTAACATCTACATAGGAGGACAGCATCTTGATGGCAGACCTGTCCCACTTCCTTCATCTCCTGCACTACATTCTAGAGATATCTGCTTTAAGCCCCTATAATAGTCCTTTTCTTCTATCAGCACATGTAGTAGAATTATGTTCTGGTACATTGCAAATATCTGTCCCTCCAACTGGTTTAATAAAATGCTGATTGGCCAAAAGGTAGACAGGAAGTGTGGGCAGAGCTACCAGACTAAGAAAACTCTGGGAAGAGAAAGAGTCAGGGAGATACGCCAGCAGACCCAGAGGAAAGGAGAGCAGGATGATGCTCTGAGAAAAGGTACTAAGCCACATGGCTAAACAAGATAAGAATAACTCATCTTGAGATAAGATGAAAGAGCTAGCAATATGTCTGAGCTGTAGGTCAATCAGCATGAAATTAATGTAAGCTTCTGTGGGATTATTTGGGGCTAAGTGGTAGCGGGGCTGCGAGTGGGTCCAATCCTTGGGTCTAGGCCAGAAAAGCTGGGCCAGAAACTTCCTATTACAAGCACATATTAATTTGGAAGTTAATGGGACTCGTAATATTTCTGGGCATACATACAGTATGCATTGATCATAGCCACCTACACCCTCTCCTCCACCTTACTTCTTCCCCTATTTCATCCCACTTCCTTCTTAGTGCCTAAAAGCCTATTTAGGTCCTTATTGGTTCTGTATCTACATATGAGGGGAAAATACTTCTTACAGCCTTTCCTGGGCACCCACATATCCATTACTGTGCTAAACACTTAGCATGCATCAATTCACCCAGTGTGAGTCTCACCTCCAAGCTTAGGGTCACCGAGTACATTGGAAGAACTGAGGTTTAAGCAGGTTCTCCAATGCAACATTTTGCATCATGGAAGGCTTTAGAAGCAAGCATCTTTTGTTGATGGTCTTGCTTTTATTTCCACAGAAAAACGCAGTAATTGAAAGTCTGCAAGAACAAGTCAACAACGCCAAGGAGAAGCTAGTGAAGCTGATGTCTTCTGAGTGCACCTATGACTCCCCAGAGTGGACTGTACCAGCTGCAGCCTCTGCCCATGGGCTGGCAGTTCAGGAACCTTCAGAATACCCTGTTGCCTCTGAGAATGTTAATAGCTCAGCTGCTGAGGACTCCCTACATGCCTCAGTGGCCTCCCAGCACATGCAGAGCCCTGGGGCAGCTAGAAAGGACACCAGTTCCTCTCCAAACCAAAAAGACAATATGATTTTAAAACAGTTTTGCGATCATGTGGATGTGGGTTGCAGCCGGAAGCCACAGGCTGAGCAATGTGGGGATCAAGAAAAAGGAGACCAGGGATCCATGGCCCTCAGGCAGAGTTTCATGGCTGATAAAGTGGGCTGTGAGCCCCATAGACCCAAGCAGAACTCAGAGGAACCCGCAGAGAGGCTACCTCGGGTCAGTTCAGTGGTCAGAGAGAAACTTCAGGAAGTCCTCCAAGATCTGCACCTGGGCCCCGAGGCTCCCCTTTCCCCACCTCCTGAGCCTCAGAGGCTTTGGAAGAACACCACTTCCCGCAGTCCCCAGAAGCTGTCCCCATCTAAACTGGGTTTCAGCCCATATGTGGCGAGGAGGAGACGGGCAGCCCAGCGTGCTCGCTCCCGCTTCCCTGGCCCGGTGGTCCTCAATACGGGGCATCAGGCAAATAGAACTGCTGTTTCTGGTGCACAAAGCAGCCTGGTTGTGCAGAACCGGGATAGCCCCAAGCTAGACCACCAAAATGCAAGGTCCAAGGTACCAAGGTCCTCTTCTGTAAAACCATCTCCACTCTCAGATCCTCAGCGGAGACCGAGTACCTTGGAGGGTAGCAAACGATGCCAGACAGAGCCTCAGGGGGCCGGAGGATGCGAGGTAAGCATTCCTGGCCAACCTTCTGCTTCTTCCCCAGCACAAAGTCTCACTGCCCCAGACCTAGCCTCTTCACTGGGCCTGTCCAGGCAGCGTCAGCCTCGGCCTCTAGTGTCTCCCGGCTGTCCTTCCTTGTCTTCAGGGTGCTACAACCTTGACAGTGAGTCCAGCAGCTCAGATGAACTTTTTTGCGGCTGCCACCGGCCCTACTGTGAAATCTGCTTCCAGAGCTCTTTGGACTCCAGTGACACATCAGACAGTGACCTTGATCAAGCTTCAGGACTAGCCTCCTGGGAAAAGCTGTGGGCCTGCTCCAAACCTGTTGTGAACTTCAAAGATGACTTGAAGCCCACACTAGTGTGAGAAGATGGGGCTGGCCACAGAGGTCAATCTGGGTCCCACAGAAACAGACATCAATGGAGGAGAGCCAGATCTCAGTCTTTGAGGACCAGATGAGCACCATGCCTCAACCAGCCTCGACTGTGTTTCTGCGTGTTCATTCTTATTTTGAAGGCTTCTTGATCTATGAAGAGAAGGGCACTGCCCACCCCGATACTACCTCAGCATTACTGTGAGGAGCTCCTGTGAGGGACTGTAGAAGAACTCCTTAAACTGAAGGTACTAAGTGAGCAGATGGTTGTCCATTCAGCCCAGCCTGTATCCTATGAAACTCTGAATGTATACCAAGAGGCTGGCTAACTGGATGGACGGAAACATGGGGAGATGGATGGGAAGATCCTACAGAACCACTGTGACCCACCAACCTGGCCTTTCAGTGAACAGCCTTGCCAGGTATATAAGCCTACACCTTTATCCCTCCAACTCATAGGAAGAGTGACTTGCTTTCTGCTGAAGTCTGTAAGCACCACTATCTCAGGGTATGGGAGTTCCAGCTTCCAGTTCAAGTCAATTCAGCACTTCCTACATCACATCTTCTTGTCCACCCACCATCACAGCACCTCATTCACCATGATCATGAACGCAGTTTCCTAACATATGCCCACAGGCTTCTCAGATTGCTTTCCTGGGCTCAGTAGTACCTGGACCTGCCCCCTGGACTCTCCTAGGCACAGTGTTTATGTGAGCACACAGTAGTCTGTGTTGGAAGACTTACTGGTCAACACGTAGTTTTAGTGCAATTGAGCGTACATGACCACCAAAGATATATAGACCTAGAAACAAAATAGGAAAATGGAGAAGAATAAATAAAAGTATGTAGCCACCCATACCTTTAGTTTCCAACACTTGGAATGCAGAGGCAGGTAGGTAGCAGCTCTCTGTGAGTTTGAGGCCAACCTGGTCCACAGAGTGAGTTCCAAGACAATCAGGGCTATGTAGAAAGACCCTGTCCAAAACAAAATAATAAAAAAGGAACAAAAGGAAGAAAACAGGTTGTGAACATTTCACATGAGTCTGGCTTGGTACTTGGCAACACCAAATTTTAGTAGCTTCTAATGATGACCCTTTAAAGTAGACACTTATTTCTGTAGCTGGGAACCACTGGGCTTGGAGAAGTGGTATGATTCACCAACACCATAGTGCTAGAAATGACTAGTGGAGAATTTGCAGACAATGCTGAAACTCGAAATTGATGGGTTTCCCCAGGGACGCATCTCTGGTCATCCTTCTGGAAGTGGCAGGCAAGACTTAGGAGGAAGTTACACAAGGGCAGCATGAGCTTCCAAGATGTGCTCACTACTCACCCTGCAGTCTCAGAGGACAAAGCCAGGTTCTTCACCCCCTTTTCTCACTGCTGGAACACACCTGTAGTTCCAGGGGATCCCCAGAGTGAGCTTCACGAACCCACCTGCCACTAAAAATTCAGGGAAGGAAAGTGGGTCCCCTTTGATTGCTGATAACCCATCATCTCCTGCCTGAGCTGCTGCACCATATCTGCACTGCATGTAAGTTTTATGTAGGATCATGGGTTTAGGGGAGGGCATTTGACACTAAACAGCTCACAGATGTATCACAGACACTCAGGACATATCATGAGGGTCAAGGTGCTTAGCCATGGAGGCCCTGTTGACAGGACAGCATCTTCTACTGTCTACTGCTCAATACCAATCTCATAATTTATTCTGTGTAGGGGGTTGTAGTTTCTGTGTGTGTTGTTTGTATGACAACCAAGTGTACCTTAATAAAAGAGAAATGGCCCTCAAGTTAAGTCTCTTCTAAAGTTGTAGCCTTGCATTGAGGGGAAGAAGCCTGGAGAAGACCAAGCCCTAGAAGAAGATAAAAATACAGAACTACTGTTGGGCTCTGACAGTTCCATGTGCAACTTTTTGCAAACTTCTGTCTGTAATAGACTCTCTGATGATCTCTCTGTACAGGTCCTTATTCCAAAAACATTCCTCTTAGTGGGTGCTATGGGACTATGCTCCTGTACAATGTCAATATTTGTCACTGTAAATATTGGTTTAATAAAATTCTGATTGGCCAGAAGCTAGACAGGAAGTGTAGGTGGGCAACCAAAAGAGAATTCTGGGAAGCAGAAGAGCAGAGAGCAGATGCCAGTGAGACACAGAGGAAGCAAGATGAGAATGCTGCACTAAGAAAAAGATCCCAAGCTATGCGGCTAAACATGGATAAGAATCATGGGTTATTTTAAGAGTAAGAGTTAGCAAGTAATAAGCCTGAGCCATAGGTCAAATGGTTTATAATTATTACATGCCTTTGTGTGATTATTTGAGAGTAAATGGCTGTGGAATTGGCCAGACTGGACAGAGAAACTTCTAACTACAAGTGTGTGGAGGGAACAGTGAAGACCCCCCCCACACACACACACACAGACTTCTCCTAATTGGTGGGGTCTCTGACTGCTCTCCTTAGCTTTCCTCCTCCCAACACGCCAGCACTAGCACACTTGCGTTTCTTATGTTGGATCTCAGAGTTCACAACAAAGCACCACAGCCAGCTTTCTCATTCTGCTTCTAGACACCCCAATCCCGCAAGTCCAGCCCTTCCCAACCCTATCCTTTTCTAAAGTCTCCACACATACCTACTATCTGCACTGTGTGAATAGTTTGCCTTTTAAGGTTTAGGTGAAATGTATTCTCTCTCTTTTTTTTTTTTTTAGCTTTTCCTGAGCATGCCCAAATGGAACTGACTGGTCCTCTGTTTGAACCAGAAGGATGTTCCCTGGTCTATGTTTTGGTCTTGGTTATAGAGGCTTCAAATTAAGTACTTTGCTTAGAATGACTTTGTAAACCTGACTAAAAGGTGAAATGTCAACACTAACTATCCCTTATTTGTAATTTGGTTCAAATACTATATGCAAAGCACCACGGCAGCCTATTAAAAAATACTGCCTCCAGACCCATAATTCACCCTCTATACCACAAGCCCTTCTTCTCACCCACAGAGTCTCTGACGCTTCCACCCAAGAGCAGCCAGCTGGCGATGGGATCCATAGAGAGATGCAGACACTGTTATTGCTCTTGGCAGCTTCTTGGTTACTTTCTTGAAGAAGAGACAGGAAATGAAGCAGAGAAATCCTTTAGAAGGCAACATCACCTCTGCTCTTATCATCCCACAATATCACTGTTGGTCCTAAGGCCAGACATAGTGCCATGCCCAGTTCCGCCCCCACAGTATAGTTTCTGCTGTTTGGAAATCTTGGGATTAAAGGTGTCTTTCTTCAAAACAAAAATCTTCCCTTATCTTCTGAGTTGTCCTGAGCCCTCCTTTCCTTAAAGGATCAACTTGGACTCTTCTGAGTTTGAGGAAGAGGAAGAAAGCCATTCTATGAAGGAAAGATAGCTTTTAAGAACTTAAAAAACTTTTTCGAAGAATTATTTATGTGTATGAGTGTTTTGTCTGTATGTGTGTTTATGTACTATATATATGCAGTGCTCATGAAGGCCAGTAGAGGGTACTAGACTTCCCCTGGACCTGGGATTATAGCCAGTTTGTGCCACTAGGTGGGCACCGAGACTTGAACTTCAATTCAGTGAAAGAGCTATTAACCACTGAGCCATCTCTCCAGCCCCGAGGAGTGATTTTTTTTTTTTTTTTTTTTTTTTTTTTTTTTTTTTTTTTTTTTTTTTTTTTTTTTTTTTTTTAAAGAACTGCATCACTTTTCAAAGTGGTACTAAGCAGCTCCATGTATATGTTTTTCCTCCATGGATTGCAAGTTCCCCCAAAGCACTGAGCACATCTTCCTCCTGTTTACCCTGACCTGACGGTTGACCTCAAAGCTTTGCCCAGGGGAGAACCCAATACATGGCTCATGAGCAGCTTTGAGAGGAGGCATATGGGGAAAACAAGGAAGGGCAAGGTAAAACAAGCAAAATGAGCCAAGAGCAGAGCCGGAAAGGGAGACAGCCGTCCGGCTTCACTGCCTCCCAGTGCATTAAGAGCATGAAATAACATCACTCCCAGACCCAGAAGTAACTGAATTCTGAAAATGACAGTACTTTAAGTCTCTTAGGGGAGGGTAGGAGAGGATAATGGAGTTACTGGGAAAGAAACAAGAAAGCTCTTTTGCCCAGAATCTCTTGGAGATTCTTGCTTCCTAGACTCGTTCCTGGCACCAGACAATATTTTCAGGACATCTGTTGACCTGAGGAAGATGTAGGCATCTGCATGGAGTTGCTCCAGACAGCACTCCCTTGCCCCTGCTTCCCCTAGCTTTTGATCTCTCTGGATTTTCCCTGATCTCTGCATCCTCCTCTGGCAAGTGCATTTGAAGAGGGGAACATCCTGAGGTGTGTCCAGTTCACTGTTCAAGTGGTGGAGACACAGGAAATATCAACATCGTAAGGCAAAATACCTTGTGAGTTGTGAGTTTCCCAAATCTGGATCAGGATTTCCAGGGGCGTATGCCTCTGAGAGTGAGTGCTTGGGGAAGGCCCTGTGGAGGCCTGTAGAGAGCTAGAAGACAAACAAAAGGAAGGAAAAAAAGCCCGAAGAACAGAGAGCAGCAAGAGGGAGTCTCAGTGAAGGAGGACATGCGCAAAGAATGGAAGCATTAGGCTAGGCTTACTCCGCAGATAGTTCCCAGAGATCACTGCGCCTCTAAACAAGCATGCTGGCTTCATCTCCCAGTGGGGGATGGCAGGATGCTGATCTTAGGCTGAGATGCCTTGTTCTGCCTCTTTTCAGCCCAGGAGTATATGACCATCTGTTACCATCCATTCCCCCCAGACTATGAGGTCCCAAGGCTGGAGCATGTTGTGGTGACTCCCAGGTCCAGCACCATTTCTTCTGCAGGGTTGCTACTCTGCAAATATTTGTCAAAAGAAATGAATCAAGGAAAGAAAGTGGCACAGAAGTGACACAGAAACAAAGCAGCTCAGAGAGGTCATCTGGGTGACAGGACTCGGGTGCCCCACCTGTTCATGGAAGGGACACAGTGTTACTGACCTTCCTGGGTCTTACCCCTGTGTTTAATCCTTAAGGTCTATCCAGTAGAAGGAGGGGAACTATGACTCAGGGTTTTCTCCTCTAATCCCCACACGAGTGCTGTGGCAGGCACACACACACACACACACACACACACACACACACACACACACAAGTGCTGTGGCAGGCACACACACAGCAGCTGTGTCTTCCCCACCCACTGGTGCCCAAATAACCAGTCAGAGTCTTAATATTAATTACAAATTGTTTGGTCTATGGCTCAGGCTGTTACTAGCTAGTTCTTAAATTAACCCATTTCTATTTATGTATTGGCACATGGCTGGTGGCTTACCAGTACAGTCTCATCTTGTCTCTTGGGAGGCTGGACCAAGCCTCCCCCAACTCTGTCCTTTCTTCCCCTGTCTCTCTGCTTGGATTTCCCACCTGATTTCAAGCTGTCTTTCCAGAGGCCAAAACAGCTTCTTTATTAACCAGTGGTAGCAACACATATTCAAAAGACCATCCCACAGTACATACACAAAACACACATACACAAATATACACACATACAAATACACACACAAACAAATAGTAAAAGCAGGACTATTTATAAAAACCATTGTTTTTTAAAATCTCCAATGCTTTTTAAAGTTGCTATGTTAAAAAAAGGGAGGGGGGGAGGTGAAGAGAGGACCCCACCCCACCACTCAATTTCCAGTCCCACATGGTAGCTTACAACTGTCTGTTACTCTAGTCCCAGGGGATCTGACAGCTTCACACCAATGCACATAAAAAATAAAATAAAATACTTTTAAAAAGAAAAAAGATGGCATTTTAAATGGGCTTCTTCTTCATTAACTTTCAGACAAAAACAAAACAAAAAACAACAACAACAACAAAAAAAAACTGTACTTGCTGCAGTGCCTAGAATAGTGTCCATGTAGCTTTCAGCAACCTCTTTGTGGCTTAGTTTCCCCAAATATAAACTAAAATAATAACACCTACCTAGTCAGGTCTGTAGGAAGGCTCAGTTAGCTAACATGTAAAATGGTGCCAACCAGGCCTAACACAGTAGGCATTATAAATGCCAAGTCCCCAAGAAATTCCTTTTTTCAGGGTCAAACATTTAGACAAAAGCCAGTATTTCCTCAAGGCCTTGAAGAAAGTTCCTCCTTGTTAAAAGGAATCATTTTCCATATCTCTGGCAAAAGGAACCTGTGGCTTTTCCATTAAAATATGACTGTGGTACCTGTAGGCTCCCCCAGACCCTACTCACAAGCCTCTACCCAGCTCACAGACTCCCTACCTCCTAGGTACCTGTTTCCATATATGCCCCCCCACCGCCCCCACCCCCGTACGCGCTTCTCTCTGCTTTCACAAGAAACAGCCGTGGAGGTTTGCGCTAACCTTCATTTCCCTTTTCCTTCATCCACGGACCAGCTACTCAGGTTCCCTTACTGCGTCCATTTCATTCAGTAAACATGGTTGTTAATGAAGAGGCAAATCTTTGTAAAAGGTTCTCCCATCTGCAGGACCAACATCAACGGGCTTCATATAGGGGGCTGTTTGCCCACTGCCTGAACTGAGGACCCTTAGTGTACCTGCCCACTGAGACTTCCTAAAGAAAGAAAGGAAGAAAGAGAGGTGGAAGGAGGCAGGCAGGCAGGCAGGCAGGCAGGCAGGCAGATAAAATGTTTCAGGTATGTGTTTAGAAAACACTCGTTTATATCCAGAAGCCTTCTTTTCCTTACTTTACACCTAAGTTCCCTGTTTTCAGCTGGTCCCTGTGGGAACGGAGAGACATAGCAGTGCGAAGATGGCCCTTTGGTCCAGCCCCCTTTGGAGGCTTTTCAGTCCAGGGTACTTCCCCCGTGGAGAGTTAGATATGGGCGGGGCCAAAGGAAAAGATGTATGTAAGCCAGGACATTTGGTTTTTAGGGTTTTTTAAGGGGTAGCCAAGACACGTGAGTAATTTCCTTGGTAGAAGAAACATTACACTTTGCAATAGAAATAAGCATATTAATGCATATGCTTCACTTTATACAGGATAGCTACTACGTGCCATCTAGCCCTTGCCTCCTTTAATACGTACTACCATCTACGGAGTATCTCAGCAATGAAGAAACTCCCCCCCAGCCCCCCAGCCCCTTCAAGAGGTTAGATAAGGAGAAGCCATGTGACCGATTAGAGGCAAAGCCCGGGTGTGCTCTGAAGTCTCACTGGAGATTCCTAAGTGATTCTTGGACTGCCCTGATGCTGCCTCTAGAGCACATGCTACAAGTATGCTTCTAGAATTGAGTAGAATTTCGACACGGCAGGGCAGGGCTCACGCCTGAGGGATCCCGAGAAAAGGCTGGCTGGTCTGGTTCTGTTGGTCTGTTGCAAAATCCTCCATGCTGAGTCACTGAGCAATCCCTGAGGCTGAAAGGTTGCTTTCTGAAGCTACCTGGTAACTCCAGCCCCTTCAAGAAGTTCAATTCTGAGCACAGGTTATACTGAAAGCAAACAAACCACCTCAAGCTTATTTCACAAAAAGATGCTGAGTAAGGAACCTATATAAGACACACACACACAAAGACACACACATACACATACACACACTGCATGGCTAGCCCCACACTTAAAATTCTAAAATTCAGAGAAATGGCCCTGCAGTGGTGGTGCACACCTTTAATCCCAGCTCTTGGGAGGCAGAGACTGATGGATCTCTGAGTTCAAAGCCAGGTGGTCTACAAAGAGAGGTTCCAGGGCAGCCTGAGCTACACAGTCTCAAAACAAAAAGACCCCCAGCATGTAGCTGCAATGCGCACTTCAGCTCATTCGTCAAGATCTCTTGTTCTTGTCTCGCTGACCTGGGTCAGAGGCGCTCCCGATTAGCCCTAGGATTCTCGCTATAATAAAAATCTCCTTGTTCTTTTCAAATGGGTTTGCTATTTCCACAGCATATCCCCCTGACTGAGGCCTTTTGCCCCTCTCTTCTGTGTTGAAATACCCTAGCCTGACAGGACTTCCCTTCCAACTAGCACCAGCTGGCCTGATTTATTAGGTAATAAATCTTACATTCCTGATAGGGCCCTGAAATCAGCTCTGTTGTTGATCTTGGACTGTTATATAAATCCCTCATTGTTAACTTTTCAGATGCTCATATCTTGCCTCTTCAAATGTTATCAGAGGCTAAATGGCAAACACTGCATTTCTCATTGCATTTCTACAGAATCTTTTACAATGCTGGATGTCCAGTAGATCTATCAAAATCTCAAGGTTTATTCTGCAGATTGACCAACTCTCTGCTACTATCTGTCTGCAACAAGAATATCCTGAGCAGATAAAAAGGAATTTGGTGGCATTTTTTTTCCCTCTCAAACTGTATCTGAAAGTTAGCATTTCAGAAAATCTTGGCTATCTCCTTGGAAAAGAGAAGAACACACACTTGCTGAATGTTACTGTGTAGTTACTGTACTGGGGCTTACAAAATGCACTTCTTATGGTTCTGAAGACTGGGGAATCAGACATCAAGGTACTAGCGTTTGGTAAACAGCTGTGAGAACTGTAGTTTCTGGACAGAAGGAATGTTGGTCCTGCGATGGCAGGACAGAAGGGCAAGGAACCCAAAGAGCTGTGAAAGGTCTGGTTTTTAAAACTGTGGGTAATTATCTATACCTGTGTGAGTATGTGAATGTGGGTGCAGGTGCCCATAGAGGCCAGAAGAGGGCGTTTAAAACTCCAGAGTTAAAAGCTGTGAGTTGCCCAGTGTGGTGCTTGTAACCAATCTGAGGTCTTCTAGAAAAGCAGTGATCATTCTTAACCAATGTACCTTCTCCCTAGCTCCCTTCTAGGGTTTTGGTTTTTATTTTATTTTTATCCTCCCTCTTTTTTTTTTTTTTTTCGGACACAGGGTCTTTTAATGTGTGTTTGTGTATGTGCGTGTGAAAGTTTTGCCTGCATGAATATATGTATACCACATACATGCCTGGTATCCACAGAGGAGAGAAGAGGGTGTCAAGAGCGTGTCAGATCCCCTGAAGCTAGAGCTACAAATGGCTATGAGCCACCATGTGGGTGCTAGAAACTGAATCTGGGTTCTCTACAAGAACACTGAGTGCTCTTAACTACTGAGCCATCTCTCCAGCTCTTTTCACTTCGTCTTAGATACCTCCAGCTGGACTCTAACATCCTATGTATCTGAGGATAACCTTGAACTCACAGCAATTCTCACATCCTATGTATCTGAGGATAACCTTGAACTCACAGCAATTCTCCTGCCTCCCAGGTGTTGGAATTATGAGAGTAGCCATCATGTCTGACATGAAGCCTCTTTGATGCAAATTTTAATGGTACTTCTGAGAGAGGAACCCTCATAGCTAATCACTTCTTATATAGTCACACCGGCATTACCTGAATTTTGGAGGGGACACATTTAAGCTACGGCAGTGTAAGTGTTCCTGGCACACCATGTGGTAGACCCAACATGGCACTGAGTGAAATAACAATTCCTGGCTTTGTAAGGACCACATGGTAAAGCCGATGTGGCCCCACATACAGAGAGCACACCCCTAGGCATGGCTATGTAGATTTGAGCCCACCCCTTCTTTAAAAAAAAAAAAGCCACATGGCAGCCCCCTCTCCCCTTCTCTCCCTCTCTCTATCTTTTCTCTCTCCTCTCTCCTGCTCTTCTCTGGGTACCCGCCCCTCGGTAACTCTCTAAAACAAACTCTAGTGTGGCACCTGACAGTGAGTGTGTGTGTCTCTCCCCACTCTCAAAAAACTAACAAGCAGTCCCTAAAATTTCGGACCCAATTTTTTAAAACCTCCTCAAACAACAACTAACTAAACACTTGCCCAGATGGGTTCCTATCTGTGAATAGCTACAGAAGCTGAAGATTAAAAAACAAATATGGGGGAAGAGTGGACAACTGAGGCTTCTCCTGTTATGAATATAATAAAAACTGACACCAGAACACAAGTGCATTGATGCAGTCTGCGATGTCACAAGCAGACACTTTTGCTCTGGGGAAAGGGGACGAGTACCAGTAGAGTGCAGCCAGATGTTTTATGTCTTGTAATTATGTTGCTACCTGGAGCTGCAGATCTTGACCATCATGGCCTAAATCCAATTGGAAGCTAATGTTGCCAATGATCCACTGAAAAGATTTCTTTCTTCTAGTCACAACTGTAGTTCCTGGGATACCCTGAGTCTTGACATCATACGCTTCAAGTTTTCAAGACAGTGTTCATGGGATTCTGAGTCTTGGCTCTGATCTCAACCTGTCATCTCCAGCTCTAGGCTTTGCCAAATCCTGGCTTGTGGCTACTACTCTTGCCTTGGCATCACTCTAAGTGGTGAGGAAGGCAATGGATTCTACAGACACATTCCCATCTCCTAGTTCCTTCCTGTATCTCAAATGCACATCCTTCTCTCTCTCCATGAGCTCATCTTGTATCTAGGTTCATCCTCAGCCAAGTTATGACCTAGCCCCTGGCTAGGAAGCACTCACCAGCTACCTGATCATAGAATGCAGCTGCTGTTGGAAGCTGGTGGGATCTTTAGGAGGTAAACCAG
>PVIH01000998.1:0-172500 GCA_004025045.1 Sigmodon hispidus | reverse complement strand
TAAATCAATAAATAAATTAAAAAAAAACAAATTTCCTGCTTCTCAGAAATATCTGTCAGATATAATAAGCCTGTAGGCCAAACATAGATGTCCCAACATTACAAAGAAACTTTGTGTGACTGTCCAGGCAGCTAGATGTCCCTGTCATTAAGTAATATTACTTCCTTCTGGGGTCTGTGATGGAATTAAAGACTAAGTAGTTAAACTTATAGTTTTCTTTAGTTATGATAAAAAATGAATTAGGTATAAAACTTTAGACTCACAAAGGTAAAATAGATAATAGAATATTTTCACTAACTTTGCCAAATACAAATAGACTGGATATTGTAACTGTAATTTTTACTTGATAAGTGTTTTTGTTTGTATAGTTTTACTATATTAAAGTTAAAACTTTTCTTTTAAGGTTAAAAGGGGGAAATGTTGTGGAATAATTCTTTTGTACACTGTGAATATGTATTGCTCTCATTGGTTTAATAAAGAGCCAATAGATCAATAGCTAGGCAAAAAGAAGTTAGGCAGAAGAACTAAACTGAAAAAATACTGGGAAGAAAAGTTGACAGCCAGATGCAGAGGAAGCAGAATATGACCATGCTGTTGTGAAAAATATAACAACATGTGGTAGAGTGTAGATAAGAAATAGAGGTTAATTTAAGATGTAAAGAGCTAGTTAATAACAAGCCTAAGCTATTGGCTGGGCATTTATAATTAATAATAACTCTTTGGAGAGCCAGCAGTCTCAATAAAAAAAACTTTGCCTACATGGAACTACTAAATGTTTGCTATGGTTATTTTAACAAAATATCACAGACTAGGTAGATTAAACAAGTAAAATTGATTCTCTCAGGATTCCAAAGGGTTAGAAATCAGTTGGATTCTTGTAGGCAGATTTTTCTATCCTACCAGCCAATTCCTAAATAACCACAGAGAGTTAATTATAAATGCTCAGCTGATATCTTAGACTTACTACCATCTAGCCCTTACAACTTAAATTAACCCATTTTGATTAATCTACATTCTGCCACACGGCATTACCTCTCTTTCATCTTGCACTTCCTGCTCCCTCTCTGTGGCTGGCTGACAACAACTTTGACTTTGCCCTTCTTCACAGCATGGGCTCTGCCCCCTAAATCCTGCCTAGCTATCAGTCCATCTGTTTGTTTTTTTTTTTTTTTAATTAACAATGAAAGCAACATGTTTTCACAGTATATATTCCACAGGATTATTCCACAGCAGTTTCTTCTGAGAGCTGCAAGGAAAAGACCTGTCTTCTTGAACTGTAGATGACCATCTTTTCCTTACATCTCTTCATATGTGTTTCCTATCAAAAATGAATCACTAGGGCCAGACATGACGCTGTGGGAGAGGCCTCATAAATGTCAGGCTGAATTCACATTTATCCAAGAAAAATGCAATGCAAACGGTGAAGCTGTTTAACCCAGGAAGCTAAACAAGGTTCTTAGCCTGCAGCAGTTCCTGGAACTCTCTGAGTCAAAGGAAATTATGTTTCCATGACACAGAGTCTGACTCTGGATTTCTTAATTAGGGGTATTTGTATGATGAGAGGAGACTTGTTTCTGGATAGTCATTGCTCCGCTCCTCTCAAATCAATGGCCCACCGCTTCTGACCCAGGAATTATCTCTACAGCAACCACATGAGTCATGGAAAGAGGGCTTGGCTCTCAGGAGGAGAAAGAACAGCAGGAAGGAGAGAATGTATCTTTAGCCTTCGACCCCTCATCAGCATGCAGAGGCAGGTGGGGAGCCGGCAGCTCAGCCTCTCAGTTGCCAAATGAAGCAGGAACAGCCAACAATCAGCCAAGTGTCTCTCCTCCAAGGTACACTATTCCCCTTCAGCAAAGGCACCCATCTGACATCAACTGAAAACATTATTTCTTATCGCTGGACCAACAATAAAAACTCAGGGCCCAGCAGCCCAAAAGAGGGTCAGCCATAGGTATTGAGAGGTAAGGGAGCTAATAGCACAATGTGGTTTCACCTTCATTCACATGTTGAAGTTCTACTGTGTGCTTGGACAATCCCCTAGAGACATAGATAGGGCTCCTTTATCTAGCCAGCAGAGCATCTCTAAATGGGACATTCAAAGACCCTTGAAGACATGTGCATGCTTCCTATGTTGTCTTTCATTACTAAGAATGTTCAACAAAGGTCTCCATAGACAAAGGTGAAGGTGACTTGCTGGGTAAAGGTATTTACCACCAAGGCTGGTGACCTGAATTTGATTTCTTGGTGAAAGAAAAGAATCAATTTCCCCCAGTTGTGTGCTGTGGCATGCACACACACATACATACTTACACACATAAAGATCCCCACAGGGACTTTGTCACAGAAATCAGCAGCCTTGAGGGTTCCTGGTTCACATCATCAGAGTGAAGAGTCCTGGTAAATGAGGCCAGTCTCTCATGCTTCTTTTCTTCCAACATCAGCCTGTGTCAGGTGTCAGAATGAGTACCCAGCAAAAGTCCAAGAATGACTTCTAGAAGATGCTCCACAAACCTGAGGTGCATCAGCTAGAACCACCTATAACAAGTGGTGAGCTTTTCCTCCACACTGCTGTGAAAAGGCTGCTGCCAAGCTGCTGCCAATGAAAATGGCTCAGAAAAAATCCTCAGCTTTTAGTGATGTCTCCAGATAAAGGCCTCAGTCAAATCCTTGAGCTACAATCTTCCCAGGGTCAGAGGGAGTTCCAGAGAGAAGATTCTTGCAGCCAGGGCAGATTGTGATGATAGGACTTTGATCTTTTGCTCTAGGGATGGGTTTTACAAAGCTAAAAAGATGTATGCCCCTCTGTCCTGAATCTGAGGCCAGAGTTTATAAAATGGGATAAATACCTTGCAAAGATCTGCTGTATAAGTAAGAATTTTGAAATACTTTGATGGAAAAGAAAAAGAGCTGAGTGGTGGCTCACGACTTTAATCCCAGCACAGGGAAGCAGGGGAGCAGATTGACTGCTATGGTTCAGATCGTTATGAGTTTGAAGCCAGTCAGCCTGATCTACAGAGTAAGTTCCGGGACAGCCAGGGCTACACAGAAAAGAATTTCTGTCAGAGAGGGGGTGAGGAGAGAGAGAAAGAATGCTGCTGGAGAAACTCAATCAACCCACAGCACATGATCAATGTATTTTTCATAAATGATTTTGACAATATTCCTAGAACCTTGCCACTGTCTTATCAGAAAGAGATGATTCCATCTCCTCCCCTCAACCTCAGTGGGCTATCCTGAAGGTCTCAACAAAAAGTGTGGGGGCTTTCAAGATGGTATAGTGATAGATAGATGGATGGATGGATGGATGGACGGACAGGCAGGCAGGCAGGCAGGCAGACAGAGAGACAGATAAATTGGTTGGTGGTGCTGCACACCTTTAATCCCAGAATTTGAGAAGCAGAGGCAGGTGGATCTCTGAGTTTGAGGCCAGCCTGGTCTACACAGTGAGTTCAAGGACAGCCAGGGCTACATAGAAAGAAAGTTATAGTATAAGTGATACTTGCTAACTTTTCAGACAAGAATACTTCAAAAAATAATTGAATTTCTGTTTGTCTGGCTCTTTCTGAACACTTAACCTTGGAGCACACAGCTCTATGTTGTAAGGAAACTCAGGCTCCAGAGAGGCTCAGAGGAAGTTCCCATCAATAGCCAGAGTCCATGTTCAGAAGTGTTCATAGCAAACGTTTAGATCGGGGCTGCAGGGTTTGTTTTTTATTCAGCTTTATTATTATTGTTTATTTATTTTGAGTCAGAGTCTCAATATATGTCTTTGTGTGGCCTGAAACTTGCTCTGTAGACCAGGCTGGCCTCGAACTCACAGAGACACCTGCTTCTACTTCCTGAATGCTGGGATAAAGTTGTGTGCCATCACCACCCTGTAGAGCTGCAGATTTTAACTTGTGGCTCAAATTCAGTCTACTGAGTATTTTAAATAAATAAACTCATTTATTTGTCGATAGCTGCCTTTGCAGGTCAGTGGAGGAAATGATAACCCATACCATGAGGCCCACAAAGACATAATTTATTATCTGGACCTTTACAGAAACAGTTCACCTGCCTGTTAGCTACCCAGTTAAGGTCTAGTGGAACAAAGGTCAGCTGTCCCCACCAAGGCCAGCTCCTATATTAGATTTGTTAGCCAAATATTGCTCCAAGCGACTAAGTTTTGAGATGCTTATTTCATAGTAATAAATAATAATCAGAATTATTTTTCAGCTAGGCTAAACTCAAGAGAATCTGGTCCTAATTGGTAATTTTGTGCTCAGATTCTATTGCATGGGGTTTGTCTCTATCAATACCAACATGCAGAAATTAATGAGCAGCAAATGCAGTAGGCATTCACAACTCAGGTGTTTCTTGTTCTCAGTTCCAAGGGGAATCAGCTTAAATGTTCCCAGTTCTTCAATCACACCATTAGTTATTGCATTTATTTTATCGCAAAGAAAAGATAATGTTATGCTATTAGCTAGCAACACTTCATTAACTTTGACCCACCCCCCCATATCTGCTTGCCAGCAGTGTTATAGTTAAATGAGACAGCTGGTTATTCTGCACTATCAGACACCGTTGTGAGTCCCTGCTACTAGTGACACCTTCTATAACATACACATGCAGACACTCTCTGCATTAAAACAAGTGAAGCTAAAATGCAAACACAAATTAAATATAGAACCAGAACTAAGGCTGTTTCTGTTATTAAGCAATGTTAGGGTTGTGTTTAGCAATGCTTCATCTCTCACTTTAAATTGTATGAGATTTTTTGGGGTTTGTGGGTTAGTGTGATAAATTGTTTTTACAATTGTATAAGCTGTGACTAGAGCTGTGAGCTCAGATTTTTATACGTGTGTGTGTATGTGTGTGTGTGTGTGTGTGTGTGTGTGTGTGTGTGTGTATCATTAGAATACTTAGTATAGTCAGCCAGTAACATAACTGAGATCAAGATGAGAATTAGTGTTAGATGTGCATGAAATCTGAGTATGGGTCAGCAAATATTTCTAGAGAGCAAGTGGTATGCAGCAGAGCGAATCTACTTATCACCACTGAACCTGATACCTAAAGATGATCAAAGTGCTAAATTGTATGGCATCTATGTTTTATTATAATGAAAGTGATCTTAGAAATATCTCAGAGAGATTAGAAGTCTCAGCTTGGGTTAGTAGCCAAAGGGGCCTAGAGAGATGTCTTGGCAGTTAAGAGGGCTTGCTGTGGGACTGGAGAGAGAGAGATGGCTCAGTGGTTAAGATGAAGCAACGTGCTGCTTTTCCAGGGGACCTGAGTTTACTTCCTAGCACCCATATCAGGTGGCTCACATTCAACTCCAGCTCCAGGGGATCTGACACCCTCTTCTGTCTCCATGGATGCCTGTACTCATGTGCACACACACACACACACACACACACACACACACACACAAACAAAGGAAAGAAAGATAAAAAAAGGGGTGCTTGCTGCTCTTCCAGAGGACCCCAGTTCAAGTTCAGTTCTTAGTGACATGGTATAATGTTGTATAGCTGCAGCTCTAAGAATTCATAGCACTCATCTTGACCTCTGAGGGCTCTCTCTCTTTCTCTCTCTCCTTTTCCCTTCCTCTTTATCTCCTCTGTTTCTCCACATAAATAAAAACAATCTTCTGGTTTAAAGTATCTAAGAATCCAGAATACTTCCCCTTATGCCTAGCTGCTTAACTCATATGGTGAAAGTAAGCCCTTAGGGAAAGGGAAGCAGAGAATTTCCGAAAAACACCTTTCTTTCTCAGACTCCAATCCCAGACCATTCACTTCTGGTGTGAGGGAGGAAGTGATTCCAACGTGAGGGGCTCAAGGAAGGAAGAGAGCAGCTTCCTCGAAGGACAGACGTTAGACCTCTCTCCCACCCTCAGAAGCCCCATCCTTACAGCTCCACTGTGGCTTTCTTCCGCCACCAATGAGAACTCCTGCTTCTAACAGAGGAGCATCTCGGAGCAACATGGGAAACAGGGTGTCTGGAGGGGATCTGGAGGCAGGCACTGAGGTGGCTCACAACAATGCCCCATTTTGCCTTGCACCGTTTACCTCTCCCAAATTCCTTAGCTCTTTTAGCTCTTCCAAACAACTGCTTACATTTCCATTTTATAGTCTGGCAAAACTGGCTGGCTTTCCTAACTTGTCCCAGAGCTAGCAAGCAGGACAGTGGGAACCAGGTCTCTCTGATTATGACAGTCCTGGTTGTTGCCCTCTCTGCCGCCCTGTTGGATTGGGTCTGGCCTCATTGTCATGCCGACCCACACGTCTGCTTTGACAGGCTCTGTCTTTGCTGCCCAAGCTATCTGCATCCTAAGAGTCAGTCCATCACAACATTCTGAAAACAGTTCTAAAAATGTCACCAGGAACTTCTGTTCACCTCCTCCTAGGAGAAGGGAAATAAACCGGATCAAAGGTAGCTGCTGGGCTAGTTGCCTCTTCCGGTATTTGTTTCTTCTCTTAAGGACAACCAGCTCCCCTACCCAGCCCCTGCTCTTCCTGCTCTCTGGTTCCTCCATCAGTTCCTCTCCTTTCTCAAGTTATAATCCAAGGCAGCATTAGCCACTGACTCTTTCCACGTCAGGATGAATTGATCCTTATGTAACAGTGCCTCTTCGGTATTTTCCAGAGAGTAAAATCAATGTTCTCCAGTAGCTGAGGGACTGTGAGAGAATAAAGGAGGTTGTACTAAGTGACCTGTGTAAACCCTGTCAGTTTCATATCAGAAGAGATTATATATGTCAAGGATTGGGCTTATACTATAGGTTTAGATTATTAGATGACATCTGTGCCCCTTTTTATGTTTATGGTTGTTCCTAGATAGCAAGCCTGTCCCTGGAGCTCCAAGACCAATTTGGTGTGTGTGTGTGTGTGTGTGTGTGTGTGTGTGTGTGTGTGTGTATGTATGTATGTATGTATGTGTGAAGTTTGATAACTAATGTTATGTTTTAAGTTTACTATGCTTAAGAGATCTGTAAAGTAAATGCCTCAGCCTGTAAATCCTCACTTGCCCAAGAATAGAGAACTTCCTGGATTGCTGGGGATTGTTGCTTCTGCTTCATTAAGCCAAGTGTGATTGGATGAAGTCCGGAAGTACTGAGCCTTGTGCGCCTTGCTCTTTTATAAGACCTTGATTAATGTAATTTGGAGTCATATTCTGAGCATGGGTCTTGAGTGTGGATCTGGTCAGTATCTATGATCCTGGCTAGTATTTAATGAAGTTTGCTTAAAAGTTGACTCAAAAGTTGTGGGAGTGGCCTTATTCCTAGCCAGTGGGACTAACATCAGCATGCTCCAGTTCGCATGTGTGAATCAGAGAACAGTTTAAACATTCAGCTCTCCCCGTCCTACTGTGTGGGTCTGAGGGATTGAACTCCGATTATTAGGTTTGGCCCTGCCCTACCCTAGAAGTACTTTAAAAATCACTCAGAGGCACTGGAGATGTAACTCAGTAGGACACAACACCTCCCCACACACACACAAAATCACTCAGAGAAACTTTAAAAGCAAAAGCAAAATCTGTACAGCTCAGCAGGTGCCCATCTGACTAAAGGTTTACCCAATATTCAGGAAGAACCTCTATTCTGTTTTCATGTCCTTTAGAAAACCTTGATTAAGGGACCAGTCTCAGCTGGATAAGGTGGCATACATCTTTAATCTCAGCATTCAGGAGGCAGAGGCAGAGGCAGGAGGATCTCTAATTTGAGGTTAGCCTGATCTACAGAGAGGGCTAGAACAGCCAGGGATAGATGGAGAAACCCTATCTTGGGGAAGCAATGTAAGGACAATCCGATCTGGTTCTGCTTTCTCTCCCTAGCATGTCCCCAAAGGAAGTCTGTCCTAGATTTCTGGTTAGAACACTGCCCTAGGCCTTCCTCTCCACCTGGAAGAGTTCTGGCTTCAGGCCTCTCATCTGTAGGGCTGTGCCTAAATCCTTTCCCTAAGCTTATTTCCTGCCCTCTTGTAGGCAGACCCAATGCAGACATTGGAAGAGTTAGTTCACTGTTCCATTCTATTTCCCCAGACAATGCTTCCTCATATCTATAACCAGGTAGGGATGGAGGAGAATGTTGACAATGCTTAGTCCAGCAGGTGGGATCTGAAAACACACTCGTTACATTCTCTGAATATCCTAGTTGTCCAGAACCAACCATTGTTAAGCCATTAAACAATTATATCCCCTCTTTTTCTGCCCATCCCAGGACTTAGATGTTCATCAGCATCACTGACAGTTGATGAAGCACGACTGGATGAGTATGTGAAATGGTGCTGTGTATGCAGTGGAGTGGAAACGCCCACATATGTCTGGATTCCTCGTAAGAACTGTTTGGTTCCCTTTATTTTTTCTCCCAAAGAGAATGTAGATTTACTAAAGGCAATGTAAGAAAAGAAATGTAGAAGGGGCTCTGACAGAGGAATACTCCTTCTTTGCTTTAGAAGAAGGAGAAGAGGAGGAGAAGTCATTTCCCTGGCAGCAGCTCATGACCAAGGTCAAATGGATGAATAGCCTTTTTTATTTTCTTTAAAGGTGTCTTCTTTCCTAGACACAAGAAAACTGTGTTCATGGGATGGCACTGGAGTTCATTAACGGTTTCCATTCAATCTTCTTCCTCCAGAGTCTTGCTACACTACAAACCTAGGGCCAACAATACCAATAGCACTTCAGTCAGAACTTGTTAAAAATATATTTTCAAGCTCCATTCAAACCTGCTGAGCAGGAATCTGCATTTCCCCCAAATTCCCAGGTGACTCACATATGTGCACATTAAAATATAAAGACTCTGAACTTTGGCATAACTTTGGGCTATAGCATTTCACAACGGGTGTGACCACATCACCGTTAATTCTGGAGTGCTTGGTCTGATCCTTAACGATTAGGTGAATTCCATACACTTTAGGAATTCAACAGGAAGCCTATGAATGGTAATGTTGTGGGATTAAGGATCTTGAATAGTTCCTCAAGTTTCTGAGAGTTAACCATTAAGTCTGACCTGGTAGAAACCTAGATTTTAAATTAGGACCTCTGTGTTAAAAGTTTGGTCTCTATTTACCAGCTGTGGGAACACATAGTCACTGGCAGAAATGTATAGTCCATATAAACCAAATTAAAGATTTCTTCATCTTTGCACATTTGCTGTATGCTGGGTGTGGTTTGCTTTCTAAAAGCATTAGACAAAGCTGGGTGTGGTAGCTCACACTTCTAATCCCCAGTACTCTAGAGACTGAGGTAGAATGATTGGCATGCCTTCAAAGACAGCCTGTGCTACCCAGGGAGCCCGAGTCTCAAAACCAACCAAACAACAACAATGTACATCAGATAAGCCCCAGATTTAGCAAGAGGCCTCTGAGGATCCCATAATAAATCCCAGAAACCCTCACTGCTAGAATCCAGCAAGATTGCCTGATGTTACTGTTAGCCAAAGGATGTTTTCTTTAAATGACATAGGGCACTGTTCCCAAGTCTTTCTAAGACCAGAGAAGCTATGGGTCAGAACAGGGCATATCCTTGGGAATAATAAGAGTGGGGGCTGGAGAGATGGCTCAGCGGTTAAGAGCACCCTCTGCTCTTCCAGAGGACCCGGGTTCGATTCCCAGTACCCACATGGCAGCTAACAACTGTCTGTAGTTCCAGTTCCAGGCAAACACCAAGACAAATAAATAAAATAAAGTTGGGTTTTTTTTAAAATAAATAAATAAATAAATAAGAGTGGAGAGCACCTGGAAAAGGAGGACAAGTCATCTTCGAACAGATTGCCGGGGTCCCAATCAAAGCTTATTCCTGGCAAATGAATATCCATAGAGTGAGTGAGCAGATGGCAGCCTGGGAATTCAGCTGCCTATCTGTTATAGGCCATCTTAGTGTGAAGGACTTTCTAAGACTGATAGAGCATTGTATGGGGGTCTAGAGTCCCTCAGTAGACCTTGAAAATAAAGGCTGCAAAGTATTGATGGCACATGCCTTTAACCCCAACACTTGGGAGGCAGACGCAGAAGGAGCTTTGTGAGTTCAAGGTCAACTTGGTCTACAAAGCAAGTTTCAGGACTGCCTTGGCAGTTATACATATATACCTTGCTTTATAAAAAACAAAATAAAAACAAACAAATAAAGGCTTGTGCCAACACCACCTGGCTTATTTTTATTTTTTAAATGTGTGTGTGTGTGTGTGTGTGTGTGTGTGTGTGTGTGTGTGTGTGACTGTCTCCTATATGTATGCGGGTGTTCACAGAGACCAGAAAAGGATATTCAATCTGGAACTGGAGTTACAGTTGGGTTAGGGTTTCTAACATGGATGCTGGAAAACAAACTTGAGTTTTCTTGAATAGTTGAAAGTGCTCAACCCTTGAGCTATTTCACCAGCCTCCTTCTCTCTTTTCTTGGTCTGAAGGAAGTAACGCTTCATCTCCCTCCCCCCACCCCCCAGGTCCCAATAGCACTGTTTCGTACCCTGTCTCCAAATACATTGACCCTCACTGACAGAATATCAGAAGCCAACAATTATTCACATTAAGAGTCACCAATGGCCAATGAAGTGAGTGGTAAGATATTTTTTCCTAAATCATAAACAACATATGCATAAAAGTATGTGAATATCTGTTACATATGTAATCTGCATATAATATATGAGCTTTAAAGTTAAAAATTCAGTAACATAACCAGGTAGTGGTGATACACACCTTTAATCCTAGCACCTAGTCCTCTGGAGGCTGAGGCAGGCAGATCTCTGAGTTCTAGGCTAGCCTGGTATACAGAGCGAGTTCCAGGATGGCCAGAGCTTCAGGATGGCCAGAGCTTCATAGTAAGACCCTGTCTCCAAACCAAAAAGCCAAAAACAAACAAAAAGATTCAATAACATTTTAGATTTGTGGTAACTGTTATATAAGAACTAAATATTTGTTATAAACCATCACCACCAAAATTATTCATAATCCTTTACCCAAATACAAATTAGTTTTTCAAATACAAATATTTTAAATTACCTTAGTGTCTTAAAATGGCAAAAACAGCTTAATATAGTCTATGTTGTCAGCTCATCCCTCTGTGGAATAAAATAGGGTCACAATGGTGGTGAAGATGGCATCTCTCTCTGACTGTTGACACCTTCAACTCTGGAAAATCTGACCACACTCAAATCTTTCTCCACTATTTCTGGGAGTTTTTAATATGGTGTAGGGACGAGGGAGGTCTCGTGGGTTTTCTCAAATAAAGTTTATCCAGCCACAGAACAGTTCTTTCTATCCCTAATTCCAGTGAGCTCTACCTGACAGCTTTAGAATTCATCCTGAGTAGTGTTCCACCCAGACTATGACTCCTATAGGTATCAGCAGGAGAGGCAGCTTAGTTCTCTTCAGGGAATTGTACTCAGATGAAGCCAGAATTCTTGACTTTACACCACAAAGAAAAGTTTCATGATGAGTCAGGATGAAGCAAACCTGGGGTTTATTAAGGAAAGTCTTAGGGTTTGGAGAGGTGGCTCCGTGATTAAGCATGTGAAGCTCCTGCAGAGGCCCAGCCCCAGTCCCCACATGGCAGCTCACAGTCATAGGTAATTCCCGTTCCAGGGGATCCCACACATCCTCTTCTGGCCTCCTAGGGCTCTGGATATGAACACACAGAGACAAATATGTAGGTGGAATATTGAAATACATACAATAGTAAGAAGTAACTTTTATTTTTTTTAACCAGAAAAGTTTTAGTATAGATTTAAGCACAGAGGGGCAGGCTTAGGAAAGAAGTTGTACACAGCCAAGTATGGACATGGGCTTCTCAAGAATGTGTCTGTGAGACTCAGGTTCATTCTCACACGTGGTAAGTGGGCTCCCACAGAGCAACGTTCCCACACCCTCTCTCTTTCAATTTTTTTGCATTTTGTTTTCTTTTGTTGATTTATTTTTATTTATTTGAGACAGTCTCATCCTGGGTTTAGCTCCCAGAATCCACAGGGTATCTTACAACTACCCATGACTCCAGTTTCAGTAGATTCAACCCCTTTTCTGGCCTCTATGGGCACCAGGCACATGATGCACATATATATGTGCAGACAAGACATTTATGCACATAAAGTAAGTGAATTTTAAAAATTTAAAATACATTTAAAGAAAGAAAAAAATCACTATGTGAATTCTGGCTGGTCTGGAACTTTTATGTAGACCAGGCTGGCCTCAAACTCAGAAATCACCTACCTCTATCTCTGCCTCCAGAGTGCTGGGAGTAAAGGTGGATACATTTTAGCCTTTATTAAAATTTTAAACTCTGCCAGACTGTGGTGGACATATTTGACCCCAGCATTCGAGAGGCAGATATAGGTAGATCTCTGTGAGTTTGAGGCTGACCTAATCTACATAGTAAGTTCCAGGGCAGCCAGATTTGTTATATAGAGAAACCCTGTCTTGAAAAACAAAGAAAAATTAAATTTTTATTTCTTTACTAATTATTTATTTAAGTTTTTAGACTATATTTCTTGTAGCCCAGTCTGATGTGACCTCCAGAACTGGAATTACAGGTCTATGCCTCCAGGCCCATATCTATTTACATTGCTTTTGAAATCATAACAAAATCAAAGGATTTTTAAAATACAGTTAAAAAAAAAAGAAGTGCTTTTCTCAAAAACTTATTTAGTGCCCAAGATAAGGTAGATTATGTCACATATATTTATAGGATGACAAGATAAAGCAGACCTAAAAAGCCAAAGGAATTTTTACTATACATAGGCCACTGATGTGGGAATGTTTTCCTGTATACTGTGAATATCATTCTGTAAATAAAGGAACTGTTTTGGTTCTCTGAGGGTATCATAGTAGTAGGCGGGGAAATCAGAGCATGGGTAGTAGAAGGAGGGCAGAGTCAGACAGAGACACGATCCAGCCGTCCAGGAAGGAACATGTAATGAAACAGGTAAACCATGGGCCATGTGGCAGGACAGATAAATGGAAGTGAGTTGGATTAAGATGAAAGAGCTAGCTAGCAATGTGCCTGAGACATAGGCCAAACTGGATGAAATTAATATAAGTGTCTGTGTGTTTCTTTAGGACTTTGGGATTGCTGGTCCAGATAAGCATCAGCAGACAGGTCTGAACTGGGGCTGGGTGAGCCAGAAACCTTTCTACAGGTAACAAGGACATCAAGCCACATTTTGACTATAAACATGGTTAATCTTTTTCTTGGTTCTTAGTCACTAGGAGAGTGGGGTTCTTTTTTCCTTCTTATGTACCTTCTTTTTCCCTATCCCTTCTTTTTGTTTTATCTTGACTCACTTTGCCAACATCTCCACCTCACTGCTTCCTGTTGAAGCCACTAAGATCCTTACACTCTTGGGGACACCCAAGTGTCCTTCTCAGCCCTCCAACTAAGGATGTTTCATATCATGGAGGTCTTTGGAACACCAACATGAGCCAAGATTCTGAGCTAAAGATAAGCTGAGTAAATGACAGAGCTTTCCTTGGATTCACTCAGTGAGATGTTTTTCTTGGTAAAGTTGAAACTATTGTGGTCACAGTGACATAGAGATATCTTATACCTAGACACTAAGAGTCAGAAGATGAACAGTTGTGTTACTGTGGAAGAGACTATGTAACTGCTTCAATAAATTAATTTTTTAAAATCCAGAATCTTACTAGGCATGGTGACATACACTTTTAATCCCAGCTTTCAGGAAGTAGAGGCAGGTGGATTTCTGTGAGTTCAAGACCAGCCTGATCTATACACAGTGAGTTCCTACCCAGCCAGAGCTACACAGTGAGACTTACTTTAAGAAAGAAAATAACTGGAAAGCAGGCTGAACACTTTGTGCTATTTCTACAGGACCGAGCCAGCTGGACTGAGGTCAGAGACAGAGACATCTCAGCATTGGGCATCTAAGTCTGGGATTTAAAATTAAGTAAATTGGATGCAGAGGAGCTCTGGAGGTTTTCTATGTGGCAAGGAAAAGCTTTGCTCTGTGACCTGCTTGGCTAGATTGACAAACTCATCGAGCATGACACTGAGATAGTTGGGGACTCTCATATAGAGGAGAATTTTTACTTTTAGTGAGAGATACAATGTCATTATGTTGTCCAGGCCCTGAACCCCAGTTTTCAGGAGATCTTGTCTCAGCCTCTGTAACAGCCAGAACAATAGATAGATCCTGGCATGACAAGAACTGTTAATACCAGCATAGGACTGGAGAGTTGGCTCAGAAGTTAAGAGCACTGACTGTTCTTCCGAAGGACCCAAGTTCGATTCCCAGCATCCACATGGCAGCTAACAACTGTCTATTTTTTCTAAGATCTGACACCCTCACATAGTTATACATGCAGGCAAAACACCAATTCACATAAAATAAAAATAAATATTGAAAAATATACCAGCATAGATTTTTCAGGTACTATAAACATGTAAATAGCACTATAAAAAGGATGTTTTAAAAACACTTTCTTGTGTCTGTTATCTAAAAGCAAAAATACAGGATGGAGCCCGTAATCCCTGAACTCCTGAAACAGAAACAGCAAGATTTTGAGTTCCAGGTCATTCTCATCTACTTACTGAGTTTGAGGCCAGCTTGAACTACATGAGAACAAGACTAAAAATAAAACTCTTTCACGGAGATTGAAAAGATGGTAGGTTGAACCTTTGCATAGAAAATCAAGGACCAGCAAGATGGTTCAGTTGGGTAAAGACGCTCACAGCCAAGCTTTATTTTAGTTCCAACCGCAGTAACAGCCTGCCTCAGCCGCTGAGCAATCACCAGGTGCCTTTCCTCCAGCAGCGATGCGGCATGTGTGCCCCTTACAAGCGTCCACCAGCACTGTTCTCTCTCTTGCTCCTGTCTGGTTTTTCTTGCCTCTGTTTGTCTGTCTGCCTCTCTCATGTCCACACCCTGACTCGGCCTTTCCCTCTTTCCCTCTCTTCCTCCGACCACCAATAAACCTCTTGCACTAACTTTGTTTCGGGAGGTGTATCTGCTGGGTGGTACACCTTGGCAACACCTACCGAAAGATGCCCACTTTGCCTTTAAAAACAAAAATCTTTTCCCAATGGCCCAAATCCCATTCCTGGGATCCAAATGATGAAAAGAAAGAGCCGATCCTTCTGACCATTAGTCTTCTGACCATTTGTCCTCTCTCTCTCTCTCTCTCTCTCTCTCTCTCTCTCTCTCTCTCTCTCTCTCTTTCTCACACACACACACAAATGAATAAATAAATTTATAAGACAAAAATTATATGCTCCCCACAAAGCAGTCCACATAGTATTAAATTGGGAGGCACAATTTCTACCCCATTCTATTCTTGTTTATTTTTGAGGACAGGATGGTGGTAAGCTGGCCCAAACTGGTTAGATCTAAGATGGCTGAGGGAGCAGACAATTTTCGAAGTCATTGGAATCCTGTGTTGCTGGCGTGCTAAGTGACATCCCCACCCCCAGCGCTATCACAGTTAACAGCTGTTATGATAGAGACGGAAAACAGCACAAGGAGAGAAGAGGTGGTACTCAAGGTCCTGGGAACATCTTCCTTTCTGAGACAAGATGTGAACATCTTCCATTTACAGCCTGTCTGTATCTTCCTTTCTTTTACTCTGTACCCAGGACCTCCTGACCCACTATGGAGAAATAGTTGCCCAGCGATTTCCCTTCTCTGCCCAGTTTTGCTACACTTCTAAGAGGTCTTCCCTTTGCTCCCACAATTCTGAAAGGAAAAAACACAATCTGGGGGCAAAAAACTGAGCTACATTCTTTTTTGCTGTTTACTATATTAAAATAGATTTTAAGCCAGGCAGTGGTGGCACACTCCTTTAGTCCCAGCACTAGGGAGGCAGAGGCAGGCTGATCTCTTAGTTCAAGGCCAGCCTGTTCTGCAGAGTGAGTTCTAGGAAAGTCAGGCTACACAGAGAAACCCTGTCTCAAAAACAAACACACAACAAATTCATTTTTAATTATTCTATTTTGTGCTTTCACAGCTTCTTACATGGACACTGCGTTTTGTTCTCCTTTCTCTTGTTCTCACAGTAGATCATATTAATAAATAGTTTAATAGTTTTGGTCACCTTCTGTTAACAGACTCATTAATACATGTAATGAGCATAGTAAAGAAACATGCTATTTAGAGATGTAAAAATAACTTAGGAATCCCACTACACCAAGTGACATCACTTACTCAAGATAACCAGATACGGAACTAGAAACTCGTGACACATGCTCCAGAATTGAAGCAGGAACCAAGAGCAATGCCCTGCTGTGCACATCTGGAGAAAGACCACCGTGGTCTGCTGCAATAAGAGGTTTCTGGCCCAGCCTAGTTGCAAGGTCTGGACCTGCCTGCCGCTGCTTAGGCCCCCCAAAATGACTCAGACGCTTATATTAATTGCATGCTGCTTGGCCTATGGCTCAGGCTTATTGCTAGCTAGCTCTTGCATCTTTTTTTTTTTTAAGATTTACTTATTTATTACATATACAGTATACAGAAGACAGTACCAGATGTCATTATAGATGGCTGTGAGCCACCATGTGGTTACTGGGAATTGAACTCAGGACCTCTGGAAGAACAGTCAGTGCTCTTGACCTCTGAGCTGTCTCTCCAGCCCCAGGTCTTGCATCTTAACTCAGTCCATTTCCATTAATCTGACCTGCCACGTGGCCCGAGGCTTACCTATTATTTCTTTATATCTTGCTTCTCCGCTGGATCACATCTTCCTTGACTCCGCCCTCCTTCCCTGTATCTATGCTTGGATTTCCCTGCCTACTTCTAAGATGCCTGCCATACACGAAGATAGTTTCTTATTAATGATATTCACAGCATACAGAAAGGCATCCCATATCAATCTGCCCTGCAGCTAGAGAGTCTTCTCCAGGATCCTGACCCCTGAATCAGAGACCTGTGTTAGAGACTGGACCTGAATTTCAGCAAGGAGAGATTGAGCAGGTGAGAGGCCTGGAGCTGATAGGGTTAGGACTGTAGTTAGGAATTTAAAGTGTGAACCTGTGTGATGACCCTCTGCATAATATATGTATAGTATTTACTATACTAACTACAACCTTCTTACTTGAGACAATATCTCAATAGGGTTTATTTATATTAACAAATCTGTGTTAGGGTGTACACAGGCTGTTTTTGAACTTACAGATCCTCCTGCCTCTGCCTCCCAAGTGCTAGGATTAAAGATGTATCCTACCACACCTGGGCTATTAGTTTTTATGGATTTTTTTTTGATATTTTTTATTTTGTTTTTGAGATGGGGTTTTTTTGAAATGGGGTTTCCCTGTGTAACTTTAGCTGTCCTGGAACCTACTCTGTAGACTAGACTGGCCTCAAACTTAGAGATCCACCTACTTCTGCTGGAATTAAATGTATATGCTACCACGGCCCGGCTTAGAACGTTTTTAAAATAATATTTTAAATCCAATTGATCTTTTTGTTTGTTTGCTTTTGTTTTGCCCTTTAAAAGGTACCACAAATTATTTCAGTTGATACAAGAGATATAGATTAATAATAGGCCAAAGTATCTACCCATTATGGGGTGCTGCTAATTGCAGTAACCTGAATCGAATGTTCTTTTGTTGCCATGATTCCATCATTCCTCCTTCTTTCCTTCCTTCTTCCTCCTTCTTTCCTTCCTTCCTTCAACTACATGGGACTCTAAGAATCACCCACCTACCCCAGAATAAGAATCTTTGGGTTTAGGCTGAGGAAACAAAAGGAGAAGAGAAAGAAACACAAGATAAACAGTATCCAATGTCTACGTAAGTGTCTTGCTGTGTACACCAGCCCAGGCCGTAGCCCAGGTTGACTTGGATCTTGTGCTTCTCCTGTTTTCTGTGTATTAAGATTACAAGAGTGCACCACAGCATGCAGCTTCACTTCAAGTTTTTACCAACTTTACTGCATACTTAAATGCCCTGGAGATTTTGGATCTGGAGAAAGGTAGAAAGGAAAGAGAATATTACTTTAAGAAAGATTTCCAGGAAGTGGGAGCACACACCTTTAATTTGAGCAATTAGGAAGCAGATACAGGTGGATCTCTGAGTTCGAGGCCAACCGGTCTACAGAGTGAGTTCTAGGACAGCCAAGGCTACACAGAGAAACCCTGTCTCAGAAAAGAAAGAAAGAAAGAAAGATAGGTTAAGCTTCACATCGGAAAAAGAGAGACAGAACTACAAAGTGGTGCCTATGTGATACCAGAAACCAGAGCTAGAGTCTGGCGACCACAGCCATATAAGCTTCCTGACCACTCTGCTCAACTTGGGGACAGACTGGTTGTATCAGAATATATACCGCACATAAGGTGTGGGTAGGGGCCAGATAGTTTGTGCATTTTGGGACGTAGTCATCCCTCTGCACCTCCACGCTTAGGAACTCAGTAAGCGGCTTGCTCTCCATAACCTGCTTCACTTCCCTAGGAGCCATCTATATATTGATGCTCCAGGAGAAAAACACAATTAAGGACTTACTGCCTCTGAGTGACTTCTCAAGCACCAACAAGCATGGGCCATCAGGGGCACATTGACACTACAGCCAAACAAGGTTGTCTATAAAATCTGCATATTTAAGTTGTATAAGGACCTTGAGTTTCTTCCCAGGACATTCAAAGGGAAAAATAGGAGTGTTCTTTTCTAACCTCAAGATTATAGGAAAGCAAGCATAGATTAATAAGGGTGACATGATGGAGGGGTGGGTGGGAGATGGAAAGAGAAACAACTTTCAGAAAACACCTCCCCAGAACAGAACTCATGTCTTTCTTTCATAAGGTTTGTTCTGTTTCCTTTTTTCTTAAAAAAAAGGTTATCCATTTATTATGTATACAGTGTTCTGCCCACAGGCCAGAAGAGGGCGCCAGATCTCATCACAGATGGTTGTGAGCACCATGTAGGTGCTGGGAACTGAACTCAGGACCTCTTGGAAGAGCAGCCAGCCTTCCAAATTGAGAAAAGGTTGCTTCCATGAGTAGATTTGCTCTTCACATCTTGGCTACTTTTAAATTGTTTACCACACATTAAAGGACAGGGGTTATGTTCTCCTTTTAATGTAGGAATCAAGGAATATTTTATCTTGATTGTTTCTTATGAGTCCCTGCCTGCACAAGCTGTGTGCTGGAAAGTAAGTCCCTTACCTACATGCTTATAGTCACCTTATTCCTAAGATGATCTTGACAAAAGTATAAATCTATCTCCTACTGGGATCTAGACACAGACCTAATATGTATTGAGATTCTCATATGGGCTATGACAATTCAAATGTAGGTCAGCATTTGTGGGTGCAGGTTAAGGAGACAATGCTCCCCACCGTCACCCTCAGCACTCTGAGATGTTCCCCCTGGAGTTTTAGGGAACTTGACTCAGGATAAATAGACATTCAAGATGCTTGTGCTAAAAAGAATTTCAGGACTAGCCAGTTTATAAACTGGAGATTTCATTATAGACATTTTACTGTAAGACTTAGTCAGCATGGTTAGGGGTAAGAAGACAGCAGGATACAACCAAGAAGATAGGTAAAGAGTTTAAAAATGGGAATAACAAAGCCTATGTTCCTAAGGGAGAGTAACAGCTCACTGGGTTTTAGTTTTGTTTGATGGGTTTTTGTTGTTTGTTATCTATGGTATATTGGGGAGTTTGATGTCTATCTAATCACTGGGTGATTCTTGGAAGGCACCTGACAGATTTACAACTGAAAATGTAAAGGTGTAGCCCACAGTGACACTGCAGACCTGGTGTTCTGTCTCATATTTTGGATCTCTTATCCAGAACCTTACCTGTACTTCAATCCCCATAGACTTTCCCATTTCTCTTACACTTTTAAATTTAGAGTAGGCGGAATGTGAGTGAATAAAAGAACTTTAAAAGTTTCCTGGGAGTGGATCTGGGAAAGCGGGGAGGGATTGTGGTTGGGATGGATTGAGGGGAAAAACTTCTCCTGGCTTTTGTTGGCTTTAAATGGCTAACATTTCATGGGGATGGCTCTCAGCTCACAGACTAACCTCCCTTCAATAGATACATGGAAACAAGCCAGCAGCCTTAAAATGATAACCTTGTTTATCTAGGCATATTGAGTGTACGTGGAGCTTACAGTCTTCTGGGCACGGTCTGGCAGCAAATGGATTTAAAGTCATTTGATACCATCTGTAGCAGAGGCTCAGTTCAAGGCCATCTGCTCATTCTTGGCAAGTATGGTGGATGGGTTTCCCCTCGTGGGAAAAGATGGACAAGAGCCTACACCTTAACTGGGCTGGCCTTCAAAGTAGGTGCTTTCTTTTATGGACTGTTTTAACTGAGTAGCGGAAACTGCTGAGTTTTTAAAACTAGGTCTCAATGAAATTTAATTTGGGAAATCAATTTAAAGAGTCTAAAAACATTTTGCAATTAATAAAATAGAACAGAAGGAATATGCTGAATGTGGGGTTGGGAAGATGTCTCAGAGGATAAAAGCATGCATTGCTCCTACAGTGGACCTGGGTTCAATTCTCAGTTCCCATATCAGATAGCTTACAGCTTCCTGGAACTCCAACTCGGGAGAACCTAATACTTCTGGCCTCCGGGTATACTCAATTCACATTCACATACTCACACAGAGACACATAAGTCTTGAAAGAACATTGGAAATAGTCAGGAGAAGCATGCTTCATGAGCCCTTTACTTAGGCTGGGCAAGCTTACACAGGCACCATCTCTAAGATTACGTAAGAAACAATGGGAGCAGAAGATGAAGGACTTTATTTATGATATGCAGGAAAAATATAAACAGAAGATCTTTGCCAGAAATATAGTAGACAAAAGCTTAATATTTAAAATAAGTCCTTCAAGAAAACAAGAGCTGTGTGAAGATAGACATGTTTTTTGAGACCGTGTGTTTTCAAATCAGAAATGATGCACATGTCTATTGAGAAAAAAATATTGTACACACTTACTTTGAACGTTCATATTGTTGCTATAAAAAGTGAAAGAACTACATATACCAGCATGAAAATATATTCAAGATGTACCATTCATTGAGAAAGCATTCAGTGAGGAAATTCAGAATGAAAAAGAACACTCTGACCTATTTAGTAAGTTCCAAGCCAGTGAGATGTCTACAGTGCATATAGTGAGAGCTTATTTTTTTAAATTAATAATGAACAAAAGAAAGAAATTCAAAGTATGTGTGCTACAGTGTCAAATTTTTTATGTTTGTTTATTTTTGAGACAGGGTTTCTCTGTGTAGCCCCTGGCTGTCCTGAAACTTGCCCTGTAGACCAACCAGGCTGGCCTCACACAGATGTACCTGCCACTTCCTCTCATGATCTGTGTCAATTTTTATAAATGGCAATTTGTGGTGATATTTTCTGTATCCTCTAAGAAATAAAGCTTGCCTTAAGATCAGCGTTCAGAGCCATCCACAGAGTTGGCCATAGAGGCCAGGCAATGGTATCTTAAACCTTTGATTCTAGCACTCAGAAGGCAGAGATCTGCCTGGATCTCCATGAGTTCAAGACCACACTGATTAATCCAGTCTGGAGGAGAAACAGAGTCAGGCAGTGATGGCACAGACCTTTAATCTTAGCACTAGGAAAGCTGCAACAGAACGTGATAATGGCTGGGCAGAGAAAGGAATATAAGACAAAGGAGACAGGAGTCCAAGGCTTTCAGCCTGAGGATTCATGAAGACAGGATCTATCCCTTTGGGCCCAATTCAGTAGTGGTGAGAAGCTTCTCTAGGGCTTTTCCCTCTATTTCTCTGATCTTTCAGCTTTACCCCAATATCTGACTCCGAGTTTTGATTATAAGACTAATTAGGATTCTTGCAACAACAATTTATTCAACAAACATTTATTAAAAGTTTACAAAGTTCTGGGCATTTTTGTGACTATTGAGAATCCAGAAATAGCCAGATGATGGTGATGAACACCTTTAATCCTAGTGCAAAGGCAGATGGATTTCTGTGAGTTTGAGGTCAATCTAGTCTACACAGACAGTCCAGAATAGCCAAAGCTACATAATAAAGAGACCCTGTCTCAAAATAAAATAAAATAAAAACACAAAACAAAATTATAGGCAGTGCAACCCAATTCTTTTGACATTTGTCTTTTGACATTTGACAAATGTCTTTGTCATTTGAATTAATGAACAGTGGTAATAAAAAAACTGGTTTTATAGAATGGAAATGCAAAGTACCATGGAGGGTAATAAATCAGGAAAGAAGAATAGAGTCCTGTAAGAGAAGAGTTGCGATATTAAGTTAAACCATAGCGAGATCTGCCGTGGAAGATGCAGTCGGTGTAGAAACTTGAAAGAAGACAGGAAGAGTTCACACCACGTGGCTCCTGGCGTGGGTTCTGCAGGAAGAGCAAGAGGGTAGCTCCAAAGAAGATGGCATGCGCAGTTTTTCAGGGCTGTGCAAAAAACTGTTGCTGTTGCAAAAAAAAAAGGGGGGGGGCCCTACTGTTAGACCCAAGAAGCAAAGCAGACATATATTTAGTAAAACCTTAAACTGCCTAGGCATGTAGGCAGCAGGTATGAATCTAGTTCACACAAGAAGCAGCACAAGCCAAAGCCATCATTTAGGATATTTAAGAAGCTACTCAAGTGTAAATATTCGAGTCAGGCGTTCTTCTGAACAAGTTTCCTTGCCACACGCCTGCCTAAAGGAGTGTCTGTGTTCTGTGATCTTTGTGAGGTTAGGAGTGGTTTCTATGTCAGCTCTGTTTACATTTTCTCTAGGGTCTGGCACTGCTTTCTGTTCTTAAAGGCATTCATGCTGGCCAGCAGTTACACGCTTACAATCCCAGAACAATTCTGAGCACTTAGCTCATTGGATCTTCACAACAAACCTTTGAGGGATGTGACATTATTGTCACACAAACTATAGTGTACTGACACACAAACAAAGCAACCAGCGCTCCGGACATTATATTGTTAATCCCACAGTGGGTTAAGAATAAAAGTGATACCACAGTTTAAAGCCAAATTTGAAATAAGCTTTAATTAAATACTGACCAGACTGATGGACTCTCGGGCCAGGTTCATCTCTGGGTTTCCAGAAAATAGCCACCAGTCATGACTTGCAGAGGCTTAAAAGGACAGCTCCACAAAACCGCTGTATTCTCATTAGGTCCAATAAGAGCCAAGCATGTATTCTGACATATTTCCTCCCAACATACTTTCCGCCTACGTCCAATCAGGAGCAAGAATACATCCTGACGTATTTTCTGCCCACGCCTCCCACCCACATATCGTCAAGCACATCTGGGGCAGATAGGTCAAACAAAACATAGGGCAAACAGGATCTTATTTTTAACTGCAAACAGAACTCTTAACCTCTAAGTATATTTTTCCTGTTTTGGATTCACAGTATGTCAAAACGAGAACATAAACCCAGGTCTCCTGGCACCAGAGGAATAACTGAAATCACTATCATCATTATCCTTATTGAAACGGTCTATCACCCCTGTCAGGGAAGCAGAGATGCTAACGTGGTCCACATCTCTCCCTCCTCTTCCAAATCCAATGGTTCAGTCTTGCTCGCTATTGTATATCAACCACCTGCTCCAGCTTCCCCTTCCTCTCTGCCACCATCTCCAGCTAATGGCATAGACCTTCGCCAACCTTCTTCCCACTCATTGCTTTATCCCAGCCCTCAGCTGCAGCAGGCATGCCCTGGAAACTCACCAGCCAAGCCTTCCAGAGAATCGAGTAGGCCTGCAAAGCAGGCAGGAGAGCTGCAGATCTTCCCTCTCCCTCCTCTCCTCCACAATCCCCCAGCCTCATCCCTAGTCCCTGCTGTGGCCTCTCCCCATTCCCTGCCCTATTCCCAGGGGACTAAGCAGATACTGGTGGAAATACTCCCTCTGTAGAACCCCTCAGTGCCCACCCATTCCTAAGTGTCAGTTCCCAATACCTAGAAACACATTTTACCCAGAATCCCCAGTGGCCATATATGTCAACATCTCAGAATTCCCTACCAGACAATACATAGCCATCACAACATCTGAAAAACCAGAGAGGGCAACAGAAACCAAGGAACAAAACACCCACTGAACAAAGACAAGACCAGATATCAGCACCTTGAATTATAATTTTCCCAAACTCAGATGACTAGATGTCAGCATAAAAACATAATCAATAACAGCCAGGACAATGTGTCTCCAGTAGAGCCCAGCAATCCTACCACAGTAGGTCCCAAGTATTCCAAAATAGCTGAAGCACAAAATAAAGACCTAAAAATAGCCTTTATGAATATGATTGTTCATAAAGAAGAAACGAATACATCCATTAAAGAAATCTATAAAAAGCCTAGGCAGAAAGATCTCTGTAAGTTTGAGACAAGCCTAATCTACATAGCAAGTTCCAGGACAGCAAGGGCTGTTAGAAATATGAAACCATGTCTTGATGAAAAAGAACAAGCAAAATAACAAAAAAGAGAAATGTATGAAAACATAAATAAAGAATGGAAGGAAATGTCTTCAAGTTCAAGACATGAAAGTTGAAATAGAATCAATAAAGAAAAGCAAAACACAGGGAAACCTGGAAGTAAAAAAATTAAGGGCTTAAACTAGACCTTAGAAGCAAGCCTCACCAACAGAATACAAGAGATGAAGAAAGAATTTCAGGCTTTGAAGACACAATAGAAAAAATGAAGACATCGGGTTTTAAAAAAACTTTATCTAAAGTAGCCATACACTGGTGGTGCATGCCTTTAATTCCAGCACTAGGGAGGTGAAGGCAGGCTGATCTCTGAGTTCAGAACCATCTTGTCTACAAAGCAAGTTTCAGTCTAGCCAGGATTATATAGAGAAACCCTGTTTTTAAGAAAGTCCCATAAAAGATGCTCATAGGTACAAAGCTAGGCCAACAAAAGTCTAAAATAATCCAGGTACAAAATATCTAGGAAATCTGGGACACTATGAAAAGATCAAATATAGGAATAATATGAATAAAAAGGAGAAGAAACACAAGTTAAAGGCACAGAAAATATTTTCAACAAAATCATAGAATAAAATTTCCCTAACCTAAAGAAATACATAAGATACAAAAAGCATACAGGGGCTGGAGAGATGGCTCAGAGGTTAAGCACACTGATTGTTCTTCCAGATGTCCTGAGTTCCATTCCCAGCAACCACATGGTGGCTCACAACCATTTGTCTTGAGATCTGGTACCCCCTTCTGGAACACAGGCATTTTGGAGGCAGAATGTTGTACATATACATAATAAATAAATCTTTAAAACAAACAAACAGAAAAGAAGCATACAGAACACTAAATAGACTAGATTAGAAAAGAAAGCCCCCTCATCACATAATCAAAACTAACACAGAGAACAATAACAGCAAAATATTAAAAACTACAAGGGAAAAATACCAAGTAACATATAAAGGCAGACCTATTAGAATAACACTTCTCTATGGAGACTCTAAAAGCCAGAAAGTCATCAACAGATGTTCTATTAACTCTACAAGTCTACAGATGCCAGCTCAGGCTTCTATACCCAGCAAAACTTTCAATCACAATAGACAGAGAATATGAGACACTCTATGAAAAGCAACATCCATCTACAAATCCAGCCCTACAGAAGGCACTAAAAGGAAAATTCCAACATGAAAAAGTTATTCACACCTAAGGAAACACAAGGCATAAATGATTCCAGACCAGCAAATCAGAAGAGGGGAAACACACACACACACACACAGAGAGAGAGAGAGAGAGAGAGAGAGAGAGAGAGAGAGAGAGAGAGAGTCTTAGTTATGGTTTTATTTCTCTGAAGAGACACCAAGACCACAGCAACTCTTATAAAGGAAAATATTTATTTGCAGCTGGCTTATAGTTTGGAGGGTTAGTTCATTATCATTGTGGTGAGAAACATGGTAGCATGCAGGTAGACATGGTGCTGAAGAAGTAGCTAAGAGTTTTACATCTTGATCCACAGGCAGAAGAAAGAGACTATGTGTCACACTGGATGTTGCTTGAGCATATAAGACTTCATGGCCTGTCCCCACAGTGCACATTTCCTCCACCAAGGTTATACCTTCCTCCAACAAAGTCATACCCCCTAATATGCCATTCCCTTTGGGCCAAGCATTCAAAAACTTGAGGCTATGGAGGCCATACCTGTTTAAACAACCATGTACACAACAACAAAATAATAGGAATCAACAGCCACTGCGTATTGATAACTTTAAACACGTGTGTGTGTGTGTGTGTGTGCCTGTAATTGTAATCTACCATGTAAGCTAACTGAAAGACAAAAATCACATGATCATCTTCTGTGATCACCAAAGGAAGCTTCCAATACCAGGATTAAATTGAATTGAATTGAGTTGTTGGCCAAAGAGGTCCCATGGGAACCCCAAACAACCCAGGCTGTTGCCAAGACAATACATTGCTCTCAATAAACTAAAGGCAAGATTCTGTTGCTGAAGATAACACCTACATAACTCATTGAACAAACAGAAGTCCAGCTGGTGATTGCATGGAGTTTTCACCCCTATGTGCTAATGTCTTAGGTACAGGAAGGAATTCTCTGTATTATCAAAGAATATTGGTACACACCAATCCAGCAACAAACCCTTTATTTTACAATGATATCTTGCCAGCAAGATATGCTACTGCAATGGTGGCACAAAGCTTGTGGGAGTAACCAACCAATATCTGATTTGACTTAAGGTCCCCCCCACGAGATAGAAGCCATGCCCAAAACTTCTTAGGTGACCAAGAAATTGAAACAAGATAGCCCAGGGACATAGGGTAAAACCAATACTAACATTCTACTAAAAGAATATAACAATAAAAATGACTCCTAATGACATTCTCTATACTCATAGATCAGTGCCTTGCTCAGCCATCATCAGAAAAACTTCCTTCTGCAGCAGGTGGGAACAATACAGAGCCCTCAGACAATAGGAATGCCTCCATCAAATCCCACTCCTAAGGGCTAGAGAAACTACTGTTTCAATGATGGCAGGCTTTGAGATTTTTCTCTGCTTCATGAATCTACTTTAAGATATGAGTACTCAGCTTCTTGCTTTTGATTCCAGGCATCCTATTGTAATGGTGATGGAAGTAACTAAGAGACCATCTCCTCACAGTCTACTCACATAGCTAGGAGATGCTCTTGACACTGTGCCTCCCCTGCCCCCATAATGCACTGCATGATGGACTACATCTCCCCAAACTGTGAGCCAAAATAAATTCTTCTTCCTCTAAGTTGCTAATGACAACTCTTCTTTCACAGTATTGAGAAGAGTAATGTGGCCTTTTATTAAAAGGGTTAATGTTTGAGCTAATTTGATAGGTAAAGAGTATTATCTCCTTGTATACTTTTACTATAATGTTTTTATTAATTCTCTCAGAATGTTGTACAACATATTTTGATTATATTCATTCCCCCCAACTCCTCCTAGACCCACCCCTTACATTTCTATTCCCCCCACCATTTTTAATTTATTTTTTATCTGCTTTGTTTTTCAAGACATGGTTTCACTATGTAGCCCTGGCTGTCCTAGAACTCACTCTATAGACCAGGCGGGCCTTGAACTCAGAGAGATCCTCCTGCCTCTGCTTCCCAAGTGCTGGGACTAAAGGCATGTGCCACTTACACCCAGACTCACTCATTTTTATTTTCCTCCAAAAAATAAAGGTTTATTATTTTATTTCTTATGAGTATGATGAATATATATATGTATATCTATATGCCCCTCTCCATATGTACCAAGTTTATGCCTAGTGATTGTGGAGATCAGAAGGTGGCCTCAGATCCCCTAGAACTGGAGTAGACCATCAGATCTTTGTAAAGCATCATGTACGTATTGGGACTTGAATCCAGGTACTCTGCATAAATATAGAAGTGTTCTTACCTGCTGAGCCATCTCTCAAGTCCCCAGTCCCCCACTTTTTGAAAAAAGATCTCACTCGCTCACTCTTTTGATGTGGGATTATGCTCTTGAACATTGTAAATATTTGTCCCTCCTACTGGTTTAATAAAACTCTGATTGTATTTGAAAACATGGGCTTCTTGAAGGCGTCGACTCATGGTTTGACATCACAGAATCCTCAGGAGGGACTGAAGGGGTTAATTATTTTCTCCCACACTAAGGATAGAAATCACAGCATGTGGTCTTCTGAAACTTCTAGAAAGGCACTTTCCCCACAAAGCAAACATTTTGAATTTTTAAGGATCTCATTGTTAAACACAAAGTTTCCTTTTCATTTGGGACAGCATTTCATTATGTATCCAGTCTGGCCTTGAAAATGCAATCCTCTTGCTTCTGGTGCTGGGATTTTTTTTTTCCTGTCAAACCATGTCCTGTCCTCTATAATTTCAACCCCGGGATTGTTATTTGCCTTCATAATAATACTGGTAGGAAACAGATGATAGAGCTTGATACAAAATGACTGTTTACAAAAAATCTTTCCTCCTGACCTGGAAAGGACAAACCAAAGATTTCCACGTCATCTTGAGCTCTGTCTTAGAGATTTTAGCCAGTGTAACTAAGCAAGAAAAAGAAATGATGGGCATCTGGATTAGAAAAATAGAAATAGCAATATGTATATTTCAGGTCTGCAGGATAGCTGAGCAGGTAACCAAGCTTGTGGATCGAGGTTGATGAGCATGATCCCCCGGAGCCCAGGAACAATGCAGGCTATACTGGTCCTCACCTGTAATCTCAGCATTTCCAACAATGAGGTAGGGTGGAGATGAGTCACACAGGAGCTCTCCGCCTGCTAGCCTGAAGTACACAGTACAGAACAAATGAGAAGGCTGGAACTGCTCCAGAAAGTTGTCATGTGACCCCACAAGCAAGTGCACACTCACACACCTATTAACAATTAAGTAAGTAATTTAAAAATTAGCTTTTTAATGACTTATTTATTTTATTTGCATTGGTGTTTTGCCTGCATGTATGTCTGTGTAAGGGTATCAGATCCCTGGAACTGGAGTTACCATGTAGATTCTGGAAATTGAACCCTGGGCCTCTGGAAGAACAGCCAGTGCTCTTAACCATTGATCCATCTCTCCATATCAAGCCCTCAATTTTTTTTCTCTGTAGAGCGATACCTGTCCTGAAACTCAATGTATAAAACATTGTTAATCCCGTGGGTTAATCATACAACCACAATTTAAAGCCAAATGTGAAGCAAGCTTTAGTTAAATACTGGCCAGATGGATGAGCTTTGGTCAGGTCCATCTCTGGATCTCCAGAGAATGGCCACAAGTCACACCTTGCAGAGATGGCCACCAACTCCCCATCAGGTCTCGTCAATAGGGAGCATACATCCTGATGTATCTCCTGCCTGCAAACCTCTTGCTCACATTTGATCAAACTCATCTGGTGCAGATGAGTCAAACACAGGATAAACAGGAACTATTCTCAACTGTACAAAGAACTCTTAACTTGCAAGGTATGTTTTGGTCTTACAATATCTGTATTCCTATAGTAAGGTATGCTATTGACATTTTTCAACTTTTAGCTTGTGTATATGTCTGAAAATTTTCCTTATCTTTGTTTTTGATTTTGGTTTTCTGTGTAACCCTGGCTGTCCTGGAACTCACTTTGTAGACCAGGCTGGCCTCCAACCCACAGATATCCTCCTGCCTCTGCCTCTCAAGTGCTGGGATTAAAAGTGTGTGCTTCCATTGCCCTATTGTCTTTGATTTTGAATGGTGTTTTTTCTTGACCTGGGATTATAGGCTGCTTCCTTCCCCTCAGTCTTGGAAATTATTTGTCTGTCTTTCACCTCCGTTGGTTCTGTCAAGAAAGCTCATCATTTTGTCTTCATTCTTCTGACTCATGCCTGACAATTTTAAAATGTACTCACTTTATAAATTTTATGTGTGGGTGTTTTGTCTGCATGTGTGCACCACGTGCCTGCTTGGTGCCCACAGAGGTCAGAAGAGAGCATCAGATCCCTGATGGTTGTGAACTACCACGTGGGTGCTGGGAATAGAACTTGGGTTCTCCACAAGGGCAACACATGCCCTTAACTTCTGAGCCACCTCTCCAGCCCTATGTCTGACTGTGTTTAAGATTTTTCCCCTTTGTCACTGGTTTTGAGTAATTTGCTGTGTGTCTTTGGCATTTATTTTTCGTGTGTGTGTGTGTGTGTGTGTGTGTGTGTGTGTGTGTGTGTGTGTGGTTAGACTCTAGCCTCAGTCTGGGGGGTCACAGGAAAATCTATATTAAAGGGTCTCAGCATTAGGAAGGTTGAGAATCACTGGGATAGAAGTCCATAGAGATTCTTAAATTTATTGGTTTACAGATTTTATTAAACTTAAATTTTGGACAGAATTTCTTCAAATTGTTTTCTGTTCATTCTCTTCATTTCCTTTGTAATTGTAATTGTGTGATAGACTTCTTAAAGTTCTCGCACAGAAAACTGTCAGAGTTGTATCAATTCTCTTTCTCTCTGTTTAGTTTTTGATAAGCTTTGATGCTATGTCTTCAAGGTAGACAATCTTTTCTTCTGCAGCTTAACCAGCTGTTAATTACATCTATCCTTATCTTCTATCTCACACATTATTCCTTCGATTTTAAAGCATTATGTGTGTTTTGGTTTGGTTTGGTTTCATTTGTTTGGTTGGTTAGATTTTTTGTTTTGCTTGTTTGTTTTTTATGATAGGGTTTCTCTGGGTAGCCCTGGCTGTGTCTAGATCAAGCTGACCTTGAACTCCACCTCCCAAGATTCCTTTGCCTCTGCCTCTCATGTGCTGGAATTAAAAGTATGAGCAATCACGCCCAGCTATTTGTGCTTTTTAAATAACTTCCATACCTCATCTTTAGCTTTTGACCTTATATTATCACTTTAATGTCTTTCTTCAAAAAGTTTAAAATTACTTCATTTATAATCTACCTTAATTAATTATCTTCTTACAATAGGTTACAATAACCTGATTTTTTTTGCTTACCTCATAATTTTTATTGAACTCTATACATTAAGACATGCATCCACACCTAATTACCTATACTCACACCCACACCCCCATACAGTATTTTCACATAAAAGGAAACATTTATTAATTACTCATTTTTATAAACTATTCTTTTGGTTTTAGAAATTATTATATAATGTGGGGTTGTTTGGAGTTTATATATGTTAAATTTCAAAATTATTGATCATGTTTGGTTTTTCTTTTTCCAATAATGCTAAAATATCTGAGTCATGGTTGAAAAAAATCTGTTTCTTAGGGCCTCATATACCCTGTGCTGGGCTTGAACCTGCTATGTATCTGAGAACTTTGAACAGCCTTCTTCTACCTTCCAAGTGCTGGGATTACAAATATGTGCTACCATATATCATGTGGTATTAGGAATCTCCTTAGGGGAGTACATGGCAGGCAAATACTTTACCTACTGAGCTATGTTCTGAATCCACAATTGCATCTTTATAGTGATTCTCAGCTTTCCTAATGCTGTGACCCTTTAAAACAGTTCATGTTGTGGTGACTCCCAACCATGAAATTATATTTATTGCTATTTCATAACTGTAATTTTGCTATTGCTATAAATTGCAATGTAAATATCTGATATTTCTAATGGTCTCAGGAGATCTCTGTGAGAGGGGTTGAGAACCACTGCTTTAAAACAATCAATTAAGAGTAGGAAATAGTCTGGGCAATGGTGCTGCACACTTCTAACCCCAGCACTCGGTTTGCAGAGGTCAGTGAATCTGAGTTTGAGGCCTACCTAGTCTACAGAACAAGTTCCAGGACAGCCGGGGCTACACAGAGAAACCTTGTCTTGAAAAACCAAAAGAAAAATGTAGTAAATAGGACTCTATTGCAGATCTCCTGTTCTCTGTGGTTGACAAACAATGGACAGATCCAACTGCTAATCTTTTTGCTGACTTCACTGATGTTACGTGTCTTCACATCTCCTTGTGGATTCTGTGTTGCAGCAAGTCAACAAATTGACAGTTTTCTTTTTACCCTTCTGTGTGACTACTTCAAATCAGTGAGCACATCAATGATGTTTGTTTGTTCTTGAGACAAAAATCTCACCAAGGTTCTCAGACTGGCCTTGAACTCTGAACTTATGTAATATCCTGCTCCTTCCTCCACCTGTCAAGCTATTGGGACAATTGGTGTGCCCTACCACTCAGCTCTAGTGAACAAATTTTAACAACTTAACCATTTTAATCTTCAGTTTGCTTATGGCCAATTAGAATAAGAAAGCTTGACTACCAAGAATGTTAGGAGGACTAAAGACTGTACACAGAACGAACGTTCCCAGAATGCCTGGCAGACAGAATAAGATGTGCAGTAAAGTCCTTCATTGGGGTGTCAGAAATGTGGACACGGGAGAACCTTGAATCCATGTTTCCCTCCAGCTCCCTTTCTCCTTGACTATGTGTGAGATCACCATTTTGGCTAGACAAGCTGGCCAGTGTGTCCACAGGAGCCACCTCTCTGTCCCTCCAGCACTGGGGCTACAAGTGTGTGTCACCCGCTATACCTGTGTTTCTAAGTGAGTTCTATGAAATCAGCTCCCAGGTTCTCATGCTTCCAAGGTCATAGCAAGTACCTTATTCAGTCTCATCTTCTTTGTGCTCACATTTTCTTTTCCTTTTTTCTTTCTTAATTCTGTAGCCCAGGTTGACCTGGAATTCACTATGTAGTCCAAGACAGCCCTGGCCTTGTGGTGGCCTACCTGCTTCAACACAGGCATGAGTCACCACCCTCGGTTGACTCAACATTTTCTTAACACCCTCTTCCCTTTCCTCCGATATATGTTCCAAGTCAATATAATCCCAAAGTAGTTTTACACTTTGGAAGTCTGTTTTAGAAAGCTTATTTGATTTAGCCTTCATATCTGGCACATTTCTTTTGTAATTGTTCACAAGTGAATGCACCTGCCATTCAGCTGCAGGACGCCCGGGGACCAGAGCTGGGATTAAAGGCGTGTGCCAATTGTGTGGTTCTTTAAGAACTACAAAGAGCCAGGTGGCAGTGATGGCACGTCATCCTACTCAGTTTATGTGGTGCTGGGGATTGAACCCAGGACTCACGCCACCCCCAGGCATTAATAAACAAGTGAAGAGTGGAGGAACTGCTGAGTGGATAAAGGCAGAGCCTGACAACCTGAGTTTTATCCTCGAGACCCACATAGTTGACAAAGAGAATCAACAAGTTGTCCTCTGATTTCTACCCAACGATGCAGAATAAATAAATAATGAAATTAGTAAAATTTTATTTTCGAGACAGGATCTCACTGTGTACCCTTGGCTATTCTCAAACTCAGAAAGATTTTCTCCTTTGGGTCTTCTGAGTACTGGGATTAAATTGTAGACCACCACAGATAGCCAAATTATTTTTTAAAAGTTTTCATTGGGGCCAATGGAGATGATTCAGCAGGTAAAGATGCTTGCCACCAAGCTGAGGATCTAAGTCCTCACGGAACCTGAGAACCTGAAAACCACTCCCTATAAAACCACTCACGCTTCTTTAGCCCTTGGAAAGTCATCACCTGGCTCCAGGAATGTTTGAAGCCCTGAATGTGAAAGGCTCTGCCCTGGGAGGCAGAGGACTTCAGTTTGCCTTCCTCCTGTGTGATGGAGGAGCAAAGCCAGCCATTGAATTTTTACCCACCAGATGTTTTCACATTGCATTCATCCCTTAGCTATCTAAGGCCCATGGGTGTGGCAGTCTTTATTTCTGCTTCTGAATGAGGGAGTTGAGGCTCAGTGGTAAAGGGTTGAGCCTGGTGTCATAAGTTTAGGAAACCACAAATCCAGTAATTAATCCAAGCCTTGACTCTAAGCTCAGGCAGGAACTGTGCTTCATTGAACAAAGGGTTCTCAGTTTTATTCACTTGTGAGAAAAAAAAATGAGCTACTTGAACCGTGAATTCTTCACTTCAAAACTCCCAACCTACCAGCCTTTGAGTGGTGGAGGCTATGCAGAAGGTTCTCTCCTCAGAGGATTAGGAGCTGATGGCCAAACGGACAGAAATTCAATAGACCTCCTGGTGATTCCCACAGAATCCAGGTTTTGCTGAAGTCTAAAGGATCTTACTACCGTCCAATCCAGGGAGAAGTCCACAGGATTATCTTAAGAAAAAGACCTGGGCAGCTAACCACAGGACTTCTGAAATGGAGGCGTGGGAAAAGTAAAAGAAAATACGCGTAGCCTTATTTAGGTTTGGGAAATCTATCCAGAAAGTGAATTTTCATTTTATATACTCAGTGAGACCTGTTGAATATTGGCTGCAGCCATAAGACCTATAAAATGCCTGATTCTACAGTCAGCTAATAATTAATCCGTAACTACCCCTTGTTATATTTGGGACACATGGATCACATATACTTGAAACGGTTGTGTGGACTGCACATCTCAGATTAGCAATGCATATGTACAACTTTGACGTCATTGGTACAATTCACTCTTTCATTTAACTGCTTCTGACTTGGCTTTAACAGTTCTGCTGGAATGATCTTCTCCAGGACTAGTATCCTCTCTCTTTACCAATGAACTCAGTAGCAATGCCAGCGTTCTCAGTCTCCAGCTGCTTTCTTCTGTGATGAAGTGACTGATGAACCTTCTCTCTGAGTTAGTGCCCAGCTTTGGCATAACTAACATTAAACTTACCATGGCCCCTGAGTATTCCTTCTCTTTGTAGGAGACTTCTCCTGCAGACATTTATTGTGTATGTGGCCACTGTGATCTTTTTTTTTTTTTTTTTTTCCTTAGCCTTGTGTTTTTTTCAGTCTTGATATTCAATATTCCCATCCCCTGGGGAAGTTTTAAGTATCTCTGTTGGTGACTCACAGATCTGTTCCAGCTTTGTGTTTAGAGCCAAGGTACTAAAATATAATTGCTTGCTGGATACCCTGAGGCCTACAAATTCAGCAAGTCTCAAGCCAAAAGCTTTCTTGTCAATTTGTTTTCTCCTGAATGCCCTTCCTTGTAACAGGGACTGCCATCCTTTCTAACACCAGGCTAGACCTTGCTGTCTCTGACTTTTCTCAGTACGTTTATAGATAATAAGTAAGAAAAATATAGAAACGAGAAAGAGCTATATGCTTGCTTCCAGTACAGTGTGGAATGGATAAGCTGGGAATACTCCTTATATCTTGTGGTTCTGAGAGAAAAGCACCCATTGGGGAAGAACACCAGTGGGAACTGTATCAGCAAATTCCACTGGTAATGCCTCAGGTATATTTTTCTTTTCATCTCCTTTTCAGCAACCTTGCTGTAGTTCAGGGCCTTGTCTCATCCCAGATTATTGTAATATCCTCCTTAATGGGAATTCTGGGGCTCTCATTTTACAAATCTTTCTGTACAAGCCAAGACAATAGGACACAAGGGGTGGTTGGTAAGAGTGGGCAGGGGGTGGTCACTGACCATTAGAGAAACAGGAGGCAGCGATGTCAATGGTCAGCGCAGTCTTGGGTTGCCCTAAAACCTAGAACAAACAGACAAAAGCATATCCTCCCAACCTCCCACTGGTGAAGTACAAAATGAGACTACTTCTAAAAAAAACACATTAAAACAAAGACATACAAAATGGAGTTCACTGCGAGAGCAATCAGGAGAATAAAGAAGAGACCCAAAGTGTTTTCTTGTGAGGGCTCCATAGTCAAGGAGATAAAAAGAAAACTAAACCTGAGGGACTATCAGTTATCAGTGGGACTTGTGATTTACTGATAAAGTAGCTGCTGGAATCCTTTTCCAACAGGTGCCTCTCCCTCCAGACCACAAGAAATTAGGGGCATTCCTGGTTCTTTCAATAAGATTGCGATCCTGAAGATACAACGTGGATAGAAGAGTTGTCTGCATATCTATCTGTAAAGGATGATCTTGTAGAAATGGCCTGCGATCTTTGTGAACATCAGGGTCATCCTGAGATGGAACGCATTCATCTCCACAAATATTCCCCGTATGTTCACTTATCACTAGGCATTGCACTGGGTTTCAACCCCAAGCAAGTTCTAGTCAGGTTTACAGATGAACCAGCAAATGAGGGATATGCCAGAAACTGCTGGAATCTGCTGAGGTAAGAGGTCACTGTGTACATGATGTCAGGAGTATTTGAGCCCAGCTTTGATGGCCACTCAGCAGACAGGTTTTTACAAGAGATCAGGGCACTTGAATGAACCACTAACCTAAGGGATCTCCAATTTCCAAGTTTATGATTTCCCCTTTCTATGTCCTGGACCAAAACAGGACTTCCCTGCAGAAATCCCGAGGCCCAGGGACTCCAAAGGCCTGCTGTTCCAGGTTAGGTTCGTGAATGAGCAGTGACTTCGTGTGAGCATTTGCCTGTGTGGTCCCCTTGCCTCAATATCTTTTCCGTACTATCCTGTGTTCAAGATCCTACTGACTCATCAAGACGAATGTAAAACTTTTTTAACCAGGCTGCCCCAGACACTGCTGAAACGTGTTATTCCTGCCTCTGACCCTTGGCATTATTAAGGCACTTAATGTATTTCATGTGTAATCATCATTTCCTACTCTGCTTCCCTTCTGGCTTCTGGTTGTGGGTTTTTGTTTTGTTTTGCTTTTTTTTTTTTTTAATGAGGGGGTGGCGTTTCAGGAACTCTTTCTCTTATTATCATCCTTAGTGTAAATCTCCCCAAAGGGCTGTCTTTGCACTATGAGAAAGTCAACAAAAGAATAAACGTGACAGTAGGCAGTGAGCTTACTCATTCTTATCTGCAATGAGTTAGATGTGTCCACTGCTGGAGAAAGAGAATAATCTATCAGTTTAATTAAGAGCTCTTTTCTCCCGTCTCTGCTGTGTGCTCTCTAAATACTAGCTCCGGGCCCCTGGGCAAGCTGCTTAACATCTTCATGCTTCAGCTGCTTTTTCTAAACCATATTGTCATCTGCTGCATGGTACCTACATATGAAAGACAGAATCATATCATTCTTGCAAGGATTGAGTACAATAATCCACATCTAGCACCCAGCACAATATCTATCACGTAATTAGTTTTCACTAAATATTAGCAGTTATGACTAATATTCCACATTCTTGTCCTCTAATGGCTGTATTGCTAAAAGCTTGATGCTTTAATGTTATTTTTTTTTTAATTTGTTGTTGTTGGAAACAGTGGCACATGCCCTTAGTCCCAGCATTTGGGAACAGAGGCAGGCAGATCTCTGTGAGTTCAAGGCCTGTCTGGTCTACAAAGTTCCAGGACAGCCAAGGCTTTGTTACACAAATAAACCCTGTCTCAAAAAAACAAACTATTTTTTTTAATTTTTAAAAATTCATGAAAAATTAAAATTTCCATTTTGTATAAATTTATAAATAATTAATTTTAAATGTCTGAGTGTTTGTCTTTGTGTATGTGTATGCAGCACATCTTACCTAGTGTCTGAAGAGGCCAGGATAGTGTCAGATCTCATGGAACTGGAGTCACAGACATTTGTGAGTTGCCATGGGGGAAACAGATACCATATCCTGCCTCTCTGCAAGATGAGCAGTTATTCTTCACTGGTGAGTCATCTTTCCAGCATATTTAAAAGAGATGAAACACTAAAATTTAATATAAGCTTCAGAGTAGTGGCAGTGGACCCAACCCATGATTTCGGTCATGGTAGACAAGCTATACCCCAGCCCAAGACATGAGATGTATGTACTCTTTTTATTCCTTTAGACAGGATTGTAGCACTGTAGCACTGGCTGACCTGGAATTCATTCTGTAGAGCAGGCTGGCCTTGAACTCACAGAGACCCACCTGCCTCTGCCTCTTGAGTGCTGGAATTGAAGGTGTGTACCAACACTGTCAGGTGAGAGGTGAGTACTATAAATAAAGATACTAATCCATCCATGCACACACACACACACACACACACACACACACACACACACACACACTGTCAAAAAAGAATTGCAAGAAGGCATGATTAATCTTCATAAGTAAGGAAATAATGTTCAAATGGAAAGGTTAGAATTACATTGATGAGAGAAACAAACTCATCTGAGGAAACAGAAAAAAAAATCTGCTGCTGTCCCCATGTCTTAGGCTTGAAGCAACTACACGACAGGTTATGGCTGACTGCTAGTCTTTGCGTTTAACACCCTGCACTTCTAGAGGGCTCTTCTGTCATAGCTGTTCTATTGTTGGACAACTTCAATGTAGAGAACATTTCTGGAGCTTTTCTCAAGTCCAAATCACAGCCATTTTCATCGGACTGTGAGTAGATGTGATCTCTAAAGGCCTCTCCTTAACACAGAAGCACACGCCTTGGCTCAGGGAGGGCTCTCAGGGCCCCTTTGCTGGGTGCCAGAAAAGGCAGCGCTGTGAATGATTCAAAACATTTTCCTGAAGGGTCAGTTACCAGAGGACGTGTATGTGGATCACACTAATGCAAGCAGTCATGTTGCACTGTGTAGGACTAAGACTATGCTCTTGGGGTGTTTTTGGCCTTTGTTATAGGTGGGTCCAAGCACAATAAAGATAACTTCTCAGTGGTAAATTTTGAAAAGTCATTGACTCAGTCTGGACTAAGACATTTATTTGTAGGCATATTGAAACTGTTTCAAGTTCCATATATCAATCTTAATATTGTAATATAAAAATATTTTTTTTCAGTTGCATGTCATGATTTAACTATTAAATAAAACTTCAAAAATTATAAGCAACAGTTCACACTCAAATAATTAATACATGAATTACAAGCATAATTTTCTACTCATTAAAACAGGGGTAGATGATGATGAATCTCATTTTGAAGAACACTATATATAAATAGTTTAGTCCATATTTTGATTTAACAGTACCTTTTAAGAAATATTTCATTTTTAATTATATGTAATTTGTGTGTCTGTGTATGAGTATGTGCACAAGAATGTAAACACTACAAGTCCTAAAGGTGTTGGATTCCTTGTTATTGGCGCTATGGGAGGTTGTGAGCCATCTCACACTGATGCTGGCAACCTAACTGGACTCCTCTGCCAGAGCAGTAATAGCCCTTAATCAATGAGCAAAAAAATTCTTATAACCAAGGCTTTTTCTTTTTCTTTTTTTTTTAACTTTATTTATTTATTTATTTGCCTTGGTGTTTGCCTGGAACTGGAACTACAGACAGTTGTTAGCTGCATCATTACAGTGAGGTTTTCCATCATGATTATCCTTGAAATGACCTTGTGAGCTTTAATTCAGAAAGAAAACCTTTGTGGACACTAATAATTCAATAGGCCATTCCCCAGGGAAATCTTAACAAGGCTGTTAAATATTTTTGTTCCTGAATCATTTAATTTAGATGGAAGACAGACGATCAGCATTAGTTTGCCTTCCCAAGCTCTTTGCACAAAAGCCTGCACACCCCACCCCAGGATTATTAACACACTAAGAGGACAGCAGATTCTTTTTTCTTTGTTTGTTTGTTGGAGACCCCATCTCACTATGTAGACCAGGCTAGCCAGGAACTCACAGAGTGCTCTGCCTGCCTCTGCTTCCCCAGTGCTGGGATTAAAGGTATGCACAAACATACTTGGCCTCCATTGTGTGTGTGCTTGTATACATTTTTTTTTTTTTTTTTTTACAAAGGTCATTTGGTGCTCTAAAGCAAGTAGATCCCTGTAAGTTCCAGGCCAGTCTGGTCTACATAGAGAGTTCTAAACCAGCCAGAGCTACATAGTGAGACCCTATCTTTAAAAAAAGTCACTTAGGTCATATACTGTATAAACTGTTTCAGGTTCACAGGAGTTTTATTTATAGCATGACACCCTGTCCCCTGAGTAGCAATTCAACAGGCTCCGTGCTTAGGACTAGAGAAACATGTTGGGCACGGAATGGGTTGCATGGCCTCTTGCTCCAAGTGGAAGGTCTGTGTGGAGTTTTGGAGAGTATCTTCTGTCACTTCTCTCCGCTATGAGATGTAGAGGCTGGAAGGGCGTGGTCTTTTTGATGCTTGTCAGGTCCAGACAAATAAAAGATTAGCCCTCATTGGGAAGCTGGTGGGAACCACACGGTGTGGAATTCAAGAAGGAAGATGTTAGCTTTTCTCTAAAGCAGAGGAGTCCATGTAGATTCCTGAGAGGCAGGGGTGGGGCAAGGAGAGCGGTGTTTGGAGGGAGATCAATATGGCGAGGGTGTTAGATGGGCAAGAATGGGCTTACAGATGTGTCACCCTGCAGAAGCAAACAGAAGAAAAGTAGCCCCTCGATAGTTTTGCCTCCCAGGAAGGAAAATATTTCATTCTCATCTTCTTGAAAATGGATAATTAAATAATAAATTACATGCTGGAGAGAGAATTGAAGGTAAATGGGGCTCACTTGAAAAAAAAAAACATTTTAAATTATTTTTGATTATATGTAGATACGTGTGTTCACACATGAGTGCAAGTGCCTATAGAGGCTAGAGGCATCTGATCCCCCAGAGTTGGAGAGTTGTGAACCTCTTGATGGAGGTGCAGGGGATCAAACCCCAGGTCCTTTGAGAGAGCTGTGAGCGCTCTTAGGCACTGAGCCATCATTTCCTTAGCTCCAGAGGGCTCCATTTTCTTTATCAGTCATTACCCTCACTCACTGCTAGCTTTTTAGTTTTCAAACAACTTTTACAAAGTCAAGTATTTTCTAACAGTGGAAACAGCCCTAAGCCAGAGCTAAGAAGCAATTGGGGATTGACTCTTCCAGGCAAACTGACCTCCTCAGAATTCCAGGTGGGATGGTTCGAAAAGCTGATGGCCGCTCAGGGCACATACTCCTGGGAACCTGAGAAAAGAGACATACAAGCCTACTCCTGTGTTCATGAACTCAGTTATGGCACCTACTTTCTGCAAGATGAGAGCTACATCCACACTAGAGCTAAGTGTTATTCAGGACACACACCTTTTACCTTAAGGTAGCTCAGTCACTGGGAACTTACCTATAGGCAAGTATTGGGGTGATCCTGACTTGGGGGTCACAAGTTGGAGTTGCCTCTATGCTCAGAGTCCTGCTACTGCCCCTTGTGTGAGGGGGAAAGATGGTTCTGAGAGACACAACACAGCCTCTGGGGACAAGCTGAAACAAGCAACTCCAATTTTATTACGGCGGGAAAACCTTAAATACTTTTTTCCCAGCCATGGGAAAGGGCTTTGAGTTGCTGGTATCTGTGGTTGGGGCATCATCAAGACCCCAGGCTTAGACCCCAGGTTGGCTTATGAGAAAATGCTTAAGAATACATGTCTTAAGGGACTAGTTATCACCAGTTTGTGCTGGCTGAGGTCAGGCTGGTCTCCAGGCTCCTTAGAAGCCCAAATATTCTACTGACAAGGAAATAGTTAACGACAACAAAAGCCTGGTAAGAATTCTGAGGCTGAGCACTGTTTTATCTATGTCTGCACCAGCACAGAAGTGAGGAATAGTAACAAAGGTCTTCATCTTTGCCATACCTGTCCTACTCCTTGACACTTACCACTCAAACCTGCCAGGCATGCTGACACATGCTCAGAGGGAGGCAGATCTCTGTGAGTTCGAAGTTAGCCTGGTCTACGTCGTGAGTGCCAGGACAGCCAGAGCTACATAGTGAGACCCTGTCTCAATAAATAAGTACATGCCAGGTGGTGGTGGTGCACACCTTTAATCCCAGCACTGGAGAGGCAGAGGCAGGCAGATCTCTGAGTTCAAGGCCAGCCTGGTCTATAGAGTGAGTTCCAGGACAGCCAGGGGCTACACAAAGAAACTCTGAGGGAAGAACGGAGGGGCCTTAAATCTTCCATGAAGGACTTTAGCCAGTCTCTAAAATTTCAGTTTCTGACCATTGACTTTGGAGATAAATTTCAGTGTATCTGATAAAAATTCTATAGCATATCACTATTCTTGAAAATGTAAAAAACTGTCAGTGAAGACTTTTCAATTTAACAGTATTTTTTCTTCAGGAGATTACAAACTTTCTATTCCGTTATTGAGAAACACAAATCCAATTGTCCTAGTTATCTACTATTGCTATGATGAAACAATATAACCAAAAGCAAGTCGGGAAGGGAAAGGTTTATTTGGCTTTCTATGGCCTACGTTTCCATATTGTAGTCCATAATTGAAGGCTGTCAGGACAGCAAGTCAAACAGGGCAGGAGCAAGGGCTGTTGCTTACTGACTTGCTCAGCCTTCTTTCTTAGAGAACCCAGGACCACAAGCTCAGGGATGGCACCACCCATAATGGGATGTGTCTCCCCATCAATCACTAATGAAGGAAATACCCCCACAGGCTTGTCCAATCCTATGGAGACATTTTCTTAGTTGAGGTTCCCTCCTCAACTAAGGATGTTACCATATGTCAAGGTGACAGAGAACTAATCAGCCCATTAGATGGATCCTTGTTCCTGTGCCCATGACCATCATATTGACCTTGTGACTTGGAGTTACTTCCTCAAAAAGCAAATACCCTTAATCGAAGTACTCAGGAACCTGAGGCTGGTGGACCTCTGTGAGTAAGAGGCCAGCCTGGTCTACATAGTGAGACCTTATCTCTAAGAGAAAAAAGAAAGGAAGAGAAGACACCGTGGTGATGTGTGTGTATGGGGGGCAGATTTCTGTTTCACTTCCAAAGAAGACATCATTACGAAGCAAGAAAACTTAGCTCAAGAAACCCCATTTTGCATTCTAGTAGCTATTTTATAAAAAGGTAAAATAAAGTTTAGTTTTGTATTCCTGGTGGGGGGGAGCTGCCCAGTTCTGGGAGAAAAATAGTCATGCCTGGGAAAAGAACATGTCCTAAAAGAATAGACCTAGCAGGGGGCCTCCCCAGTTCTGAGAGAATAGTTTCCTATTTGCCAAGTTCTGGGAGATTAGCCAAGATATCTGCCCAGTTCTGGGATAGAAACAGATTCTTGTTTGTCCAGTTTTGGGAGAAACCAGCCACCCCAGGTAGGGCCCAGGTGGGGTCCATCTTGGTGAGGTTCAAAGATACTCCTACTCCGGGGCAGAAAGACCCTAAGCACGAGCCAATCAGCACATCAGCACCCTGTCTCCAAGCAATCAACTTCATTTGCCTACAAAAGACCCCTTGTAACCAAAGACACCAGCTTCTCCTTGCTCTGCTATTAGCACATAGAAGCTTGGAGTAAAGCTCCCTGCCTGGCTTGTATTGTGCTGCCAATAAACCTTACTGTTGCATTCCAGACATCACTATCTCCAATGGTCTCTCTGGGGGTCCAGCTTTGGGCATAACAATTATCTTTCTAGTGGACCACTATCTACCTCTAGCTCTTGCTTCCCTTAGCTTAAGGGTATAAAATATAAGACAATGGTTTAACAATTCTGTATTTAAGACTTGCTTTACAGCATAAAATGTGATATTTTTCACAGAAGAATCCATGGTCTTCTGTGAAGAATGTACATTCTACTGTATGGAGTATTCTGTAGATGTCTGCGGAATCCATTTGATTTATGACGTAGTTTATTCATTTACTACTTTTACATTTATATATGTGTGTGTGTGTGTGTGTGTGTGTGTGTGTGTGTGTTTGTACATGAGGAGCCAGAGAAGGCCATTGAATGTTTTGTTCTAGCACTTTCCATAGAAGACCTTGGTCTCAATTAAATAAACTGAAACTAAATAAACTTCTGGGACCCACCTAGCTCTGTCCTCCCCAAGCTGGGGTTACAGGTCATCCCTGACTTTCTTTTTTTAGAAAAATATTTATTTTATTTTATGTGAATAAGTATTTTGCCTGCATGTATAACTGTGTAAGAGTGTCAGATCTTGGAATTACGGACAGTTGTTAGCTGCCATGTGGATGCTGGGAATTGAACTCAGGTCCTCCGGAAGAACAGTCAGTGCTCTTAACTGCTGAGCCATCTCTCAAGCCCCATCCCTGGCTTTCATGTGGATACTAGGGATTAAAACTCAGGTTGTCAGGCTTTCAAGGCAAGCATTTTCACCCACTGAGACATCTCCCCAGCCCTATTTCTTTAGTGATATCTGGTTGTATTATTTCCAAACTTTGTATCCCATTACTGATATTCTTTCTTCTGTCTTACCTAGTCTATTGATGATGTGTTCTATCATGTCTTTTATTTCATTCATTGAACTTTTCATTTCAACTTTGTTTTAAAGATCTAAATTTGGTGAATTCTGTACCAGAGTTCACCCCCTACCCTTTCAGCTGAGGACTCAGAGGCATTCAGGATGAGGATTTGTGGGGATAGGATCTTCCCCTTTTGGCCTGAGGAGTTGGCTGGGTGAGAAGTGGCTGTGGCTTGTTCCTCTGTCTCTCTGATCTTTCAGCTTTTCCCCAATATCTGCACAGAGCCTGGGGGATGTTGCTCAGGAAGCAGGTTTGGGGGCTGAGTCTGTGTCTGCATAAACTTCAGACTGTTGTACACCATCCATTGACCCTACTGTGCAATGGCAGCAAGTAAACTTCTGTCCTTCCTTTCACCTGTCACAGCCCTCATGTCTCCAGTTCCCTCTCTCTCTCCACAGTGCATGCACTGCTCCATTTTTTCTGTTCATTCCACATTTTCATCATATATTTACATCACACATGTAGTTATATCTTATCATCAGGACCTAATTATAAAAGCTTGGCCAATAGCTTAGGCTTGTTACTAACTCTTACAACTTAAATTAATACATTTATATTAATTGACCTTTTGTCTCATGGCTTTATTACCTTTACACTGTATAGTCCATGTTGCTTCCTCTGAGTCTGGCATCTCTTGGTGACTCCACCCTTCTCCCCACAGTTATATCTGCCTCTCCTGCCTATATCTCCAGCCTAGCCTATGGCTGTTGAGCTTCTTATTAAACCAATCATAAGGTACCTTGGCAAAGACACATCTTCACAGTGTACAGAAAGATTATTCTACAACACACTCACTTGTTTGTTGTAGTGGCACTGCCTGTTCCCAGACCGCAGGGCCAGGGGGGGGTGCTTGGGTTCTTTCAGCTGCCTGAGGCAAAGGGACCTCAGCAGCACTTGGGTGCTTTATATATCGCTTAAGCACAGTAATTTAAATAAAAACATAATGCTTCTGCATCTATGGCTCAGAGAACAGTCAGAAGAGGGGTCAGAAAGATTGTAAAGACCATAATACCAGGAAACTACTTAGACTAGTCTGGAGCAGTGATAATAACAATACTCATGTTAATGTGGAAGAGGGGAAAATTGTCCCGCCTCCAAGCAAAAAAAAAATTACAGGCAACTAATAACTGCTTGGAAAAGAGGAATTGTTCTCTCCCTCAACCTAGCATGTAGGTTCTGAGGATACAACTTGAGTCCTCAAGCTTAGAGATAAGCACCTCCACCCACTGGGCCATCCTGCCAGCCTCAATGCTGCCACTCAAATGATTGCCTTGGATGTATACACAATGTTATCTGCTGAGCCAAATAACTACAAAAGCATTTACTAACCAACAATGTACAGCAGCCTGGCCAGGCACAGGGGGTGGGGAGAGCAGTGGTCTGGGACTTTTAAATAGTGTTGAGACTGTGAAAAACTGTGCTGACTTTTGAAGTTCGATTTAATGTATTTGTGCTACTGTATAACTACAATGGGGGCTGGGGGGGCGGGGTGGAATGTGATGGCTCCGTGAAAATGGTCTCCAGAGGCTCATATATCTGTGTGTTTCATTCTCTTTATCTGTTGCCTGTAGATCAAGCTCTTATCTACTGCTCCAACACCATGCCTGCCTGTCTCCCACTATGCTCCCTGCATGGTGTGGTCATGAATTAACCCTTGGAAACTGTAAGCAAACCAAACCCCCAATGAAATACTTTCTTTTAGAAGTTGCCTTGGGGGCTGGAGAGGTGGCTCAGAGGTTAAGAGCACTGGCTGCTCTTCCAGAGGTCCTGAGTTCAATTCCCAGCAACCACATGATGGCTCACAACCATCTGTAATGAGATCTGGTGCCCTCTTCTGGCAAGCTGGCATGCATGCACTGTACACATAATAAATACATCTTAAAAAAAAAAACCGAGGGAGGGGGGAGAAGTTGCCTTGGTCATGGTGTCTCTTCACAGCAACACAACAGTAACTAAAACACACACATATATACATAACAATAAAACACACAGCAAAAGAGGCTCTCAACTTGAAAGGCATGACGTGGGAGGAGTTTTGTGAGGGAAGCTTGGAGGAGGAGCTGGAGGAAGGCATGGTGGGTGATATATACCTTTAGTCCCAGCATTTGGGAGGTCGCCTGGCATATACATACATATACATAGTATATATAGTGAGTTCTAGGCCAACCAAGACTACAAAGTGGGGGGGGGGGGGGAGTAAAGAAAAATAATTGAGAAAAATGTTATGAGATGGATGGAGAGAAAACAAAACAAGAGGCATAAAAAATCTGATTGCCAAATAAATGATTCATTCAAGTTAGATAAATATGAAAAAGTGGATAAAGAATAAAAACACAGCAGCTTTGAAAAAATAAAGTCAAATACAGTAAATTAAATAAAATTACAGTAAAATACTAAAAATAAAGTAAAAACAGAGACAAAACATAAAATGTTAAAGAGACAAGAAAATAGGAAGTGTTAAGAGTGTTTTTGCTTTTCTAGGTGCTCTAAAATCAGTCTGGCCAGCGGGTGTCAGACGGTGGGTGTCAATGACTCATGTGATATGGTGAGTCTAACTTCCTATCATTTAGGCTAATGTTGAGTCTTGATGGACGAATGTCAGATGTCAGACACAGCTGACTTTACTCCATAGCTCCCTCTTTCGTGTACCAGGACTCTCTGCTGGTCACACTTAGCTTTGCAGTCTGTGGAATGGCAGGCACTCTCATGTTCTGAAGATGCCCCTCTCTCTGTACACTCTGCGATGGGGAAATGCTCTAGCCTGAAGGCTGGGCATTGGGAAAGCATACACAGTATTGAAATCTTCATAGGCAGGCCAGATCAAATACCTTTGAAACCCACTCAGTACGCTCCTGCTAAAGGCATGAGGCATGAGACTGTGGGTAACAAGGCCTCTACTGTAGCTTCGGAGTTGTGAGTCCCACAGGCAGTGAGGCACACAGCAGGTAGTTGACCCCAGAAGATGGTCCACCTGTTGACTTCTGATATGAAGCTATCAGACTGCAGTCATCTGAGGTAGGGGGTCTCTTCCCAATCACCAAGCACAGCCTGACTCAGTATCATCACCTAGCTATGACCTCCAGAACTATTTCCTTTCCCCAGGGCAGAGGCAGATTAATTCCAGACTTAATTTGGGATTCTTCCTTGTCATCCGGTCTCCAGGGTAACCCAGTCTTAACCAACATGGTTCCCTCTGGCCACAGATCTCCAAGACTTAGGGAGTGGCAACATGGATCTTTTCCATTGCTGACGGCACATAACAGAAGAGTCAGCACTTCAGTGGGTAGTAAGTCAGGCCAAGCTTGATTATCTGAGTTCAGTCCCTGAAACTCATAGAATGAAAGAGAAAACCAATGCCTGCACGATGTTCTCTGACCTCTATTGTATGAGTATTGTGCATGTGTGTTTTTACACACACACACACATAATCAATAAGTAAATGTAAAAAAAGTCTTAGTCACTGTCTGCCCAAACCCTATATCAATCCTCTAGGCTTGTAAGAACTGTGAGCTTTTACTGTGAATGGGCCTTTTTTTCTTTTTTGACCAGGGCTATTTGGCTTGCCTTTTGGGCAGGCTTTCTGTGGGGTGTCCCCCTTCTGTTCCTCTACAACTCCTCATTGTTCTATTTCCTCTTTGAGATTTCCAGGGGCCTTCCAAGCTGTCATTGGAAGAGTCTATTTGCTGTTATCCTGACTCTTCTCACTTTCTCACCAGTTACATAAAGGGCATTTCTTCCCTTCCCGTCCCTTCCTTCCTTTCTTCCTTCCTTCCTTCCTCCTTCCTTCCTTCCTTCCTCCTTCCTTCCTTCCTTCCTCCTTCCTTCCTTTCTTCCTTCCTTCCTTCCTCCTTCCTTCCTTCCTTCCTCCCTCCCTCCTTTCTTTTCTTCCTTCCTTCCTTCCTTCCTTTCTTTCTTTCTTTCTTTCTTTCTTTCTTTCTTTCTTTCTTTCTTTCTTTTTTCTTATTTTCCTAGACAGGGTTTCTCTGTATAGCCTTGGCTGTCCTAGAACTTGCTCTAACGACCAGGCTGGCCTCAAACTCAGAGATTTACCTGCCTCTGCATCCTGAGCACTGTCTTAAAAACAAAACAAAACAAAACAAAAAGACATCCTCCACCACCACCCAGGGTAGAAGCAATTTCTAATCTGACATTTGCAGTTTCAACTCAGAAGTTCCACAGACAAGTTTGATACAGTATTGAAATTAATACTGCCATTGCATAGAACTATGAAAGTTTTCTTTTCTTTTTTGTTTTTGAGACAGGAAACTGTTCTGGAATTCTCCATGTAGACCAAAGTAGCCTTAAACTCACAGAGATCTGCCTTCTGAGTGCTGGGATTAAAGACCATGTCTAACTCCCATGAAGTTTCTTTAAAAACTGAAAATAGACTTACCATATGACCTGGCAAACCCGCTACTGGGTATGTATACAATGACAAGTGAATTAACATAACACACAAAGATCCCTGCTGTGATGGTCAACCCTGACCAATGACACCAGTCTAGAATCACTGGGAAACAAACATCTATGTAAGTGTTCAAGGGAGTTTTTGGACAGAGTATAGATGAGAAGACCATGTTAAATGTAGGGAGTTAGGATTCCTTTTTCTTTTCTTTTTTTTTTTTAAATTTTATGTGAATTGGTGTTTTGCCTGCATGTATAATTGTGTAAGGGTGACAGATCTTGGAATTACAGACAGTTGTTAGTGGCCATGTGGATGCTGGCAATCGAACTCAGGTCCTCCGGAAGAACAGTCAGTGTTCTTAACCACTGAGCCATCTCTCCAGCCTGGGAGGTAGGATTCCATAGGCTGGGAAAAATGAGATGATCAGCATCATCTCTGCCTCTAGACTGTAAGTTCAGTGATTAGCTACCTTTTGCCTTTCTTACACTCTCTAACTTTAACTTAAAAATAAATTATTAATATCTTAAGTTCTTTTGTCAGGTATTTTATTAGAGGCACAGTGCACAGGCATGCTAAAGTTTACCTCAGTACTCTTTACCATAGCAAGCATGCACAATTAGCAAAGATGTCTACCAATATACAATTGCCTAAAAGAATGTGGTGGGCTGGGGTAGTCAACATTCCATCATGGGTGGGGGACGGCTCATGAGGCTCCACCTCTCTCTGAGTGACTATTGGCAGACAATGGTGGAGGCTGGTGATCTGGGCACATTTTTTAGTGATGTAGCCATTGACAAGTTGTGCATGCTCCAGTAAATAACCTTGCATGCATGCTCTCATGGGCAGCCCCAGTTAAATGCAGTGGGTAACAAAAACATAAAGACAAGAAAGAAGGAAGGGACATTTCTTGGAAAGAAGAATAGATTCAGTGAAAAAGGGAAGGAGAGGAGAGTAAAATGGAGGCGGTTAAAACAACAGAATATACTATCTAGGTGCAAAAATTATTAAAGAATAAACAAATTTTAAAGACAAAATAATGTGATATATACCATTCTTTAGCCAGAGAAAAAAGAAAAAAAAAAAAGAAAGAAAGCCTCAGTGTGTTAAAATGGAGTGGGATATCATGTTAAGTGAAACAAATCAGGAGCACGGACAACTTATGTTCTCACCTGTCTTGAGGAAGCTGAAAACGTTTATTGGACACACACACACACACACACACACACACACACACACACACACACACAGCAGAACAGAGGGCAGTGGAGGCTAGGAAAGGGAGGGAGGGAGGAGGTGGCATACTGAGAGGCCAAAAGAGAGAAGGGAACGTAGTTTTGCTGGCTCGAATGACAATGACCCTCACAGGCTCATGTGTTTAGATAGTTGGTCAGCAGTTGGTAGCACTGTTTGGGGAGGTCTGTGGGTTTGGCCTTACTGGAGGAAGTATGCCACTTGGGACAGGCTTTGAGAACTTAAAGGTCCATCTCATTTATTGTTTGCTTTTTCTGTTTTGTGCTTGTGGTTTAGGATGTAAGCTCTCAGCTTGCCCCATTTATGGTTTGCTTTTTCTGCTTTGTGCTTGTGGTTTAAGCTCTCAGCTTCCTGCTGTAGCCACCATGTTTGCCTGCTGTCATGATGCCCCGGTAGTGACGGACTCTTATCCCTCTGGAACCATACACCCAAATAAACCCTTTTTTCTGTGAGTTGCCTTGGTCATAGTGTTTTATCATTGTAACATAAAAGTAACTAATGCATAGTTATAGCATTAAATAACACCAGAGTGGAGCTACAGTTTGTAACAGTTAAATCTACATCTCAAAATAAGAATAAAGTTTGAAGGTTTTCACTACAGAAATGATAATATTAGAGAAGATGAAAATTATAATTAGCCTTATTTGATCATTGCATATTAAACTATATGTTTCAAATTATCACACTGCACCATATTAATACTAATAATGTTAATTAAAAAGAAAAAAGCCCCAAGTCTTACTCTGCCGCCTGACTATCTGTTGCTTAGGCCTCTGTTGTCACGGGCACCCATCAAACTAGGTCACCACAACCTTCTGCTAGGTAGATTTATGTTTAACCCTTTGCTCTTAAGAAATCAAAATGACACTGAAAAAATAATGTCACATTTTCCACACAAGTGAGGCTAAGTCCCAGTGTTTCCAATATATATGTATATATTACTATATAACTGAGATTTTTAAAAATATATGCTCTATTTCTGTTTTTGGTGCTCTCCAATCTGAGTCTATGAAGCTTCCTAGAGTATAAATTTTAAGTAGGCATAGTCTGAAGACAAAGATGGTACCCAGAATAGGTTAATAGCTGGCATGGTATGCACACTGACCAACTGGAATTCTACCTTGGCCTTTGTAGTAGTGCAAATTGAAAAACAGTTGGACTAAACCCTCCCCTCCCCAGCATCCACACTCCCTTGTAGTCTTTCTGCTAAACCTTTTAAGTAAATCATCTCTTGGCAGCCAAACCCACTAATTTGCCAGATATGGTAAAACATATTTAAAGCCCAGTGGTGGACAGAGTCTGTCCTGTGCTGTGATTGTTATATTTGAATGCTTCTAATAAAAAAAAAAGTGGCTCTCAGATTACATTGTAGCAACAACAGTGAACAGTTTTTAAATGTTAGAAGCAAGTTTAGAAAAGTAACAAATTATTTTTAAAACCCTTTTATTTTGGACATGTTCCCTGAACACTTGGTCCATATGCAAATATTTTATAAAATTATAATTTCAATGTTATCATTTGGTGTTTTCAATGACCATTATGTTACTCATTCTGCCAGTATTTACAAGCATATAGGTAGTTGGAAGTTTCTGTGTCATCAGAAACTGTCAAATACCCAGCAGCCACTTCCCAAGTAGTTGACTCTGAAGCTTAATACTATACTAAATGCTGGGCCAGTAGCTCAAGCATATTACTACCTAGCTCTTACACTTAAATTAACCCATAATTCCTATCTATGTTTAGGCACAACTTAGCACCTTTTTTTTTTTTTCGTTCCAGCATTCTCATCTTGTTTCTTTCCTTTACCTCTGACTAGTGACTGCTTCTCTGTCTCTCCTCTTCCCAGAATTCTTCTAGTCTGATTGCCCAGCCTATACTTCCTGCCTGATTACAGGTCAATAAGAATTTTATTAAGCCAATACAAATGACAAATCTTTACTGTGTACAAGACTATTATCCCACAGCACATGCATGTGCCCAGAATCAGTGAAAATCAGAAAACTTTAAACATTCATACAAGTGCATTTAAGCAAGAAAAAAGCTACATGTGGGTGCTCTTTTGTGAAATCTTTCATGATTGTATTTTCACTATTGATGCTTCTTCTGTTGCTGAGAAACTTCACTTTGACTTCTTAGCTTAGCAATAATTTTAGAGTTCCAATTTGTGTGACTCTGCATGAATTCTGATTTTAATTGTGATCTTTTGGCCTTGGAAATATCCTAAAAAACAAACAAAAACTAATGGAATAGACTAAAGTAAGCTTTAAAAACATACACAGAAGTTTTCTCCTGCTATAAGCAGCTGTGTTGTCTACCATATCTGACATAGTTCTAGGCACACAACAGATGAACAAGTAAGTTCTTCCCCGCTGACTGAGGGTACTTGTACTAGGTCTTTTCATGTTATCTATATAAGTCAGCAGCTGTTGCACTGGTTGTATTAAATGAAACTCAGAGCTAGATGTGTGTATGTGTGTGTGTGTGGGGGGGGGGAGGGAGAGGGAGAGGGAGAGAGAGAGAGACCACAGTCAAATTTCACACAGCTATCTTCCAGCTTCCTCAGCCTGCTCCTTGTCACTTCTGCAGAATAATGTCTTCCTATGCCTGCCTTAAATACTTTCTTCACACAGTTGTTTCACATTCAGGTTAAGATTAAATGTGTGAGCTACTACTATTTGGTAGTTAGGCCCTGAACTCACCGGATACAGAAAGATCTCTGTCTCTGGAGTTATGGGATTAAAGGCATAGGACACCACTCCTGGTTTCCATCCCATGTGTCCACAAACAGCTTTTATACAATCACAGCTAAAATGCTTAATGTTAAAAACTATCAAAAATATTTGAGATTCTTTTAGTTTCTGAGACAGGGTCTTTTCTGCATAGTCCTGACTGGCCTGAAAATAACTATGTACATGGGGTTGGCCTTGAATTCTCTATGATCTGCCTCTACCTCTGAATGCTGGGAATAAAGACGTGATGGTAACTGAACCTGAATCCTTGGTAAGATCCATAACAATTATGCTCTTAACCATTGAGCCAACTTTTCAGTCCCAGTAAGATACTCTTCATAAGACAAAAAAGAAAAGAAAGAAAACAGTATTCAAATTGTCAGAAAGTACAGGTTCATGATGTGTTCAATGATTTTCCAAAAACAAAAACAACAACAAAAACACACCTGAGCTGGTATATGAGATGTCTGAGTACTGTTCAAACAGCTATTTAGAGAAAGAATGCTTATTTTCCATAGTTTATTATACCCATTTGTTGGGTGTTCTGAATGGGAGTCATTCCAGAATGTAATTTTAGGCACTCTGGCAGCAAGGAGAACAATTCTGTGAACTGAACCTCAAGCCTCCATTAAGAAGTATATTTAGTGACTGTATACAAAAGTTGTTTGGGGTATGACAAGTTCCTCATATCAAAGCCCCTTTAATCCATTCTATATGTTCTCTGAAGAGGATCATCACATCTCCCCAGACTTTAGTCCTTATGATGTACTGTTTGCAGTACCCAATAGTTCATGACCTTTAAGTGTGTGTGGATAGTCTTGTGATCACAGTCATGTAAGAGATGGAAAACTTCCTGAGAAAAACAACTCTATAAATCATAGAAAACAATCACTGTTCTCTACCATGACTTCTTTTAGGACTATGTACGGTTCAACAAACACCTAACACATTCCATTGTTACTTACCTTAGATGCAGTGAGAAACAACTAGTACATCCTAATGTTTACTCTAGTGTGGTGATATGTTACATATTTAATAAAACCAGCCTGGGATATCAAAGAACAGATCCACCCACAGTCAATCCTGGAGGGTCAAGCCAGTGATTACTCACGCCTTTAATCCTTTAATCCCAGCACGGGAAAGACCAGAAGTGGTGACCTATGCCTTTAATCCCATAACTCCAGAGACAAAGATCTTCTGTGTGTCTGTGAGTTCAAGGCCTAACTACCAAATAGTAGTAGCTTACACCTTTAATCTTAACTCTAGAATAACTGAACTAAGAAAGTATTTAAGATAGGCATAGGAAGACAGAGATTTATTCTGTAGAAGTGAGAAGCGAGGCTAAGGAAGCTGGAAGATAGCTTTTACCTTGAGAAATTGGCTGGGTGAGATTTGACTGTAGTCTGTTTCCTCTCTCTGATATTCCAGCTTTCCCCCAATATCTGGCTCTGAGTTTTCATTTAGTAACAACTAGAATTTGTTCTACACACTAGGTACAATAATTCTACTAAATCCTACTACTTTTACTTATTAGTTTTGTGGGGTTGGGCTTCAATCCAGGGCCTTACTCATGCTCAAATTATTACTTTTTGGTGTGTATGTAGGGGGCTTGGGTTTCACTCTGTATCATAGGGCTGACTTGGAACTCACTACATAACTCATACTGGCCTAAAGTCACAGTAGTCATAGTGCCTCAGTTTGGGATTATGGACTGGGATTATGTGTGTGCACCAACATGCTCAACCACTACTTTCATCCTTACGTACTAGACACTGATGTGGGGTGTCTTTCTGTACACTGTGAATATATATACTACCACTGGTTAATAACAAAGCTGTTTTGGCCTATGATAAGACATCTTACAGTCAGGTGGGAAATCCAGAATATTCCCTAACCCTAACCCTAATCCCTAATCCCTAACCCTAACCCTAACCCTAAGAAACTCACTATGTAGACCAATTCACAGAGATCTGCCTACCTCTGTCTTCCCAGTGCTGAGATTAAAGGCATGCACCACCACACCTTGCTTGAAGTATTTGTTTTAAGAATGTCTCAGGCTCACAACTGTTGTTATATTTGAATACACATAAAAAATAAAGCCAAATTGCGTAGAATTTGTTTTAAAAAGTGTGTTTCTAGTATTCAGTCAACATTTCCTATTTTCATTTCATATAAATTTATTGATTGATTCAAGGTGAAATATTTGCTCTTTCTTAAATTAAAAAAAATATTTTATTGGTGTTTTCCTCCTTTGGAACTGGAGTTACAGACAGCTGTGAGCTGCTATGTGTGTGCTAGGAATTGAGCCTGGGTCCTCTGGAAGAGTGGTCAATATTTTTAACTGTTGAGCCATCTCTCTAGTCCCTTGCTCTCTCATTTTGAGAAAGTTATTTTAAAAAATATGAACCAAGCCAGGCGTGGTGGTGTGTTTCTTTAATCCTAGCACAGGAAAGGCAGAAACAGGTGGATTACTGAGTTCAAAGCCAGCCGGGTCTACAGAGCAAGTTCAGGACAGTCATGGCTACACAAAGAAACCCTGTTCCCCCCACCCCACACACACACCTCAGAAAAAGCAAAAAGAGAAATGGGGTAAAATTAAATCAAATTACTCAAAAAAAATCTAGCTAAAAATATAATAAAACACATGATTATACCTTTAGGAACGAAAATGTGATAAGCATAAAACATGAGAAAGATTTGTCTCAATTTTTTGGATGTTAAAATTATTTATTCAGTCTATCAAAGGCTTTATTGGAAATGTAATGCAGCCATTCTCCTCACAGTGGCAATGTTTCAAACACTCTTCTGCTGCTACTGGGGTGCATCCACTGCTTTCCCATTTGGGTGCACTTTCTTGGTTCTAAGATGCATGAGCAAGCATGCTGTTGGATTAGCCTGAGGAACATTTTCACCAACAAGGAAAACCACATAATGCATGTTATTTCAGAGGCTTTCTCACAATGATGCCTTGTCTGCAAAATACCATCCATCATTCCCTAGTCTACGGTACAAAGCCCAGATTTCTTGGTCTAACATTCAAAGCTCCCCCAGGTCTGACCCCAAAGCACCCTTTACACCGTATCTTCCATTAGTCTCCTCTATCAGCTTTCTGTTTCAGCAAAACTGGTTTTTCTGAAATCAGATGAATAGACACACACTGTCCTTAATTGCTCTGACAGCTCCAGCCCCTAGGGGTTTATTAAGGAAGGGCTTTGTCTGGCAGGCTGGAAATGAAGCATGACTTATGTCCCCTTCTCTTTTTTCATCTTTAAATCCTTAGCCTCACTTCAGATAGAAGGGTACCCATTCATGAAGTTGATTTGAGCACAAGTTACAACCCTATTAGTATATTTTTAAAATACAAACACATTTTTAAAAGATTTTTACATGAGTTTACCAGCAAAATTATTCTAATTTGCATCATTTAAAATTCTATTATTTAATGTACATGTGTGTAAGTGAACATGCTCACAGGTGCCCATGGTGGTTCAAAGAGGATTGTTGGATCTTTTAAGAGCTGGAGCTGGTTTTGAGTGGCTGGATGTGGATGCTGGGAAGAACAGTAAACACTCAAACACTGAGCTGTCTCTCTAGACCCTGGAATTTTGTTCTTCACCAGCCCTGATGTAAAGAAGAATTTCTGAGTTACTTTTTGTTTGTTTGTATATTTTTGAGACAGGATCTCACTATGTAGTACTGGTTAGCCTCGAACTTGCTGTGTAGAACAGGCTGGTTTCTACCTTCAGAGTGATGGGATGTTTCATTTATTTTTAATGGATGCTAATACAGAGCTAATACAGGATAAATTACTCAGCAAAGTGATATCTAACACTACATCCTTTATTTTCTATTGGACCTGACTTTACGCTCCATGATCTTAAACTACCTCCAGATTTCTGGTTTCCTGAGGCATAGATTTGTCACCACATAACTTGTTTTTTTCCTTACAATGTTCTTTCCTTCTATATTGATCTGGAGAATAATCCTTGTTTAAACTAATGTTTATGACCTTTTAGTCTTTGGATTAACAAAAGATATACACAAAAATAAAAAGATGAAAGGTATAAAAATGAGGCTTAAAACATCATTATTTAGAGCCCCATGCTTGGATAGCAAGGTGACTTATCAGGCAAAGGTGCTTGCTGTCAGGCTTGAGGCTGAGTTTGCTCCTCTGGACCCATGCGGTGGGAAGAGAGAACTGATTCTCAGAAGTTGTTCGCTATCCCTGAAGGGCCTAAGAAAGCCATGGAGCCAGGCCTCCAGCCTTAATGGCCCTAGAGGGTAGGACAGGGCTAGAGCTTCAGCTATACTGGGTCCTGTACTCCTGAGAGACTGGGTCTTTACTTATATTGGTCTCACAGGTCAGCACAGGACTTAGGTTTTGAATTTTGAAGTCCCATTGGTCACTAAAGGGCTAGGAGTCTATTCTTCTGTGGTCCCAGAGGTTACTTTGGGCCTGTGATTCTAACCACATCCCACACCTAGTACACAGACTTCACTGAGTTTGGTGTCTGGATTTCTGCCTCAAGCAAGTTCAGGAAATCCAATAACAAATGAGAGTTTTGACTCCATTTGGTTGCCCTGGTGCTTAGTGTTTGGCCCCACCCTTGGCCCTCCTGGTATATAGCCAAGGCAGGACAACCTTTGTGACCCCACTTAGCAGTCAGCACTGAGTTACATGAATCTCTATAGTCAATCACCATGAAGATACCACTCTAGGAAGAGTAGCAGAGAACAACAGGAACAGATAGTCCAAACTGAAAGACAAACTCTCTCGGGCAGATGTGCACAACACAAAGGATGTGACCCAACCATCTCCTGGATAACTGAATGTGGAAGAAAACATTTAGAGTTTTACTTTTAAAAAAGAATTAATGACCACATAGGAGGCTCAAACAGATGCATGCATGAAGTAACTCCATCTAAGACCTTGACAAGACAGTCTCTAAAATGAATAAAACCTTAAAATAGAGGAGAAAAAATCTCAATTATGAGAAGGTAGGTGATTCATCAAGGAAACTAAAACACTGAATAAAAGAATTGAATGGAAATAGAAGTGAAAGAAATGGCCAGCCAGATAGCATCTTGTAGAAGAATACATTTCAGGAGTGGAGGAAAAGTGAAAATAGCCATACAAGCAGCACATGCCATGCGCGCAGCACACGCTTGCACGTGAGCACGTGAGCATGTGAGCACACAAACACACTCACACACACACACCCCAGAGGAAAAGAAAAAAAAGGCACATGAATAATATTTCTAAGAAGTCTGGGATATATCTATGAGGCCAAATCTCAGCATTCATGGCATATAAGAGGGAACAAAGATAAAACCAATTGTAACAGACTATTTAATAAAATTAAATTATAATGTAAAATGTACCAAATTTAAAGAATGAAGCAAACATCTAAACATAAGAGTCATTTAGAGCTCCATAACAGACACAACAGAGAAGGCATTCTCATGACACACCATAGTCAGGATGTAAAAAATACAAAGTAAAGCAGGTGGTGGTGATGCACACCTTTGATCCCAGAACTTCGGAGGCAAAGGCAGGTGGTGTTAAAGGTCTCTGACTTTGTCCAGGCCAGAGGTCCGATCTGTCCATGGTTGCTTTTCCCCCCAATAATGTCTCAGATGCTTATATTAATTTCATCCTGTTTGACCTATGTCTCAGGCACATTGCTAGCTAACTCTTTCATCTTAATTCAACCCATTTCCATTAGTCTACCTGGCCATGTGGCCTGTGGGTCCCTTACATGTTTCTTCTTTGGTGGCTATATGGAGTCTCTCTGGCTCCACCCTCCTTCTATCTGTCTCTCCTCTGATTCCTCCATCTACTTTTATGTTGCTTCACACAGACCCAAAGAGTTCCTTTATTTACAGTATACAGACAACATTCCCACCACAGGCAGATGGATCTCGGTGAGTTCCAGGCCAGCCTGGTCTACACTAAGTTTCAGGAGAAATCCTGTCTTGAAAAAACAAAACAAAACAAATAAACAACAACAACAAAACAAAAATAAAACAAAGCAACAAAACCAAAGCACATACATAGGCAGATATTACCCCAGCCATTTTTACCAGCAACTAACCATAAAGGCCAGAAGAGCATGAAATGAAATATCTCAAGCTTGAATAACAACAATTGTGAACCAAAAGTGCTATACCCTGCAAAGCTATCTTTCAAAATTGACGCAGAAATAAGAACGTGTGAAGACAATCCCAAATTAAGACAAATCATGACAACAAAGTCACACTTTTTGCTTTTTCAATAATGTATTTTAAATATTTCCTATGCATTCAGTCTCTAGATGATGAGTGGAGCATTTACAGGGAATTTAACAGCAATTTTAACAAACACCTTAGCTATGTCCTTATTTTGTACTGTACAGAAAATTCTTAAGGGAATACTATAGAGAAACGAAAACGAAACCCCCTTTTATGAGAATACATGAAAGTGTGCACTCAAGAAAGAAACAAAAACTAGGCTGTGGTGGCCACACACCTTTAATCTCAGAATTTGGCAGGAGGCAGAGGCAGGTAGATCTTTGAGTTTGAGGTCAGCCTGGTCTACAGAACAAGTACTAGGACAGCTAGGGCTGTCTCAAAAACCCACCATCAAGAACAAAAGGAACAAAAACCCCAAGTAGTCCCACCTAGGAAGGAAATAACTATAACACAGCAAACCTGCAAACTGTCCAAACTAATAGAGCAGGAAAAGAAATGCACACAATCCCACAAGACCAGGATATCACCCATCAAGTGTATAGGAAATAGCAAAACCCTCTCTATAATCTTAAATGTAAATGGCTTTAACTCATCCCCCAAAAGACTGAGAGACTGGACTACAAAACCAAGAACCAGCCAGGCAGTGGTTCTGTATGTCTTTAATCCTAGAATTTAGGAGGCAGAGACAGGCAGATTTCTGTGAGTTTGAGGCCAGCCTGTAGACAGGCTCCAAAGCTACAGAGAAACTCTGACTTGAAAAACAAAATCAGGGCTGGAGAGATGGCTCAGCAGTTAAGAGCACTGACTATTCTTCTGAAGGACCTGAGTTTGATTCCCAGCATCCGCATGGCAGCTAACAACTGTCTGTAATTCTAAGATCTGACACCCTTACACAGTTATACATGCAAGCAAAACACCAATTCACATAAAAAATAAAAAATATTAAAAAAAGCAAAATCAGGCAAATAAAAAACCAAGAACCAACTCTATGCTGTCTCCAAGAAACACACTTTGCTAGCAAAGATAATCCAGACTCCTGACAGAGGATGGACACTAACAAATGATAGAAGCCATATATACTTTATGGCTTAGCCTTTTATCTAACAAACTTCAAAGAGAAGTCTTCTGAGTGCCACATAGGTGCCATGACATGTAAGCTGTCCTTCAATCCCCTACCATAAATGCATGTCAAAATTTTTGTTTTGTTATTTTACTTTTTTTCAAGACTGGGTTTCTCTGTGTAGCCCTGCCTTCCCTGGGACTTAGTTTGTAGACCAAGCTGGCCTTGAATTCAGAGACCTGCCTGCTGAGTGCCTGGAATAAACGTGTGTGTCACCTCACCCAGCAACCCCACATACTCTTTATTCCTCTATCCTGCCCCTAAAGTCTTACAGAGTCTCCGATGGGACTTTCAAACATTTTGGTGACCATGAAAGCTTCCTACTAACAACAGCTTCACCTTTATCTCATCTCAGTTCAGGGTGTATTTTGACTTTAATGATAGTGGATGATAATTTCATATTTCAAAAGCCTTTCTCAGCCTGGCATGGTGGTACATGCCTCTAATACCAGCATTTAGAAAGGAGACACAGGAGGGTAGGCATCCAGGGCCATTCCTGGCTAGAAGGCTAGTTTTAGGCCAGCCTCAGCTACATGAAACCCTGTCTCAAAACAAACAACAAACAAAAATCTTTTCCTTAAGCAGGTGATGAGATGATAATCAAGGGGTTAAAGCTTCATTGGGTAGGATTTAAAAGAAATAGTTATTTTATGTGTGTTTGTTTGTGCTTGAGAGTATGTCTGTACCATGAACATGGAGGAGCCCTCAGAGGTCAGAAGTGAGGGATCTCCTGGAACTGGAATTACAGATGACTGTGGGCTGCCATGTGGGCTGTGGGAATTGAATCCAGGTCCTTTGGAAGAACAAATGCTCCTAACACCTTTTAAAAATATGTATTTTATGTATATGAGTGACCTGTCTTATTTTCAAGCGCACCAGAAGGGGGAATCAGATCCCATTACTGATGGTTGTGATCCTCCATGTGGCTGCTGGGAACAGAACTCAGGATCTTTGGAAGAACAGCCAATGCTCTTAACTGCTGAGCCATCTCTCCAACCCATTTTTTTCTTTCTTTTTCTTTTTTAAGGTCTACTGCAGAGCTTACTGAATGTGGCAAAGAACAGAAGACAGTATATCTCAGGATCAAGAGGGGAGTTCCTGTGACATAAAAATATGTGAGGCTGTAAGTTAAAACATTTGATTTAATCACTCTGTGATTAAATCATAATAAAATTGTCACTTTGCTCCCAGGAATATATACAACTAACTATATCTTGTAAGTTAAGAGTCAAGTCCATTTGCTATACTTAGTCATCAATTTATCTTTTGCTAATAACTGATAAAATGCTTCTTACCAAGAGGTGGTGTCTTCTTTGCTATTGTTTGCTCCTGACCCACTAATAAAATCTATATTCTATATTTAATTCATAGAAATTATTTTAACAAGCTGGGTAAGTCAGTTTAGTTTAAAAAAAATAACAACCTTGTAGTGCATAAGCAATGTGCTATTGAAAATAGAAAATCAAACCAAAGACACTGGCTCTAAATCTCCTCTGAGATTATAGATTGTCCTAACCTGAGGATAGTTGCATGTGGATCAAGTAATACCTGTCCCTTAGCCTAAGGAATGAAGGTACCAGTATCCACCAGTTAGATAATTATTGCAAATACACTAGGGGAGGGGACTCACTTCTTAAGGTAAAAACAGTTTAGGAGTGGTGTTGTATACCTTTATTCCTAGTAGTATGGAGGAAGCAATGAGTATGTAGTAAGACCCTGGAGAAAGAGAGAGAGAGAGAGAGAGAGAGAGAGAGAGAGAGAGAGAGAGAGAGAGAGAGAGATAGATAGAGAGAGAGAGAGAGAGGGGGGGGGAGTTAGTTCAATCCTAATAGCACATGTACTCGCCTCTGGAAACTACTAATTTTTTTTTTTTTTTTATGTACACAGTGTTCTGCCTGCATGTTAAAAGAGGGCACCAGATCTCATTATAGATGGTTGTGAGCCACCATGTGGGTGCTGGGAATTGGACTCAGGTCCTCTGGAAGAGCAGTCAGTACTCTTAACCTCTGAGCCATCTCTCCAGCCCCCTGGAAACTACTAGCTTTAATTGTGGGACCCTCCTCCTCCCCTGTGGCTGCTCCGTCATTCTGAGAGCCCCTTCAGGCTGGGACAGAAGCCATACCTGCGAGGCTTTCACTCATCTTCCAACCCGCTGTAATGTAAATGCTTATCATGGTGTCCTACACAAATGGACTGTTTTGTTAATTTTGGATAACTTCCTAAAAAGATATTGCTAGAGGAAAAACATGAGGGCTACGGGTATGAAAATATCATTTCTTTTAGCTGTGCTAATTTTAGCTGTTTAAGCTTGTTCTACTTATAATCCTTTTTAGCTTGAGAAAATTTTGTATGACCGGAGGTATATAGGTATGTAAAATAGGTACACAAATCAAACATTTATTGATGACTAATCATAAAAAATTTATTTTCAAACAATTTGTTTACATACTTTACCTTTCATTTAAAAAATTTCGTATGAATGAGATGTAATGTGGTTGTTTATTTTTACATAAAGGATTAAATCATAAGGCTGGTGAGATGGCTCAGTGGGTAAAGGTGCTTATTGCCAGCCATGGAGAAGGGCAGAAACAATTTTTGCAAGTTGTCTTGTGTCTTTCACTAGTGCATTCTTTACCATACAACTACACAAATGAGTATCAAGAATTAAATCTTGGTGGAATATTTGATGCTGAATGATGTAGTACATTTTCAACATTTTTCAGTTGAGTAATATTTTAATTTTATAATCATCACTGTTGAGAATGTCACTGTCATAGTGTTATATTGCTATGAAGAGACACTATGACCATGACAACTCTTATAAAGGAAAACATTTAACTGGGGCTGGCTTACAGTTCAGAGGTTTAGTTCATTCTCATCCTGGCTGGGAGTGCGGCAATGTGCAGGCAGACATGGTGCTGAAGAAGCAGCTGAGAGCTCTACATCCAGATCCACAAGGTAGCGGGAATGGAGACAGCCACTGGGCTTGGCTTGCGGTTCAGAAACCTCAAAGCCTACCCCAAGTGACACATTTCCTCCAAGACCATTCCTCCTAAACCTTCATACCCCTACCCAACCCCCCATTTTTTGAGACAGGGTTTATCTGTGTAATAGTCTTTGTTGTCCTGGAACTCGATTAGATCCTTCTGCCTCTGCTTCCCAAGTGCTGGGATGAAAGGCTTGTGTCGTCACCACCCAGCTTCCTCCTAATCCTTTTACATAGTGTTACCTCCTGTTGACTAAGCATTCAAATATATGAGCCAATGTGGGGAGAATTCAAACTACCACAGTAACTATGCATAAATATATAGTAAAAAAATGACAAGGGTATGTTTAATGTCATAGAAAATCTGCCCCTAACCCCAAGCCAAAATTCATTACCATTTTTTTTTCTTTTTTTGAGACAAAGTTTCTCTGTGTAGCCTTGGCTGTCCTGGAACTTGCTCTGTAGACCAGGCTGGCCTCAACTCATAGAGATCCTCTTGCCTCTGTCTTCCAAGTGCTGGAATTAAAGGAGTGCACCAATACGGCCTATCTACAAATAGTAATTTTTAAAATCAGATATTTGGTGGTTGGAGAGTTGGCTCAGTGATTAAAAAGCACTGGCCGCTCTTCTAGAGGACCCAGGTCCATTTTCTAGCATCCATATGGCTACTCACAACTGTCAGTAACTCTAGTTCCAGGGTATCTGATGGTAGAACTGTGAGTACCAAGCATAAATATGCACATAGAAGAAATACCCATAGACAATAAATAGTAAAATAATTTAAAAAATAAGATTAGGTCCAGACTAGTTCAGTGTGTAGAGCATGGGACTTTAATACCAGGGTTGTGGGTTTATGTCCCACACTGGGTGTCAGATCTTGCACAAATCCTAATTTATCTTATAATAAAGTCGGAGCCAGAGATTGAGGCAAATTGTAAAATGTCAGAGAGACAGAAGAACAAGTCACAGCCACTTCTCTCCACTACTGAATCCTCAGGCTGAAAGGGTGGATCCTGTCTTGACGAATCTTCTGATTGAATGTTTCGAAAAGAAGGCACAAGAGGTCAACTACTGTCACCTCTGCCTTATACGGCTTTCTCTGCCTAGTCATATTACTTCCTGTCTCAACCTTCCTAGTGCTGGAATTAAAGGTGTATGTGTGTCACTATTGCCTGGCTCTGTTTGGCCTTTAAGTCACAGAGATCCAGACAGATCTCTGCTTCTGTCTCCCAAGCGCTAGTATTGAAGGCCTCTGCCACCACTGCCTGACTTCTATGGCTAACTCTGTGGCTGACTCTGTCCTCTGATCTTCAGGTGATCTTTATTTGATACACAATATATCACCACACAGGTATTCTAAGGCTGAGATATGACTCAGTGGCTAAAGATCAAGCCTGAGGACCTGAGTTCAGATCCTAGAAACCACATTAAAGTTGCAGTATTTATGACCCCAGAGTTGAGGGACAGTGACAGGTCGATTCTCAGACCTCATTGGTCATCCAGTTTAGTCAAACTGGTGCGCTCTTAGTTGAGTAGGAGATCTGTCCTTTGTTATTATTATTGGGAGTGGTGTGTGTAATGGTGTACTCATGTGGAGGGCAGGGGGCAGTTTCATGAACTTGGTCTTGTTCTTCTAATTTCACATGCATTCTGGGGATGGAGTTTATGTCATCAGGCTCTTAGAGCTAGAGCCTCTACTAGACCCTAGGGGATGTGGGGACTACTGTGTCAAGAGAAAATTGTGGCAGCTAAGATCAAGGGATGTAAATATTGGCTCTGCTATGTGAATTTTGTGGATCTTGAAAAAATTAGCTAACTTTCAAGACCTCAGCCGACTAAATCTAAAAACAGTACTTTGTTTAAGTGGCAGGCTGGGGGTGTAGCTCAGTGGTAGAGTGTTTGTCTGACATGCCTATTTACTGTAGAATTTTTTTTAAAATGTTAGATAGTATGTACAAAAATATTTGAGAGCATTAACTAGGCACACTAATCTTATTTCCAATAGTTCTCACCATATTGGAAGGCAAAGTAAATTCAGAAAACCACTACTGAATGTTCAATTTCAATATTTCTGTGGTTCTCATGCTCCCTAACTCATTCTGCCAACCAGGCTGGTCTTGAACTCAGAGATCTACCTGCCTCTGTAATACTAAAACTAAAAGTGTGTACCACATACCTGGCTGGTGTGTGTTTTATTTCCTTTCTCAAGTCCTATTTGTGGACTGAAATGTGTATTTTTTTTCCTATGAAAAGGGAAACATTGGGCAGATATTTAAAAAAAATCACTAGTTAAAAATATCTGAAGGCACAGAAAAGTTACTAATCATAACCTCAAGGTAGACTATTTTTATACTAGTTTTATATATAAGCATAGCCATGTTGCCAGTTTCTATGAACTAAACATTTGTTATTTACTTTTCTGTTGGTATAATTAGGTAGGATTTCAAGTTTTGCGTAAAAGCATTTTAGGACCAGTGGCAAAGGTCTTTCATAATAGCATGGAGAAGCACCATTCAAATGAGAATGCTGCCAAACAAGGTGTTTGCTTTTAACATTCTTTACCCTTCCCCATGGCACCCAGTGACCATCTATTCTATTTTAATTGTGAAGAGCAAGAGCCTCTTTTGCTCTTGGGCTATCAAATTTATGCTAAGGGATGAGTTTACAAATTGATTGCCTGTTGGACATATCTTTCCTGGGATTTTCCTCTGGTTTACAAGATTTCTATATCCTGATTGCTAACATTTAAGATTTAGAGATCTCACATAAAAACTCAAGAAGGTGGGAGGGAGAGAGCAAGGAGGGGTGGGAAGGGAGGGAGGATGAGAATAAATACCATCATCTCAATGGTGGACTTCATTCTTATCGGCAATAATCTGATAAAGCTGAGCAGCTGCTCCCCTGAAGGCTATGGGTGGATACTCAGGTTTCCACACCTCCTAACATTCCCATTGTCTTCTACCAGGCTAGTCTCATTTATTCGCGTTATTTGTCAAACCTCTGTAGCCATCTGAGTCTGCAAACACTATCCAGACCTTTACTGTCTCCCATCAAAGCTCACTTTGTTCTGCCCCAAGTCCTTCATCAGATTTTAGAGCAACAGCCAGGTAATCTGATCAAGTACGTGTACTTTTACATGTGCTCTCTGGAGATAGCATCTCAACAGAGAGATGACTATGCAGGTGGATACTACAAGCAGCACGGGATTCCAATCAGGATTGCGATTGTCCACTCTAACTTACTCTAGTCATAGTAGACATACTACACAGTTCTCGGGTGGACCAAGGCAATTATTTCCCTTGTCGAACAATGGATGCTGGAATGTGTGAAACCTACTTAGAGAACAATGTGCAGATCACCTAAAAAACTGGTACAAGCAATTGCGCTTCCTCAGAGGCTTCGGGGTAGCAGGGGCTGACCACATTCCCCCTCACCTATATTCGGGGGTGCTTTTGAGCTGGGCAGTCGCGCCCAGGAGCGCGCGCAGCTAGCATGAGCTCATCTCTCTCGGGGGCGTTTCCAGCAGGCTGTGCCAGGCAGCATGCGACTGGCGCAAAGGGCCCCAATGCTAGCAGAGGCCCCCCGCGATGGGCGGGCGCGGCTGCCCAGAGGCGCTGTCTCTGCAAGCTTTGTTCCCATTTGAGCGCTTGAGGTTCGATCCCAGGCACGGCGGCCTTAAGCTTTTGGGGGAAAGAGGTTCTGAGACTATCAGCACGTGCGGAGGAGAGCCTTGAACACTCTATAACCGCACCCCCCAAAGCTCTGGAGAATGGGGCAGCCACTCGCCCTGCACGAGCGCTCTGAATGCAGCCCGTCGACCGCAGCACTTTCAGACAGGCTGCACAGATAGCATGAGAGTCAGGTCAGAAAGCAGATGCAGGCCGACCACTCAGCCTGTCCGCCCGCTCTAGGGACTACCCAAAGCCAATCCCACTGCAGCTAGGTCTTGCGATTGCATGACAGTGAGCATCCATTGGCTGCCGCCACGGGCTCCTGCACCCTCCTTCTCCCTTTTGCGCACCCCCTCCCCCTGCCGACGCTGCAGGACCAATGAGATGGCACTTTATAGACTCCCTCCCTCCTCTTTCTTCTTCTCCCCACCTCAAAGAGAGAGGGGAAGTTCTGACTGGCCAGATGTCCTCGGAAGCCCCCGTCCCTTCACCAATCACTGAGAAAGGTACACGCCCAACGGAGTTGTCCAGCCAATGAGGAAACGGGCGCGGCGCCCAGCTTTGCAATTCCTCCCGCAACTCGGGAGTTTCGCTGTTCTTAACTCTTCAGTCTTTTCCCTGCGGGCCGGCAGCTCTGATTGGCCACCGTTGCTATTGTCGACTGTCTTCTCCAGCCAGCCACAGAACAAGGCGATTCCACTTTCCTTCCGTTCGGCTACCTTCGGCATTCCTCGTTGCCGGGGCGTGGTCTCCCAGCGGCGTCTTCTCATTGGTTCTTCAGGCCGCTCGGCTTTTTCCGGCAGGAGCCGCATGCAAACGACGTCTTTGATTGGTTCCGGTTTGGGTTTCGGCTTTCCAGCCGAAGCTGGCGGGCGCGGGCTCGGCGGGCGATTCCAGACGCCTGTTACGCGGGCGGCGGGGCGCTGGGCGGTGTAAGGCTGGGTGGGGGAGGAAGGAGGCGGAGGACGAGTAGGAAGCGGGAGGGGGAGTGGGGAAGGGCTAGGCGGCTGCGCAGACGGTGCGCCTCGCACAGAGCAGCCCCCGACCCGGCCGAATGCGGGCTTGTGCCGCCGCCGTCGCCACCGCCTGGGCCGAGTGACAAAGGAAGGAAGGCAGTGAGGAGGAGCCGGTCCTGCAGCCGCTGACAGGGCTTCGGGCTCGGGGCACAGCGCGGACACTTCCTGAGCAGCCGCTGAGCAGAAGCGAGGGGCGGAGGCCGGCGGTGCCGGGGCCGCGGACGGGGGAGGGGACCCCGAGGGACGGAAGCGGTTGCCGGGTTCCCATGTCCCCGGCGTATGGGGAGCAGTCAAGGAGCCGCTGCCTGGGGTCTGAAGGGAGCTGCCTCCGCCGCCGCCGCCGCCATGGCCGCTGGATCCAGCCACCGCCTGCAGCTGCTCCTGGCGCAATGAGAAGAGGAGCCGCCGCCACCGTCACCGTCACCGCCCGCCGCTGACTCGCGATTCCGCTGCCCTCCGGTTCACCCGGCCGCCGCCGCCGTCAGACCGCCTGATCCCTCAGCTGCCGGAGCCGCAGCGTTTGCCGTCGCATCTCCGAGCCATCTCCTCCCTCCTTCCCATCCCCCTTCTCTTCAAGCGTGAGGCTCGTGATCCTTCCGCCGCTTCCCTTCTTCATTGACTCGGAAAAAAATCCCCGAGGAAAATATAATACTCAGAGTACTTATTTTCAATCAAGTATTTGCCCCCGTTCACGTGATATATATATATATATATATATTTTTAAGGATTTCACTCCACCCTTTTTCTCTCCTCCCAGGAAAGGGAGGTAAAAGAATTGTATTTTTTTTCCCCCAGCCCTAAATCATCTATGTGTTAAATATCCGTACTGATCTGCCTTGAAGGAGAAATACATCGCTCGCTCTCTCTCTCTCTCTCTCTTTTTTTTTTTTTTTTTTTTTTTTTTTTAAATAGCTATACAAAAGGAGAAAAAAGCCAAGAGGACGGAGTCTTTTTTTCCTTTTCTTTCTTGCGGGAGAACTTAATGCTGCATTTCTCATTAACCTAGCACCCTAATATAAAACAAAAGGAAGGAAAGGATTAAGGAAAGAAAAGGTGATTCAAGAAGAGCCATCATGTCGGGGCGACCGAGAACCACCTCCTTTGCGGAGAGCTGCAAGCCAGTGCAGCAGCCTTCAGCTTTTGGTAGCATGAAAGTTAGCAGTGAGTATCGATTTTATTTTACACCTTTTCTCCACCTCACCTTTAAGATAAGAAACCTCGAAATACCAGGACCTTAACTAACAGACCTAATAGAACAATCGGGGTAATGGAAAAGGGTAAAACCTGTCTAGAGTCAAGACAGAGCATCGCCTTTTTCTCCTCCCATATCCGTACCCCATCCCCCAGCCTCATTAACCTTGAATTGAAAGAATATTAGTTTTATTTGGCTGGTTGGATTTGAAACGCCTTTCCTTAACGCTCTTCTCGCTGCTGGTAGTCGGTCTTTTCAAGTGCTCCAGTGCGTCCAGATTTAAAAAAAAAAAAAAAAGAAAATGCTACGGAAACATTCATTCCCTTGCCTATCCCTTTGAATAAAGGAGGACAAAACTTGATTAATAAACCATGATGTACGTTTGCAGAGTATATGTCTTCTGGAATAAGGGAGGGGTATTTTAGTTAGCTCAGGTTATCATGGTTTTCTGTGTTCTAAATAGAGATATTAAGTGTTCTAGGCTCCTAATATTTCTTTTTGCCCGTGTGACTATACAAAGTATTTCTTAATCTGGGAATGAACTTGCTTGGTAACCCACATTCACGTTGGAGGCGAACTAGCATCCATCCATTCTTCACTCTCCTAGGGGCTGCTGGAAGCTGATAAATACCCCAGATAAATACCTCAGCAGTTGGCATTTCTAAGTATATTGTCTTCAATTGGATAAGTGGTTTAATGTATTATCTCTTAACCTTCCTGTTTTGATGTTGCCAATCTGCCACCATATAATTTGTTTAATCAAAAGGTAACTTGGAAGTAGATTCAACTTTTGATTGAAGTTGTAGTATCATTGTGCCAAATGCTAAGTTAAGTGTTTATTGTCACTGACTCATTTTGAAGTGCCATTGCATTCATGATGTGCTAATTTTTAGAGTACAAGTGGATAGATACCCTTTTAGGATTATTTATCAGTATCTGTCATTGTCTTTTACCTGGGGATCTGTGCTGAAAAGTCTGTTTTTGAAGTGTTTGATATACTGAGTATCCAGCATTCAAATGTATCTATTTGTGGAGATGTTTATATGGTATTTAATGACAGCTTATTTGAACATACTTGCAGATTCTGGCAAAAATATCTCATTTCCTTATCCCAAGAAAGCAGAGTGGGGACTCAGAAGTCCTTTGCTGCTGAGAGAAGCTGAGCTAACTGGAGAACTGAGATTTTTTTTTTTAAAGTCAGAATGTATGTGCTGTCATGTGAAATTGATTAAGCAATCTGAAACGATTCTTTTCAGTTGCACCCAAGACTTAAGTGCATGTCGACTTTTGGAACTTGCCCGAAACTGGGTAGTTCAAAGTGATAGCCGAATAGGAAATATATTTGCAAGTTAACTTTTTGCCTTCAATGACTAGCTAGTTTAGAACACAGGGTATGTGAAAGGGGAAGCTGAGTTTGCATCTTTCAGGGAAGAGTCATGCTTTCTAAGCACTTTTTGGAGTCATTTGAAAGGAATTAAAAAAATTTGAAGGTAATTTTCAGTTATGAAGCAGACTTCATGATAGCTGCTGAGAGCCTTCTGTGGACTTCAGGATTTCTTTGTTGATTCTTTGGTTAGTTAAGCTAGTCAGTCAATTTTAGGCAGTCTATTTATTAGGCTTATTTCAGAGATCTGTAATACAAGAATAAAGAACCAAAAATTGAGGACTTTTCATTTTGTTTCAGGATTTTCTTTGAAAGCAGCTTGTTAGTTCTTGATAGAGGTTTTTTAGGATGGAGTAAATCCTAGGAGTATAGTGTAAAGTGTTTTGATTTTTGTATTATCATATCAGTAAACTTTAAAAAGTTTAATGCTAAATTATGTTTTTGTTTTTTTAATAACCTTGACATAAAGGTTAAGGACATGTAGGTGAAAGAGGTGAGCATTTGTTAGAGTGCTAGTGTTCTAAAGTAAATCTTTCAAAACCTTAGGTACGGAAGACATTATAGTCCTTGTTCTCAGAACCTTTGATGGTAAAAGCATACATTCAGAAAATGGTGAAGGCAGTGACATGGATATAGTAAGATTATGAAATGAAAATTGAATGAGTTCAGAGGGACAAAGGAGAAAGGGGTGGTGAGAAGGAAGGGCTGGAGCGGGGGGAATTCTGCAGAGAGGGCGAGTTTTACCAGGGAGCTGATGGAGCTGATGGAGCAGCATGCCGTCCTTGTGGGTGGAAGGAAGGGAAGCCCCACCAGAGTCAGCGCTTGACATGGGAGGCGGAGAGCAGGTTGACGTGTCTCAATTAGTGGCGCTAAAGGAGGCAAACGAGGGGATGGAAAGCGAGACCTAGAGAAAAGTTAGTTAATAAAGGACAAAAGAGGCCTGTAAAAATTAGGGTGGGGATCTAAGAGCCATCTGCACAAACTCAGTATCTGAACAAGATGTTCCAAGGTGATTTGGAGAGACATAGAAGCCTTTTTGGGAGGTAGTAGACTATGTTATAAATCATCAAGTAGAAGATTGTGAAAATGGAATGAAAGGAATAGATTTGAAGGCTGGGAGTGAGAAGCTGGCAGGACGTTGGGATTGGACTGAAGGGGAATATTTGTGGAGTCAGGAGTTAAAAATAAATTCTGAGGTTATTGGTCTGGAAGACTTGACCGCTGAGTTATATTATATTGTTCATTGTAATGGGAAATTGAGAAAATACTGAGATGAGAGGGTAGATGAGTTCATTTTTAAAAATGTCATGAACAATAGGTTTCCTTGAAACTCAGCTAACAGCAGTTAGTTACTGGCAAAGATACTTTGCTTTCTAGTTTGTTAGTTGAAATTTCTAATCTTCACTCACAAATGCCACATTTGTATTTGAAAGCAGGAGCTAGAGGTTTATATTTAAATACTTTTCTTTTTCATTTTTTTGAGACAGGGTCTCTATGTAACTCTGGCTATCCTAGAACTCACTTTAACAAGGTAGACCTTGCTGGCCTTGAATTCACTGAGGTTCACTTGTCTTTGCTTCCGGAGTGCTGGGACTACTTTAAACATTTTAGATATTTTATGTAGTTCTAGTCTTTGGGTCATTTTAAAACTTATTTTTTATAAGTAATGATTCACAGGTAAATTTTGCCTGTATAATAATGATCTTTTAATATTATTTAAAAGTTGACTACAATGTATTATTATTTTGGTTGAGGCATTTATCCCAAGTCTAAAAAGTATATTTCAAATACTTTTTACTTGTAGTTAAATCAGTATTTTTATTCACATTCAGATTTACATATGATTACATGAATATCAACATATACACATGTTCTTCTTAGAATAATACCTTTTACTAAAAATACAGAAAGGTAATTTTGATTAAAATTTTGCCAATGAGTGCTTATGGTGAATTGTTGGAAGGAAATTTGACTAGTTGCCCAAGAGGCTGATCATTGAGTTCAATAAGGCAGCTTGGTTTACATAGCAAGTGAGTTCCAGGCCAGCCAGTACTGCATCGACAGATTGTCTCAAAACAAAAAGTCATTAAGGAAGATAGACCAGTTTGTAGTTGCATAGTATTCTACAGTATCATATTACATTGTTTTAAAATCAGACTAGCTAGCAACTTCTAGTTTCCAAGGAAGGTTTTTTCCCTTGTGACATGTTAAAAAAAAAGTTATTAGGAACTAGCTATTTTTTTTTTTCTATTACTATTATTAGTTTTGAGACAAGGTTTTCCTGTCCTGTCCTGGAACTAGCTTGTAGAGCTAGAGATCCACCTGGCTCCGCCTTCAAACTCTGGGATTAAAGGGGTGCACCACCATGTCCGACTTACTACCTAATTTCTTGATTTTCCCATTTAATGGAGAAAAAAATTGTTCATGTGTAAGATTGAAAACCAAGACCTTGCTTTTCACTTCAGCTAGACTGACTCATAGTTAGAGGCTTAAGATATTTAGGTAAGATTTGCATAGTCTTTTGTTGCAAACACCTTTAGAATGCTAATTATTAAGTGACAAGCACTGCTCTGAAACTTTAAAGGGACCTGGAAATTTAGCAGTTTGTTATGGCTGATTGGGGACTGCATTTAGAAGATGAGGTGTCTTCTCATATTTCCAGCCCTTCAGTTGGTACTTGCATCCAGTTTCATCAGTCTCTTATATTTGACTTGAGTTGCAAGTGTGAGATTTTGTTTTAGGTAAACAAGGCTGGGAGAGCCAAAGTCATGAAGTACTAGCAGTATATTATGAGATGGGGAAGCTTTATTTTTGGGTGAGCTTTGTGCATAAAAGAGAGTTGAGAAACATATGCTGACCCTGGTGTCACAGTTACTTCTTTTTCTGTTTCTGTTTTTGTTCCATGCTTACTATTAAAAACATTGCATCTATTAACTTAGTGTGTGCCTACGTGGAGGTGAGAGGAGGCCGTTCTCTCCTTCCACAATGTGGGGGGGGGGTGCACTAAGGCTTGAACTTAGGTCATCAGCACTTTCCTGGCTGTGCTATCTTTCTTCCAAATTTTTAAATAAGATTCAGGGGCTTGAGAGCCAGGGATGAGGAAAGGCAGGATGTAAGAATAGTACCTCTTGGGATACTTTACCCTATGATGGAGAATGGTGTGACAGCAGTGTGACCTGGTACTGAGACAGGACCAACCTGCTTCCCCAGGCACTGTTCCACAAAGAACATAGTCACTCTAAGAAAATAAAGTTGGTGGAACAGTTAGCATCATTTTCTGCCTGATCTTTCAGAGATGTTCCAGTGGTGGTAAAAAGGAGAACTATGCATAATTTAGAGAAAAAGTTTCTTGGTACATTTATTTCAGTGTGGATATTTTACAGATCTTTCCTGACTATTGTAAAATTTGCTTTTGAAAATTTTGAATATGATAAAGAAAAGCATGTGTATGTGAAAGCTGCTGTGCATAGAGTAGCAAGGAGAAACTGACAATTGAAGGAGAAGCATTTTTCTTGAAATTACCTTACTTTTAAATTTGCAGATTAAAGCCCTTGGTATGTCAAAGTTCAAGTACCTGGGTTTGATCCCAGGAGCCACATGGTGGAAGGACGGAACTGACTCCTTCAGGCTGTCCTCTGACCTCCACATGCATGCTCCCTTCCATGAATAAATGTGGAAATAGTTAAGATATGAATTCAAGGGATGTTTATTCCATGCTAGTATTTATTATTGGGTTTTTATTCTAGTTTATTTTTTTTTTAAGCAAACAATATTCAAAACATAACTGACATCCAGTAAAATCTCCAAGACATGCTTATGTCTTGTAATATACTTGGTCTTATTCCAGATACAAAGACACAGCTTGGTAGACTTGGGTTCTGAGTTTATTAAGTCTTTCTCACCATTTTTGCTAGTGTTTTGGAGAAAAAGGATCCGCAAGTTTCGGTTTTATAAATGGTCAAATCTTACATTTTCATGTTGCATGGTTCACACATTTTTGATGATGTATTTTTTGGGAATAATTTTGCCAAACTGTTTTTTCTGTTTGTTTCATGATAAGCATAGCCAATAATGGTGCACACTGAACCCTTATTTTGTTCTCTCATTAACATGGTCTGGAGTTGTTAATTTCTTGCTTTTTTTAACTTTCAAAATGTTTACATGTTTTGTTTACAGCAATGAAGGCAGATATTTCTGAGGAGAGAGGAACTTTCACTAAAAAATTGTATTTTAGATGATTTATAATTTAAATTAAATTGTAGGCCTAGAATTGAATAGATATGTTTGTAGGTCAGGAAAACCAGGCAGGCAGAATGTTGGAAACAAGGATGTTAGGAGGCAGGAACATTACTGTTTCTATTTTTTGATTACTGTTATTTGTTTATAACAGAAAAGAAGGCAAAAACAAATAGATTGCTTTAGTAGAAGTCCCATTAGTAGCAAGGTTTATTACTGAATATTTTCTAAGCACTAAGTGTTTTGCCAAGAGGCTAGTGCCAGCATCTCCGTTAAGGTTTATTTTAATTTGTATTTATATTGTGTGTATGGATGTAGTTTGAGCTTCCCATGTGGGTGCTCAGAACTAAACTGAACCATTTGAAAGAGCAGCAAGTACAGTTAACCACTGAGTTAACGCTGCACCGTTATAATACCCCCGTACCCTCCCCCCTCACTTTGGGTTTTAAGACTCTTCTCTGTGTAGCTCTGGTTGTCCTGGAACATGCTCTGTAGACTTAGGCTGGTCTTGAACTCAGTGATTCAGCTGCTTCTGCCTCCCAAGTGCTGTATTTAAAGGGGTTTCAGCACCGCCCCAAGTTTTGTTTTGTTTTTTAAGTAAATGTTTTTCTTTACTAGTTTATTTCATTTGTATGGGTGTTTTGTCTGCATGTTATGTCTGTGTATACACACAGTGTATGTGTCTTCTGGCTTTTAGAGGCCAGAGGAGGGTTTTAGATTCCCTGAGACAGGAGTTACAGACAGTTGTGAGCTACCGTGTGGGTTTTGGGAACTGAACTCAAGTCTGTTGGAAGAGCAGTCAGTGTTCTTAAATGCTGAGGCATTTTTCCAGCTAGCACCTGAGACAAGGTTGCCTTGAGTTTACTTGTAGCTCAGGGAGGCTTTGAACTTGTTATCTTCTTGCCTAAGGAGCTGAGAAAACAGGCTGGCCGCTATAACTAGCAACTTTAGACTTGTCTGTTAAGGATAATTTAGCAATGACTTTTTATCATAGAGGTTTTTGAAATTAGTTTCAGGTATGCTTGTTAGCAGTTACAATATTTACTTACAGTTATGTTGAAAAAAGTTTTAGGACTTAGGCTAGCACAAAGGGAAAAAATATGCGGCCTTTGTTTTGTTTGTTTAGTGTTAAATTAGCATAGGTTTCTGTATTGGCAGTCTGTGACTAAATCGGCTTCTACGTCCCAGGTAATACTAGAAAGTGTTTCTCCAAGTTAATCATTAATAAGAATTATTATTATTTTTCTTGCTTTTTTTTTTTTTTTTTTTTTTTCCCCTGAGACAGTGCTTCTCTGTGTAGCCCTGGCTGTCCTGGAACTCACTCTAGCTCAGGCTGGCCTCAAACTCAGATTTCTTTCCTCTTGTCTCCCTAGTGCTGGGGTTAAAGGCTTATGCCACCAGCACCCAGCTAAATGTATCTTAATTATGTTGAAGAACTCTATCTTTTTTATGTCTGAGAAATTTGTAGGGGCTTACTGACCAATATAACTAAGCATTTTAAGTTGCTGCATGAAGAAGAGATCTCTCTTTACATGTGATATCCTCTGCTTCCCTTGTTTTAGAAAGATCAGTTAATGGTTTGCAATGAATTAACCATTTCCTTCATGGCATGTTGAAGTAGCTGAGCTGAGTCAAATACATTTATTATTATTATATCTACCTTCCAAGTCTTTTTCTCAGATGCAGCCTTAACCATGACAACCTTTCTTCAGTAGTCTTTGTCATATCTTTGATTAGCATAGAATGTTAGTTAATCTTTAATATCTCTAATGGCTAATGGTAGATTTTTTTGAGTGTCTGAAGGCAATGTCTGAAGAATTAGATGTGGTGCTCTTAGGCCTGACCTTTGAGGACAGATTCGTGGCTGAGTGTGTTTGCTTGTAGATAGCTCAAAGCTTTGCTCTCTGAGCAGTATTCAAACTGAAAGGAAGGGAGAAACTTTTAAGTTCATAGGGTTTAAATAAGAGCAAGGCATGGTATGTGATAATCACAGTAATATTAATTGATACCGCCTCCTAGATAATTGCGTGCTTTATTTACATAGTTTTAATTGACACATTATAAAACATGGTTTAAAAATCTAAGCAATGTTCAGCAAAGTCTTTTCTTTATGTTTTATGTCTACCAGTTTCTAAAAGTAACACTGAAGTTTATTCCTAGTGTTTGCAGATTAATGACTTATGTGATGGGCTTGTATTTGATTCATATATACTTAAGCTAGGAAATGATTAGAATTAAAACAAAATTTAAATTGATGCCTGCAGAAAATTGCTATTTTTTTCAACCAAATAGCTCGTGAAGCCTTTACTCAGATGTGAATTAGAAGGGACCTAAGCACAGATGTGAGAGTACTTTCTTGGTACAGGTAAATATTAATAGTAGTCTCAGACAGTGAGTACTTAGTGTCCTGTTTGAAATGATTCTTACTGTATTTGTTTGTATCTGCAGTACCAAGTATATCATCTATTTTTCTAGAAGTAGATGTTTTGTTTATAGTAAAGACGACATGGGGAAATTAGCCCTTTTCCTTACTTTCTATCACCTTAGATGAGAAAACCTGAGTACTCAGAGGCACAGAGTGTGTCATCGTCAAGGAAGCTGCTGCCTTTACTCTTTTTAAGAGTATGTGGTTTCATTCTGCTCCTAAAATAGCCATTCTGAGGTCTTTGAGTATTTGTTTCTCACGTATTATAGTCACGCAGTTTACGGAAATCAAGCAGCATAGCAAGATTCTTGTAATAGAAGCTAGACATTTACCTTTCAAGTCCTCTGTTGCAGCTGCAATTATGACGACTTCTTTTCTCTAGTAGTCTCTGTCATATTATTAATTAGTATAAACTTAGTTTATCTTTAAAAATATGAGAGTGAGGCCTGGTGGCACAAGTGTGTGAGCCCAGCTTTAGGAGACTGGGGCAGGGTAGCAATGCAATTGGCATTCTGTTCCAGAATAAGTAAGAGCACTGGGGATCTGGCTCAGTGGTGAGGTGTTTGTCCAGCATGTGTGAGGCCCTGGTTCATTCTCCAGGACAAATATAAATTCAAGGCAAGTAAGTAGTAATGAGAGTAACATTAGAGACTGCTTTTGGCTTCTCATAGTAGTTAGCATTGTAATGTCCATCTACCTTTTGCTGTAATATAATCAAACTATTATTTTTAGCCAAACTGAAGTTATTCTCACTATCTAGACATTGAACAGTAGTCATAGCAGAAGTAAGTTGTTTACGATGCTCATGCTTCCATTTTGGGAAAGAGCTGTATTGAGATATCATTTATATACCATAAGGCTCACCCACTAAAAGTATACGTTTTAGTGGTTATTAGTATTTTTGTAGAGTTGTGCAACCATCTCCATGGATTAATTTTAAGATATTTTTTATCAGCCCCCCCCACACACAAAGAAACTTTGGGTCCATTATGAATCCCTTTGCATCATCTATTGCCTAGCTATAGACAAACATTATTCTATATATATTTAGTCTAGATTTCATATTAATGAGTTTATATGCTGTGGTCTTTTCTCCCCCTTCACTTGGGCTTTTTTTGTTTTTGAAACAGTGACTCACTATGTGTTTCCTGCTTGCCTGGAACTTGTTTTGTAGACTAGGTTGTTCTCAAATTCGATCAAGGCATGATCCTCTCAAGTGCTGGGATTAAAGGTGTTTGCCACCACTGCCTACTCTCTGTGGCTGACTAGTAGATAGCTACATTGATCTCCAGGCAAGCTTTATTTGTCAGAACACAAACAAAATATCATACAACAGAACACTTCATTTTTTCTGCCTTTTCCTTGTCTGTGATGACTAGGCTGTAAAGATACCTGCTGCATCAGACCTTGAACTTCACATTAGCCCTGTTCTTGATCTTAACAGAATTGCCACCCTTCCGACAGGCTATGACTAGAGAGGCCTTAGTTTCCTCATTTTCTGAGGCATAACAAAAGGCTCTGGGTACTGGCACCAGCACCCAAAAAACACCATGTTACCATTTCTTCTTGTACTATCTGCAAAGACAACAGTCTTTGATTTTCCTCTACAGATATATTGTTCTTTCAGACTATTTTGGATTTCTACCTGCTGCACCTTCCTTTCTTTTCCCACAGCATCCTTTTTTGTAGAGCCCTGGTTTCACTGCTGGTACCTGAGTTGGTAGCTTTCCAGGATTTTTTGAGCCCTCTGACTTCATTCATTGCGCTACTGTACTGTTACTTGGGTCATATATTTATCACTGAGGAGTTACTATTAATATTATCTTGTTATATTGGCCAGTAGTGCTCAAAGTACCATTTGGTAACTGTGTCCGTAAATGTTCTTAGTTCATTTTTATTTATTAACTTAGTTAATTTCTTTATTTGTGAGACAAAATCTCATTATGTAGTACAAGCCTCAAACTTGGAATTCTCCTGTCTCAGCTTCCTGAATAATGGGTTAAGGATGTATGCCACTATACTTGAGTTGTTGATTTTTCTGTGTTTGTTCAAAAGGGAAATAGGCACATGTCCTTTGGCAGATATCTTCACCTGTTCTGTGTCAAGATATTGAGACACAGGCGTTTGGGAGTTTCTTGTTAAGGTTTTATAATCAATTGATTATTGTAAGAATTCTGCTAACTTCCAAGTATATATGTTCCAATTATACATTCTAGAACTGGGAAAATAACCACAGGATAAGTTCAGGGACCCATTTGACTTATTGTAAATTGGACTTTGTCAAAACAATCACCTGAACTCCATAAGCACATACCTGCTTCAGCTGGAGGACCACAATGTTTTTTGGGATTTCCTGGAATCAGCATCAATTCAGAACCAGAATGCAGTAGACTTGGAGCCTGATTATTATCTTTACTCCAGTGTACAGTTACCCTTGTACAGGGCCCTAGGTCCCTCTGGGGGAAGGACTGAAGAAAGGCTAACAGTAAAACTTTTAGATATTTGTCTTAGTGTTTTGTTGTTGTGAAGAAACAAAGAGACACCATGACCATGGCAACTCTTGGAAGAGAAAGTTTTTAATTGAAGCTGACTTACAGTTTCAGAGATTTAGTCCATTTTCTTCTTGGCAGGAACATGGCAGCATATAGATATAAATGGTGTTGAAGAAAGAAATAGCTGAGCTTTCTACATATGTATTGGCAGGCAACAGGAAGAAGAGATTGACTGGCCCTAGCTTGGGCTTTTGGAACCTCAAAGCCCACCCCTAGTGACACACTTCTCCAACAAGGCCACACCCACTCCAACAAGAACACACCTCCTAATCCTTCTCAAGTAGTGCCATTCCCTGATGACTAAGCATTCTAATATAAGCCTATGGAGAGCTGTTCTTATTCAGCCTACCACAGTATTTTATCAGGGTCCTTGGATAGGGGGACCTGGCCATCCCTTCATTCAAGGGGTTCTGGGTCTACAAACTATGTCAAGTCTAGAAATTGGTTCATGGGCCAAGAGTCCTGTTTTAGTTAGCGTTTCTATTGCTGTGAAGAGACATAATTGCTATAGACCACAGCAACTTTTCTAAAGGAAAACACTTAACTTTGGGTGGCTCACTGAAACTCACAGAGGTTCAGTCTATTATCATCATGGCAGGGTGCATGTCAGCTTGCAGCCATACATGGTGCTGGCTACATCTTGATCAGAAGGTAACAGGAAGTAGACTGTGACACTTGGTGTGGTATCCTGAACATAGACAATCTCAAAGTCGGGGCTGGAGAGATGGCTTAGCTAGCAGTTAAGAGCACTGAGGGCCTGGGTTCAATTCCCAGCACCCACATGTCAGCTCACAACTGTCTGTAGTTCCAGTTCCCAGTTCCAGGCAAACACCAAGGCAAATAAATATAAATAAATAAGTAAGTAAGTAAGTAAGTAAGTAAATAAATAGTTTTTTTTTTTTTAAAGGAAAATCTCAAAGTCTGCCCCCACAGTGACACACTTTCTTCAACAATGCCATATCTTCCCCAACAAAGCCACACCTTTTAATAGTGTCACTCCCTGTGAGTTTATGGGAGTCAGTTACATTCAAACTACCACAATTCTCATTTGCCATGATCCAATGTAGATTCTCATTTGAGAATTTTTCTACTTAATACAGATCAAACAGCAATGCAGTAGGCATTTATTTCATGCCTAGAAATACCGTGATTGATTAGCCTGTGCTGACCATTATTGGTCAGGCTGTTATAGACATCGCTTTGTCTACTTTGTCCATCGTGATATCTGTGATTACTATGGCCAGCTCAGTTCTTCCAACTGGCCTCTGCTGCTTTGGAGCCTAGTTAAACCCATTCATTGCATTTAATTTATCCAACTGAGCAACAGCATCTCCAGCCCCAAGGTCTGGCACAAGGAAAAGGCCAACAGCAAAACTCTTCAAGTGTGCAGGTGCCCCCCCCCTCAACATTTTTCTTCTGACAGTATTAGTGAAGGGCATGTCTGGGCCTTCTTACCCTAGCACTGCTATCTCTCTCAGCCTTAAAATCTCTTTGTCAACACTAAGCCAAGGGATATCAGACATCTCTAACTCCTTTTCAGTAGACCCTCTTTTGACAAATGTTTCAGCCAACCATTCAGACAAACTCTGGTCATCTTTTTTAAGTGTGTGAACTTCCATATCAAATTTAGGATCTCTACTTAGTGGACCCATATCAGTCAACTTTGCCTGGTCTAGTTTTATGTTTCTTCCACTGTCATCTCACACCCTTAAAACCCTTACATTTCTCCCCAGGCTTTTGCTCGAATGAATTAGAAAACACATTAAGCTATTTAGTAGTATAGCACACCTCCTCATGGATTGTGCTGTCTCCCCTCTGGGTGCCTGCTTAGTCTTAAGTCTGGTTAGATCTAGAGGCAACTGCTGGTGGGCCCTGGGGGACTTCAGTATTGTCTTGCCTGGCATCTCTTACAAAGAAAGTCACTGCTGGCTTAGGAGACAATGATGGATTAATTTTCTCAGTCAAAGGTGGGAAAGGCAATACTTCAGGCAGTGGGAGGTTGGAGTTACATCTCCTGCTGTTAGTGGAAAGTACTTCCTCAAGTTAGATAAATTTTTGGGAATCTGAGGGTTCCAAGTTCTCAGCTTCAAGAGGATTCTCCCACACATCCCTATCCCAAGTTACAGGATCCCATTCTTTACTAATAAATGCTCTTTAACTACCAACATTCTCTGAACCTATGACTTGAATTTATGCTATAATTCAGCCAATCTTATATTCAGTTTTATTTTCCACAGCTTAAGCTTTGTGGCAGCTGTAAAGATTCTCTTCTAGGGCATACTTAGAAACTTTTAGATCGCTAATGCACATTTGAAGCCCTGAAGTTTATCACTTTCATTGTTGTCCTGAGATGCACTAGAAGGTGCTCATTCTTTTCCTTTGTCAATCTATTCAGAGATACTAGGAGCTACTTATTAGCATCATTCTGAGTTTTTCTACAAGTTGTCAAACATTTTATATACAGCACCACCAAATTCATTGCCTTTCACAATTGATGAGTCAGTATAATCGGATGCATTTGTCTCTTTAAGTTCGTTAAAAAAAAAAGTTCACATCATAGGCTTTCTGTGTTCTCCAGGCTTCAGTAGCTGTTGGTGTTGGTACATTGGAAAGCCTATTTTAGATATTTAAAAGTTTCATCCTCACACTTCTGTTGCTCCAGGATCACTTCTACTGGTACTTCTGGTATCAAAATCTGTATTAATCAGGGTTCTCTAGGACAGCAGAACCTAAAGAATGAATCTTTCTCTTTGTATGGAAAGTCAGGTTACTAGAAAGACTTCCAGACTGCAGTCCTGCTAATCCAGTGGTGGCTGCTTGTGAACAAAAAGCCCAAGAATCCAGTTGTTCAGTCCATGAGATTTGGTATCTCAGCTGGAATTTATTCTGGAATCCCAAAGAGGTAGGCCCTAGTGCCAGTGAAGGAATGGACTGGCTAGCAAGCTGAGGGGAGGCAGGCAAAGAGCAAAAGCTTCCATTTTTATGTCCTTATAGGTTTCTAGCAGAATGTGTGGCCCAGATTAAAGGTGTGTTGTATTCCCACTTACTCAAAGATCTGGACTAGAATGTATCTTCCTGTTGTTAGATTCTCTTTTACTCCAGCCTCTCTTGGAATGCCAAAATGTTGGTTGTTTTTTTCTTTGGGGGGGCCCTCCACCCAGTTTCCAAATAAATCATACATGGAGGCTTATCACTGCTTATGAATGCCTGACTTTAGCTTGGCTTGTTTCTAGCCAACATTTCTTAACTTACCCTGTCTACTTTTTGCCTCTGGGCTTTTACCTTTTCTTAACATCTGCGCCTCTTTGTTTCTTACTCCATAGCTGGTTGTGTAGATGAGTGGCTGGTTGGCCCCTTGTGTTGTTCTCCTTGTTCTCTGGCTATAGACCGGTAGGTGTTTTACACAAAGTCGAAACTCAGCTTCACAAGAGTTAAATGCAACATAAACAAAAGAAACACCTTAAAATAATACTCTACAAAATCTTCCCAAGCATCAAATTAAGCAGAATCTTTCACAGTTGTGTCTTGCCTTTTTTTTTTTGGTTTTAGTTAATTCCAAATGTAGTCAACAACCAAGAACATCCATCACAATTACCTTGGTAACGTGAAGCAAGTGTAGAAATCTAAAGAATACTAGTATTAGTGTTTATATCAAAACCATTTAGAGTTGTGTAATCCAGAAGACATGTAGACAACTTAAAGTTTTCTGTGGGTCCCATAAAGCAAATAAAGCAGATAAATTTACATATTTAAATGCTTTAACCCTGTACATTAAATATTTACTGCAACATAATTTTGAAAATACTTATTTTTCATACTGAATCTTTCTAGCTTAGCTTTTCACACTTACTGATTTTGAGTAGTCACAATGGTTATTGTACTGAATAGTGGGGGCTTAAAATTTTGTATAAGAATTAGTTCAATATGCTGTTAATGTATTTTAGTTACTTCCACATAATAGGAAAGTATATATGGGTTTAAAAACACTTCATTGATTCATGTCTTTTTAGTCGTGCTTTCTGTGTCTTTTGAAATTTTATATTGGCAAAGGTTAAGATAATTTTGTGTTCTTCCAAGGGTACTTACTATTAGGGTAATGATTTCTCCCCATATTTAGTACATATTAGTACAATTGCTAATATATATGTTGATATGTTTATTGCTCTGGTTGTTAGATATATGCGTGCTTTGACTGCCCAGGCACAATGAAGTTGGACTGTGCTAAATTGTCTTTGTTGTGTGTTCCCCCCTTTGATGTTTTAAAGACCTCAGCTTTTAGTCCCAAATACTCTGCTACCTAAACATTTACTCAGTCCATTTCTTACCCATTGTGAAATTCACTGGTATATGATTTCTTTAATACTCTTAGTGACCTTTCATATGTCCTACCTTACAGTCTAGTTAACTTGTCTTGTTTCTCTTAGGAGATGATAAGATAAAGTGTCTTAATTCACCTTTGTTTCTTGCAGTGTACAGATTAGTGCTTTCTATATTGTGTTACTTCAAACACACTGAGTTGAAGGCAGTGTGCCATGATGTGATAGTGTATGGAGCTGGTGTCTTCTGAAAGAGCAACAAAGCCTTTTAAATACTGAGCTGTCTCTCCAACTCTTTTGTTACTTAAGGAGAAAGAAAAAGAAAATTTAAAGAAGAAAGACAAAATGGAAATTTCAGTTATACTGTATTCTTACTATTCATTGGCTTTGAACTCTGGATTATGGTTGAGTGAATGAAGTAGTTCACTTACTAACTAGAAAATAGCTGCTAGGCTGTACTAAATAAGCATAGTACCTTTGAAACATGGAAGCATGTTTATTTACTACAGTGACCTCATGACTTCAAGTGTTTTTATTTGGAGTGGATAGAATGGAAAAGAGATTTAGAATAGACAATCCTGACATCAGTTTCCTTTTATCATGAAATGGATTCTGGGGGCTGGAGAGATGGCTCAGCATTTTGAAGTGCTGACTACTCTTCTGGAGGACCTGGATTTGGTTCCCAGCAGTCACGTGGCAGCTCACAACTGTCTAATGCCCAAGATCTGATATCCTCACACAGACATACATGCAGGCAATAAACTAATGCACATAAATAAATAATTATTTTCTTAAAAAGTTGATTCTGTAAAAGAGAATAAGTAAACATATCTAAATGTAAATAATTTTCATTTTGGATAACTTAGTCAATTATAATCTTTTGAGGGAGTTTGAAAATTGTGAGTCTTTAAGATAATAGTTTTTTGATAAACTAGTAGTATATATTAATGTTTCACTTCTGAGCTTTCCAAGAAGGAGTGAAATTATTTGTTGCTAAATGTATCTAAATATCTATAAACTATAATTGTCTATATTTGATTATGAGAAATAGTTTTTTTGCTAGTCAGATATAGTATATCTCTGTATTTAATTTGAATGCATTGTGAGGGAGCTGGTCTAAGGTACAGTTCTGAAACATGGGCAAAATTTGTTTTCTCTAAGTAGGAAATAAGCTTTTCTTGAACTGAGAAGGCACTAAAGAACAAGGCACAGTTCCACTTACATTCAGTTACCCAGTAGAGATCACTTCACTCAGACTTTAGAACATTTTGTGTAAGAATGTCTGTGTACCTTGGAAGGAAACATTCTGGTTTGTCCCCTCCCCCCCATTAATTTGTCTCAAAATAAATGGGATTGAGTAGGTCAGTTTCCTTGGTCCCCAGCAAAGAGTGGTCTAGGGAAGCAGGAGCCGTACTGCCTTTATGTGGTGTTAGTATAAATTGCACACCTGATTTACTTTCTTTCTTTCTTTTTTTTTTAAAAAAACTGTCTTCTGATCCAGCACTGGGGAGACAGAGAGACATAGGTGGATCTCTAAATTTTTTTTAGAGTTTATTTATTTATTAGATACACAGCATTCTACCTGCATTGACTGCAGGCCAGAACCAGATCTCATTATAGATGGTTGTGAGCCACCAGGTGGATTCTGAGAATTGAACCTTGGTCCTCTGGAAGAACAGTCAGTGCTCTTAACCTCTGAGCCATCTCTCCAGCCCCCCTGGTTTACTTTCAGCATTACTTTAGAAGTGAAACAATGTTTGAAAATGTAGTTGTACCTCATGTCTGGTTAAACCACAACAGTTTTTGTTGTTCTGTGCTTGTCACATATTTCTTAGAAAGTCTGTGTCCATTCTAAAGTTTAAGGGAAGAGATGAAGCTGCTGATGTGGACAAAAGCATGAAGGTTGGGAGAAACTAAAGCGATTTGGTTAGGATGGCGTGGAGACTCCTAGTTAGAGGTGATGGTCAGTCTTGGCAATGTAATGAGTCAGACTTAGTTAGCTTCCCTTGGAGTGTCTACTGTGGAATACATCCAGAAATATTGAGGCAATGTCACTATTTAACAGACAATACTGGTAACCATGCTTAAATTGATGGTATCGGAAATTCTACAGCTAGTAGAGAGTAGTTCAGGTGTTCTATTGAATCTGGGCTCTCCAGACTTTGAGTTTTTATTATATTACTATACAACATTAAGGAAATTAATTTTATCTTCACCATAGTCTTATAAGACACATGACTTATAAACAAGGAAGCAGAAGCTTACTGGCCCTCACATCTATCTAGCATGACCCATAGCTATACAGTGGAATTGTTAATCTTAACTAAGGAAGGAGGATGGGAAATTAGTAATGATATAGAACTAGACAGTAGAGTTCATAACTACTGTGCCTCCTAGATTTCTTACTGCCACGGGGTTGCTGTTAACTGCTGACCACTGGGCTTATTCCTTAGAAACAGCAGCACAGTTGTAGTGTGATAGAGACTACATACACTGCATAGAGGACCAGCACAGTAAGCAGGCTTTGATGTGGGCAGGCCCTACATCATCTGCTTTGTACAGATGAACTCTATACCCTAGGTGAAGGTTGCAGAGTATATTATAAATTATAGTGCTTTTTGAGTGAGGTTTCATAGTATCTTTGGATATCTATCTATCTATATATATTTTTTAAAAATTTTGACTTTGTAAGATCATTTCAGGCTCTCCCTGATCAAGTATGATAGACTTTTGTTACTTATTTGAGAAAAGAATGACCATATTTTTTTTTCAAGTAGTAGAATCAACCTCAAATATGTCTTAGAAGACTTTAAAGAAACTGTAGTTCTTAGGGATCTGATACTTTTAGTATTCAGCAGATGTTGGCCATCAGACATTTATATACACATTCTTTTAGACTTCATTAAAAAACCCCTATTTTTGGACTGATGTGTTTATAGTAGCAGTATAGTGTGTATTGACTACCAGGTAGTAACTGTTTCATGAAAATGGCCAAATATGATAGAAACTCCAAGTTACTATGGAGCACAGAAATCTTCTGTGCTAGGAGGTCTGTAGGGTTACTTAGTAGAAGTAAATGTTCTGAGATATCCTTAAAAAATATGTATACCTATTTTGAGCCATTTAGAGCCATTAAGGTTATTAAGAATTAAGCAGAGTGTAGCATTTTCTCCTGTTCAGTGTTCATCTCAGCTTTGCAGAAGTGCTGCTGAGAAGCCTTTTCTCCATGCTCAGATCCGGCTTTGAAATCGCTGACATCATTGGGAGCTCTAGAAACATCAAACAACACTGACTGCTTGTGGCAGAGAGGTTATTATTATTATTTTTAAATTTTTTATTGCTTAATTTTTTTATTATGAATAAAGTCGTTTTTTATCTGTGTATATCCTTGTTCAAGCTCCCTTCCCCCTCCTGCCCCTTCCAGTCAGTCACTCTTCTCCACATCTCCCCATCTCCTCCCCAGCAAGGGCAGAGGTCTCAAGGTGGCTTAGTTCAGCATCCACTTCTGGCAGATCCAGCTTTCTCCCCGCACATCGAGACTGAGTCAGGTGTTCCTCTGGAGGGAGTGGGATCCAAGGTGCCAGTGCAAGGTGTTTCAGATCCCAAGCTGTTCAGTGTTTGTGGTTTGCAGCTTGGACATGCTTTGCTTTTTGCTTTTTTGTTTAGAGTCGACTAATGAGTGAATATATCCCCTGCTTATCTTTCTGGGTTTGTGATACCTCAATCAGGATATTCTCTAAATCCATCCATTTGCCTGCAAATTTTAGGATATCATTTTTTCTTACTGCTGAGTAGTACTCCATTGTGTAGATGTGCCACTGTTTGTTGATCCATTCTTCTGTTGAAGGGCATCTCTGATCTCAGAAACTAAGCAGGGTTGGGCCTGGTTAGTACTTGGATAGGAGAGGTTTTTATAGGAGACCTTTAAGTAAGCTTCTCCTTTGTCTTTGCCAGAACATTTTTAAAGGAGCAGCACCAAGTTCTTCCTAACTAGAGAGAGGAGTTGTCCTTCTGTTTGCACTTCTCCCTGCCCTCTCCCTTCCTGCTTGGCTCTTTTTGGGTGCTGAATTCAGCTTCTGATAGAATACTTGACTTTAACGTTTTTATCGTTAATGTGGTACTTGTAAGTGGATGCTGACTTTTTCTACTTTGAGGTTTAAAAATTATTCCTATTAAGCTTTTAACTATATAAACTGCAGATTAGAGTAGTATAATGAGCCACCAGACATTCACCATCATTTTCTAAAAGTAATTAGAGACACTTACGACAATGAGCAGATACAATGGCAGCCCAAAATTCCACCTTTTAGATATTGAAGAAAAAGTCAAGTCATACGTCAGAATCAGTCAGTGTTCTCTTTTTTTCCTTTAAGATAGAAAAGCAGGGCTGGAGAGGTGGCTCAGAGGTTAAGAGCGCCAGCTGTTCTTCCAGGGGTCCTGAGTTCAATGCCCAGCAACCACATGGTGGCTCACAACCATCTATGATGACATCTGGTACCCTCTTCTGTGTACTGTATACATAATAAATCTTAAAAAAAAAAAAAAAAAAGATGGAAAAGCAAATTTGGACAGGGAGCCAAAACAAAGTTCATCTCACCAATTGCATTAGGTTGCTTTTTAAAATTCTAAAAAAAAAGTTTAGTTTCATAATCTTAAAGAATAAAGAGGTACCATGAGACCTTGTGGAGATCAGACGACAATTTGAGGGAATTGGTTCTTGACTCCCACTATGTGGGTCCCTGGGATTGAGCTTAGATTGTTAGTCTCGAGGCAATACCTTTTCTTGCTGAGCCAGTCTAGTCCTTTAGTTGTCCTGTCTTAGTGGTGCTCATCTTTAATCCTAGCTCTTGAGTTCAAGGCCAGCCTTGTCTACAAAGTGAGTTTGAGACCAACCAGGGCTACATAGTGAGACTCTGTCTCCAAAAAACAAAAACAAAAACAACTTTACTTTAGTTGAGTAAAACTCAGGCTGGAAGATGGCTTAGTGGATAGACGTGAATGCTGCATGAATAGGAAGGAAAGCAGAGCCTGGTCATACTCACCACTGGTGTGGAGTGAGGACTGGATTAACACTAGGTTTGCAGGCTGCCAGGCTCCAGGTGCAGTAGAAGAAGCAGGGTGTAGGACACATTATGCACCACACACACACACACACACACACACACACACACACACAAGAAAACTTAACTTCATTTTTTTTTTTTTCCTCAAAGACTCATGTATCATATACACAGTATACAGAAGAGGGCACCAGATGCCACCATAGAAGGTTGTGAGTCACCATGTGGTTGCTGGGAACCAAACCCAAGACCTCTGGAAGAAGAATCAGCGCTCCCAACCCCCAGCCACCTCTCCAGCCCCGAAAACTTAACTTCTTATAGTTGCTCTTTTTGAGTCTCCAAATTTCCCAGTTATGTTAGTGAAGCCACTTGATGTTGGCTCCTAAATTTTTTTGTATAATTGTAGTAGTCTTTGACCATATGGCAAAGTGGTGCAGGTTCATCTCATACATGTTCATTCCCATGTCCCTCAGATCAAGAGCCAGGCATTCCTCTGACAAATCCTGGTGGTTTTAGTAGGAACTCATGTTTACAGATCACAGTATGGATGTTCTTTGTGAACAGTGATGATCTTTTTGTGAAGTAACATACCACAATTGACCATTTTAACCATTTTAAAGTTTATACTTGGGTGGCATTAACTTAAGCACACTTGTGATGTACACCCATCAATACTGTGTATGTCTGCTCTCAAAAGAAACCTGTGTTCATTACGTGGTTACTCACTATTCTTCCTTACTCTGGCACTAACCTGCTAATTCTATGGGGCTTCTTGTTCCTGATGTTTCGTTTAAAGACAATCAGTCCTACATTATGTGATTATGGGGCCTTAGTGTTTGACTTCTTTCACTTAGTGTATTTTCAGGGTTCATCTTTGCACCATGTTTTATTACAGTGGCCAGATTGTGTGTGTGTGTGTGTGTGTGTGTGTGTGTGTGTTTATGTTTCCCACATTTTATTTAGTTAATGGATATTTTGATTATTTATGCCTTTTTTTTTTTTTCCTATTCTGAGCATTCTAGAATCACTCTGAACGTATGTATACATGATTTTGGTTGAACAGGTATTTCTTTGGGTATATATACCTAATAATATTGCTTGGCCATGTGGTATTTTAATATTTATTTTTCTGAAGGATAGTCTGTTTTTCTTAGGAATTGTACCATTTGGCCTTACTACCAGCAATTGGATCCCACTATTTTTCCATCCTTTCTAATTCATTTCTAAGGCTGTATAAGGAAATTATGGCTTTAAAATCATTTGAAAAAATCCTGTGGATTAAGCCACATGTTTGATAATATAATTGTTATTAGGGTTCTCTAGAGGAACAGAATTTACAGTATGAATATCTGTCTGCCTGTCCGTCTGCCTGCCTGCCTGCCTACTTACCTACCTACTTTGAGCCTAGAGGATTTATTAGAATGGCCTTACAGGCTGTGGTCCAGCTAGTCCAACAGTGACTGTCTATGAACAGAAGGTCCAGAAATCCAGTAGTTGTTCAGTCCGTGAGACTGGATTTTTGTGGGCACCTACTGTGCTGTAGTGAGGTGAAAGGATGGCTTACTGAAGTCAGTACTCTGGGAGCTGAGTGAAGGAAGGCCTCAGTCTTGGTGGACAGTGCCTTTACCCTCTCACTGACTATCCTTCACTGTTTTTATGTCTGTACCAAGTTTTGACTTTTTGTTTGTTTCTTTTTTCATATGGTGTCATTTATTGATACTGGAATGTTGTGTAAAGGGATTTTATGGGTGCAGGTGTTTGGTTTTTCTTTGGTCAAACTTTGGGGTATTTTATTTTTGCTTTTATCATGAGGCTATTTTACCTGAGAGACTCAGAACAGTACAGGTGTACACAATGGAATGTTTAAAACATTCTGAGTCTCACTTGCCCACTTTCCCTCTACTTACATCTTCAGAAGCTGACACTCGGCGCTATTGGTAAGTTCATTCAAGACATTTCTCTAGTATTAAATAAAACATCATATTGTGAGTTGTCTGTAATTTTATATTTTCTTTCTTATTTTGTTCTAGGCGTGAGCTATTACCCTTGGCTGAGTTTTTTCATGTATCATCAATTAATACTAGCTTCTTGAATACAAGGAGGACTTTTAATAATGATTTTTATACTTTTTTCCTGTCATTAATATTGTGTGTGTGTATTCTGTTCACTACCTAAACTTTCCATGCTTGTTCCAAAATCTATAAGATGGTGTATATATACACACACATATATATATATATACATACATATACACACACATATATATTGCTGTACTTGTGTAGATTTATTTATTTTTCCTGTCGATTTAAATTTAAAATTTGGAAATAAATTTAGATAAATTTCACTGATTAACATGAAAAGTAAATTTGATGAAGCCGAGATAACCTTTTACCATGAAAATGGAAGCTAAATTCCTTAAAATAGAGATAGAGCCTTGCCTGTGTTGTTCATCACTGGGTCTCTAGTGCTCAGGGCAGCAGGCGACTCTCCTTACCTTTCATTCCCTGCATTTTATTTATTTATTTATTTATTTATTTTGGCATATATGCAGGCAAAATACTAATGCACATTAAACAAACAAACAAATAAATTGATTATTTGAGTATTTTCTCTGTCCCAGACATTTTGTTTATTTCATTCTTTCACCAATCCTATGATACATTCACACATTTGGCAGGCGTAATAATGAAGGGAAACATTTATTATGGGAATAAGTTTCTAATAGTAAGTAAAGACAGATTATTGCTAAAGAATGTATCATGTGACCTCATCAACTGCAACAAGATCTGGAAGACAACCCTGAGTGAGACTGTTCTCTAGTTTTTAGGTGGTGGCCTAGTTAGCTTTGTCAACTTAACACAGCCTAGAGTCATCAAGGAAAACCTTGGTTAAGGAACTGCCCAGGGCATATTGGCCTGTGGGCAAGTGTGTGTGTGACTGTCTTGATTGTTAACTGATATAGGAGGTGTCATATGACAGGTGGTTCTGAGCAGTATAGGAAAGCTAGCTGAACACAGCAAGTACTGTTCCCCTGTGGCATCTTAAGTCTGCTGCCCTGCCTTCTGTCACTCCTGATAGGCTGGGACCTGGAAGTGTAGGTCTTAGAAATCCCCCTCCACCCCAAAAGGTCTTACCACAGCAGCAGGAATTAAGCTAGAGCAAGTAGTTACTACAGTTATCCTATTTATTTTGTAATGTTAGTTTTCTCTTTGTTGTCTTTATTTTTTTCTTCTTTTTCCCAAGTGAACCTTTATTGTCTTACACCTATTAGGTTTAATAGTGCCCCCATTCCATTCTATTTTTTTTTTTTTGTAGAAGGAATTCACTTGAGGATTCCTGCAAGTTACAGTAAATCTTCAAAACACCCCCAAAATGGAATTCCCTTAATAACAGTTTAAATTTGTGAGTTTATAAAATAGGTATTAAAGTGAAGCTTATTTGTGCATTCTTTGGTTTCTGCTGTGTTTCTTTGAGATGAAAGTTGAATTACATTTCTTTGCTCCCTTTCCTCCCTCCAAAATCTCCCATATGCCCCTCCCTGATTGCCCTCAAATCCATAGCCTCTTTTTCTGTTATTACATGCATTTATCTATTTGCACATACATAAAAATTTCAAACTATATGATCTATTGAGATCATATAGCTTGTGTGTGTATGCTCAGAGTTGCCCTGGCTCTGGACAAGCGGTGGGTGTGCTCTTCCATGGGAGGACCACCTCTCCTGTTCCCAGCCTTACTCAGTCGCTCACCACTCAGTGCTAGTGAGGTCAGGGTTATTGGAGGAGAGTCTGCAACCACTAATTACTAACCCATCTAATCCCTACCAACAGTCTATAAACATTGGCTTTATACTCACAGATAAGTGTAGTCTTCACCCCTCAAGGAAACTTCATTTTGCTGCCGACAGAAACCACTACAGAAAACTATAACCCATCAAACTACGGGGAGCCCAGACCCCGTAGATACATCTACAACACACTCTCACACCTGAGGCTTATTGCAGGAGAGGGGCTGAAAGATTTAAGAGCCTGAGGCTCAGGGAGTTTGCTGTGAGATTATGTTTTCTATTAAAATCAGAAGTTATACTTAGTTTCTAACCACTTTATCTGCCTTTTTGATAATAAAAATGCAGAACATCTAAAGTTTGTTGTTGCAGACAGTAAAGCCTTAACAGAATGAATGAGTAGGTGGATTTGGCCCGTTTTTCATGGCGGTGCAATCATTTTTCATTCCCAGTGTGAACTCAGTTGTAATTAATACTTGGTTCTTATGACAATCTCACTGTCTAGCCTAGGTTGACTTTGAGTTTGTAATCTTGCTTTATAGCCTTCCTCAGACTGGGGTTATAGGCATCTGCTTCTATGCCTGGCTCACCTTCTTAAAAACTGATTTTCCCTAATTATTCTGAGGCTTAGACTTTTATCAAGAAGTGAACAATTAGGGCTGGTGAGATAGGACAGCAGGTAAAGGCACTAGCTCCAAGCCTGATGACCTGAAGTTAAGCCCCAGGCCCCATGTGTTGGAAGGAGAAAGCAGACTTCTATAGGCTGTTTATATATTCTGCCTCTTACAAAAATAAAAAAATGTACTAAAATTTAAAAAAATACTGTTTTTTTAATTTTGTGTTTGAGTGTTTTGCCTGAATGTGTGTCTGTGCACAGTGTGTATGCAGTGCCTGAAGAGCCCTAAAAGAGGGATTGGAGGTAAAGATGGTTGTTAGCCACCATATAGGTTCTAGGAATTGAACCTGGGACCCTTGTAAGAGCAGTTAATGCTCTTAACTATTAAGCTACCTCTCTAGCCCCATAAAATAAAATTACAATTTTTTTTACAAAAAGTGAAAACATTAGTTTAATAGGCTGATAGCTTATGAATCTGTTCTATTCATGGCTTAAACCTATGCTAGATTTAGGTACTTTCTATTTGAGACAAGAGTTTCTCTGTAGCCCCTGGCTATGGTGGAACTCGATTTATAGACCAGGCTGGCCTCAAACTTAGACATCTACCTTTCCCTGCCTCACCAAATACTGGGATTAAAGCCTTGTACCACCATGCCTGGCCGGTACTTTGATCTCTGAGATTTGTTATATATTTTAAAGGTTGTCATGTAATTTTTATTTGGGAACTGCAGCTCTTAGCTCTGTTTTCACTTTCTTCCTAACACCTATCACTTTATACTATACAGTTGTCCCCCCCTTTATTAAATGTGGCCTGCTACCTGGGAGTAGTGATGTGAGGCTTTAATCCCAGCCCTGGGGAGACAGTCAGGTGGATCTCTGAGTTCCAGGCCAGCCAGGGTTATCCCAAAAATCCTATCTCAAAAACAAACAGACAGACCAAACATAAAATGTAGGCTGCCTAAGTGCAGGCTTTTGATTTCTTGACTAGTTTATTTAATTTTTAGTCTTTAGTATGATGCTTGTGGGCACAAGAGACTTCAACCAATTTGCCTTTTTAAATTAATAGTGGGAACATAGAATTGGGAGATGGCTGGGTCCTCTATTTGGTTGTAGAGATTTAGTATTTACAGGTTAGGGTTTCATAGTTTCTTAGGATGGCAGTTTTATTCCAGTTTAGTGATGGAATTAAATAATTATAGGCTCATTAGAATTTCAGAACTTTGCTCTTTGGCACATGGTAGCTTATTAAATAGTCCTAGATGAATGATAGAAAGGAAAAGACTAGCTAGCTAGAAAGCTAAGAATGAGTGTATTGTGAAGAACTAGTTTGTGGGGAATTGTAGCTTCAGCAGGGGACACATCATTTAACCTCCACAGTATCTCTGTGAGGTAGGCACTACTGCCATCATTTTAAGATAGAGGGAGTTTCCACATGTTTGTTAGACATAATAGGTGCCTTTTTAAAATGCAGTTTCAGGCTCTTCTCATGAAAAGTTACCCCAAGTCTTTTAACTAAGTCTGTTCTTTGGGAAACAATGTTGTGAGGATGGAAGGCGGATAAACTGCTGCAGGATATGCTGTTTTGCGATCTTTTGTTGAAATTCACTCAGCACTAAAGCCTTGATGAAGCTTAGGGATAATGAGACTCATTATGAAGAAAAGGCACTTTAAGGCACCCACATTTATTCATTCCACATTCAATGCCAACTACACTTGGTACCCTGCTAGTTTACTGAAGGTTAAAAAGCCAGTGAGGCAGTTTGAATAATGAACTAAAGGTAAGCATGGTTTGTTCCATAGCACCCCTTCTAGTTTGTTGTTTCTTAGAAAATCTTGGATAGTTTTTAAGATTGGTTTAATTTTTTTTTTTTAAGTATTTTTGTGTGTATAGGTGTGCCTAAATGTATGTATGTGCACCATATTCTTGCAGTTGCCCCAGGAGGCCAGAAGAGGGTGTCAGATTCTTTGGAATTGAAGTAACAGGAACTTGTGAGCTTCTTGATTTGGATGCTGGGAACTGAACCCAGGGCTTTCATAAGAACAGTACATATTTTTAACCTCTGAACCATTTCTTAGCCTCTAGTTTAATTAAACATCATTTAAAAATTACATCAATTTATTATTTGTGTGTGAACTTTAGAGATCAACTTGCTGGAGTTGGTTCTTTCTTGCCAGAGTGGGATCTGGGCATCAGACTCTGGTTGCTTGGGTTGGTGGTTGGCATCTTTCACAGCTTGTGCTGGCCCAGAGGTTGATGTAATTTAAATAGAATGACTTTGAGCCATAATGATATGCATAATCAATAGTCAATATTCCAGGGAGCCAGTGTTGGTGGATACAGGTCCTTTTAAAGGAATTAGCCTCTGCTGGGTGTTTATTGTATCATTTATCGTTTACTTGCATTGTTTTCACCTATTTTTTAAAAAATAATTCTGAGAATTGTTGCCTGTACTTTGAAAATAACAAAATTGAATTTAGAAAGATTACACAATTTGTTTACAGTTCACAGCTGGTAAGTTGTGGCTTTTAAATGAGGCTTTGCTATTGAAGTTCATGAGGGTAGAGATCCAGCTATAGCACTTCCCTCTCATTTTAACCCAGAGTTTCATGAAAACTTCCTCCATCTTCAGAATAATGTAATAATAATAATAATAATAATAACACTCTATAGAAATGTTGTAGAAGTTAAATGATGTAATGCACAGAAAACAGTTTGGCATTAGCATAGAGCAGATAGATACTCAGTGTTAATGTTTTTCCATCTTCATGTTTTTTGATTTTCAAGCTTGATGTTTCTAGAAGTCTCGATAAGAAGGGTGTTATTAAGCTGAACTGTAATTCAAGGTATTGATATATTCTATAAAAGGAATAGAGTCAAACAGTCATGACAGATTTAAAGTCTAAGAGGGCAGTGAGAATTTGCAGCAAATAAAAGTCCATGGGTTGTTATTTCATGAAATAGTGTTAAAATTTCTTAGACTCGTTGGAAACAATGTTTCCTACAGTGTTTTTGCAATCCTTTTCCTTCTAATTGAATAATATAAATTATTTAAAAATAAGAGGGGAAGAGAAGGGCACCCTAGAAGTATGGTAGGAGGTATTTACTTAAGGGTGGGAAATGGCAGTAGGGATTTGTAAACTAGCTATTTTAAGACAGGAACTTCATGTTACCTGCTGGGGTTCATGAATATTGCAGGCTTAGTATCAGAACTACTGGGTAACCTGTAATTCTGACCTGGAGGCACTACTTAGAAGACAGGAAATTAGGATTTGTGCCACAGTCTGAGAAAGCCTGTGTTTACTATTATATACGAGACTTGTGCTCCTAAAAGAGCCAGAGAGTGATAACCAGCATCTTAGTCATTCTTTCCTCCCATCCATAAACTGTTGTACTTTGTGTAAAGAGTCTGGAGAATTTGGGCTTCATCATAAAGAGAAACACTAGTGCATTGGAACTGTTTTGTGGGTAGCCTTCTCCATTAAGTTTGGCAGTACCTATCCTTTATAGCTTGATAAAGGGGCAAGAGAAACTTGGTGTGTTTAAAAACAGTAAACTGTTCTTTCTGGTTTCTGGGAATTTCTTGGATGTGTTAATGTTAATTCTTAAGCATCAACACTGCTCAACCCACATGGGAATTTTAATTTGTTTTAAATGTTACAGTGCCAGGTTTTACTTTTATTAAGTGGTTTAGTAAAAAAAGATGATGTTGTTAAATTTAGCAATGATTTAGCATAGTAAGAGTTTCATTTCCTCTTTTAGAAGTGTTTCCTATTTACATGCCCGTGTCTGCAGTAATCCAAGTGACTCATAAATGCCTTGGTTCTTTCCTTACAAACAGAATTTTTCTTCCAGCAATAGGTACAACTTGCTGATGTTTACAGTGTTTGGTCGGCAACTTGACCATTTTAGTGGTGCTATTTTTTTTCCCTAAAAGGGAAAAGAAGAAATGTTATATGCAGATTGTTCAGATGGCATTTCATGCTTATCAGTGGGGGAGACTATTGTTCTATTTATGGAAGTATGGAATTAATATGATTTGTTATTTTTAACTTGGAATAAGACTTGATTGCCTTGTATTAGGAAGTTGATGTCAGGGCTGCTGAGATGGCTCCATAGTTAGCCACAGCAAATAGCGATAGCTGCTTTTCAGAGGACCTGGGTTTGATTCCCAGTACCCTGGCAGCTGACAGTTGTCCATAATTCCAGTCCCAAGTGACCTGAGGTCATCTTCTGCCTCTTCAGCTACCCATCACATTTATGTGAGCCACCATGTGGTTGCTGGGAATTGAACTCAGGACCTCTGGAAGAACAGTCAGTGCTCTTAACCTCTGAGTCATCTCTTCAGTCCCACCCATCACATTTATATGATACACTGACATACACATGGGCAAACACCCATACATACAAAAACAAATAAAATTGAAAAAGATACTGCCTTCATAGCTTAGTGTTTTTGAAAATCAATAGTCACACTAACACATGGAAACTTGAGTAACTCTTGTGTAGACCCCTCATACCTAAATTAAAGCAACAAACAAAAGCACCCCAAACTCACATTTTTGTTAGTGATAAAAATAATTATCTTTGCTGGAGTAGTTAAGAGTAGTTCATTTTCCAGTGTATGTCAGGTGCTCTCAACTGCCTGTAGCTGTGTGTGTGTGGGGGATGATCCAGTGCCTCAGCCTCTGAAGACACTTAACATCCTGTGTGCATATATACTTCTCCATGTGCATGTAATTATAAAAGAGAACAACAATATTGGAAAACTAACTGTTCAGAAGAATCGGTTGCCATTATGTGAAAATCTCAAAAAGAAACCATTTTATTTATAAAAATTTGCTTTTACATTTTTAATGGTTTTTAAGCTTCTGTAGTTTTAGAAAACCAGAGAGAATTCTGCTGCCCTGTTCCTTCTTTATAGTTTTTTAATACATAAGTTACTTCTGTTACATGAAAAAAGCAATCACCCTTAACCTTTGCTTAAAACATTCACCATTTGTAAGTATTTGGATAAGTTGAGTTCTGTTGCTGTGGACCAGAGTGAAGTGATTCTCTCCGAGCTTCCTCAGACTGTGTGGGAACTGAGCTGGTCAGTTCAGCTACCAGTCTAAGGTGACCACACTCAAATGTCTGGTGCCTGGAGAGCAGAATGTCTAATCCATGCATCCTTAGCTGTTGTGTTTGCTTTGGGCCTGTGCTCTAGCACAGCAGAGCAGGTTTCCACGAGAGCAGACAGTGAGCGAAGGAGTGGGTCTGAGGCCCAGCCTGGGAACCGGCACTGCACACTTGTGCTTTCTTGACCCGAGCAAGTCTATAAAGACTCATTGATTCATATGAGGAGGCACGGACAGTTGGGAAGGTTTTAGAATCTGTCTCTCACATTTAATGTAGTGATTTCTATAAATAATCATTTAAAAAATACATGTATGTTTTAAAACCCTTGCTAATGATAAAAACACATCTACAGAATAGCGTGAATTTTAAATCTTTTCACATAACAACAGCTAGGGTCCCTAATTAAATATCTGTAATTAATAGAAGTGATAAGTGATAATTGAGTGGGTGCTTTTGCATTCATATGACATGTGGAAAATGTTGCCTAAAGGCAGCCAGTTGTCTATTTTCATGTGCTCACACTACACTGGATAAATACTGTTTTCTCATTATAGTTCTTTGGCATGCCCACTGGGTTTTTTTAAATTTTAGGTGAAAGGCCATAAAACATCCTTTTAAAATGTGTGATTCTGTGTTATTTAGTACATTTACTACCTTTACAGTGTACATCTACCACCTTTATGAAGTTCCAAAACATTTTCAGCACTCCACGAGGGAACTACCCATTATGTAGCCACTGTCCATTTCCTTCTCCCTCTAATCCAGTAATCACTGATCTCTGTGTCCTATCTGTTTGTCTGTGTGTGCGCATGTGGTTTTTTGCACATGCATGTGTGGGAGTATGTGGAGGCTTGAGGTTGATCTCAGGTGTATTACTCATTATTTTCCACCTTACTTTTTGAGGACAATGCCTCTCACTAAACTTGGAAATTACCAGTTGGGCTAGACTGGCGGCCAGCAAGTCCCAGGGATCCTTGGGTCTCCTTGGAGCTGGGATTACATGTGTACTTTTGTGCCCTGCTTTTTTGTAGGTGCAGGGCATCCATACTCAGGTCCTTATGGCTTGTGTGGCAAGCACTTTGCTGATACCTTGCCAGCCCTGGCATTTGCATATACAGCACACTGGTGTATGTTCCTTGCAACCAGAGTACCCTACATTCTGGGACTGTGTCAGCGGCTCATTGAAAGTCATCCCTGGGAAGGTTCTGTCTGGCTGTTTCCATGGCACTCAGAATCTTCTCCTAGTCCTCCCAGTCTTCCCTGCAGACTATTCCTTCCCACCCCTCTCTACTTCAGTGTTTAGAATTTTATTTTAGCCTTTTGTTGTTTCCACATTGATTCTTGGCTGGCCTTTGCTGCTTCTGTGGCCAAATTTAGACTTAAAACTCTTTTATCTTTTCAGAATTCCAGACCTGTTTGTTCTCCTAAATGTTCTGTAAACACCTGAAACTGAATCTATTAAAACAGAAACTATTTTCTCACTCCCTGCCCTTTAAAAAAAGGTAAAATATTTTGCTTGTCTGTCTTCCTCTTCTGAGTAAATGGCACTGTTGTTCATAGATTTCCTTGGCTTTATTTCCAAGAGTTGGTTCTTTCCTCCTTTACCTATTCATTATCATTAGTCATTCCACAGGTCTGCCTACTCCTTCAAGATGGATTTCTCCAGCCCTAAGGTAAAGTTTTGAATGTTAGCACCCATTACTTAGACCAGTGTTATGCAAACTGTAGCTTACAAGGCTAACTATGGACTGTTATTACTTGTGAAAATCCGGCTGTAATTGAATAGTGCCTTGCTCATTAATTTGTGTGTTCATTACAAATACCCCGTGGTGTCCAATACTAAACTGTTTACTCCTTGGCCTGCCACAGAGCAAATCTCCCTGCTCTCAGATTGTTACTCGTTTTCTGTCTCTAGCCTTGTCTACCCAGGTAAACATTGAGAAGTCTGAGCACACATCCTCTTGTGCGTGTTTTCTGTGTAGTACTCATTCCTTATAGAGGAAAATCGAAGACTTTTATCATGATAGAAGTTCCCCATCTGCCGGTCTGGGTTTGTGCTTTTGTTCAGATGGTAGCCTGTGATTTTTACCTTTGCTGAGCTGCCCTTTTCTCTCATTTCCTGATACTGTCTTTCTGCACAGTTGTTACAGTTAGATATGATGTTGCCACCCCCGCCCCCATGTGTTGAATGCTTGGTCCCCAGTTTGTAGTGTTCCTGAGGAGTGGTAGCATCATGAAAATGCTGAGTAGATGATTAGGAGGTGGGTCTTGGTTGAAGCTGCATCCTGAAGTGTTTATTTTGTGGTGTGTCCCCCCCTCCTTGCCTCCTATCTGCCATGACAGCTTTTTTCACCATGTTCTGGCCACCAGGTTGTTTTGCTTCACCATACAAAAGAAACACCACAGAATATAACATAGGAAACCATGAGAAAGCCCTAACATTCCTTTACCAGCATTTTATCACATTGACAATTTCTGTTGTGTTTAATAACCCATTGTGCAACTTTGCCCATTAGATAGTATTCTCCTAGTAGACTAAAAGCCAAGCAGGGCCATGCACTGAAGGGAGATGTTTCACTACATCTACAGTTAGTGGTTGCATTGTTGATTTCAATTGTCATGTGATGAGAGTTAGTTGCTTTTCTCATGGCTGTGATGAAATCCTTACAAAAGCAATGTAAGGGATTATTTTGGTTTCTGGCCTCAAAAGGAACAGTTTGTCACAGTGGGGGAGGCACAGGGGAGGCATGTGAGGTCGCTGCTCACATATGTCTGGACAGGAAGCAGAGAGCTGAATCTTGGTGCCCCACTTGTTTCCTGTGTTCCATTTCATCTGGGACTCCAGTGCATGGCTTGATGTTGCCCATGTTCAGGAGGGCTAAACCTTTCTGGAAATGCCTCCTTAGACACGCAAATTTAAGATCCTAGGTTGCTTCCAAATCTTGTCAGATTGACAGTCAAAATGAACCATTGCAGAGGGTATGGGCATCAAAGAAAGACAAATTGAGCACATTGAAAGTAACTTTGATTGCCTGTTTACCCACTGACTACTGATTTCTGTACTTGGCCGTATAGACATTTCCTCCCCTCCTGTATTAGAACCCGTTGGCTTCCATTAAATATTGTGTGATATTATCAGCTAGGCATCCAAAGATCTGTCTTACATAGTGCTTATGTAAGGAACAGTTTAGATGGAGTGTGCTAAATTGATGCATTACTCTAGGATTTTATTTCAAAAGTATGGAGTTGCTCTCGTTAAAATTTGGAGCAGAAATGAAGTTCTGCTGTGTCACTGAGAGTTAGCCATCTATACTATTTATTTACCAGACTACTGCCTGGTTTTTGTTTGTTTGTTTGTTGTTTTGTTTTGGTGGCATTTAGATACACCAAACTACACATTTGGTAGTAAAATGTGTAGTAGCAGCAGCAGCAGCAGTAGCAAATACTTATCTAATGTTTCTCCTGTGCCAACACTGTTCTAGGCACAGTGTATAATTAACTTATTTCACCTCTGTTAAGAGTCCTCAGGTAAGATCCCATTATTATTCTTGTACAGTGAGGAATTTGAGGCACAAGGAAAGAGTTGGTGCGGAACTTAAACTGACTGCTGTAGCTCATGTTCTCAACCTTCCTAATGCTGCAGCCCTTTAATACAGCTCCTTGTGTTCGAGCCAACCGCAACATTATTTTTGTTGCTACTTCATAACTAATTTTGTTACTGTTTCAAATTATAATTTCAATACCTGTGTTTTCCCATGGTCTTAGGTGACCCCTGTGAAAGGGTCCTTTGTCCTCCAGGTGGAGAACTGCTGTAGAAGGGTGGCTTTTAGTGACTGACTGTGTGTGGCACACTCAGAATGGATCAGGGAGCATTCCAAGTGCAGCATTCCTTGCACTCCTTCAGTTTTATTCAAGCATAGAGTTGAGTTTGGGGTCATCAAGGCAAACAGAGACATGCAAAATAACGTGCTGGATCAAGTCAGGTTTTCTTGTGTTTCCTTTAGCAGGCTTAAAAAATAAAACAGATGTAGCTGTACAGTAGGTTGCACAAGTCTCGAGGGCACAGCTAGGTATATACAGTTCCATCTAGGTTAACTACAGAACTCCCTCTGCCTTTATGGAGGACCCAGGGCCTTGGTTTTCATCATTATCCTAGAAGTCTTTTTTTTTTTAGGGAGGTTAGTTTTTTGAGAAGGAGTTTCTCTGTGGAGCTTTGGCTGTCCTAGAACTTGCTCTGTAGACCAAGTTGGCCTCAAAGTTACAGAGCTCCACCTGCTTCTGCCTCCCAGGTGCTGGAATTAAAGGCAGGTGCCACCATTGCCCTTCTTAGAAGTCTTTAAATGCCTCCCCACTCAGTAACTACCCTGTCTTTTACTTTGCTTTATTTTATTTAAAAATATGTTTGTTACTGTTAAGCCCTATGAGTTTGTTTTATCTATTGGAATATAACTTTGGTTTTGTTAGCATTCCATTTCATTATCCAGCATAGTGCATGATCTAAAGAAACTGTTCAACAACTATTTTCTTACTAAATCAGTTGAAAAATCTGTGATTGTTGTGTACTGAATTGTATGGTGCTCAGGTACTGTTTTGGTTCTAGGTGCCGAGGATAGATGATTTGTCTTTTGTGAGGATACTTTCAACATTTATTCTTAAAAGCTATTTTATATGTATGAATGTTTAACCTGCCGTCTGTGTACTGCACTTGTGCTTGGTGCCATGGAGGCCTGAAGAGGACAACAGATTCTTTGGAACCGGAACTAGTGACCATTATGAGCCACCATGTGGACACTGGGGCTAAACCTAGGCTGTTTGAAAGAGCCTTAGTGCTCTTAGCTAAGGGGCCAGCCACCTCCCTAACCCAGACCGACTGACCGACCCACCCTCCCACCCACCTTCCTTCCTTCTTCCTCTTTTTCTTTTTCACAGGGTTTCTTTGTGTAACCTTGGCTGTCCTGGAAAGTACTGTGTAGGCCGGGCTGGCCTTGAACTCACAGAAATTCACCACCTCCCCCCCCCCCCCCCAGTGCTGGGATTAAGGCTTAGGCCACCACACCTGGTTTAGCCATGACTTTTAACATTTAATCTGAGTTACCCCAGTTTTCACAGTAGAACTATGGAGGCACTGTGTTTAGTTTGTACTGATCTTTGCTCTTGTGAATGCTGGGAGGCAGGAGAAAGTTGCTTGCTATCAAGTGAAACATAATGGTAGCTTATCTGTTGGATTGCCTTCCTCAGGCCAGTTTCTTCTGTTTATCTCAGATTCTTAGTTTATACTCTTTATAATGATCCTTTGGGTTACCTCAGACAGTTGCAAAATAGTAAATGATTAGTGGTTTGTTTTTGTTTTTGTTTTTTTTTTTTTTGAATTGTGATAGAGACACAACGAATTAATCATTAGTTCTTTTTTGGCTGTAGTTAATTGCTTTTGTAGCCCTTTTTTATGAAAACTCTATTAGTTCTAAGGTAAGTGGAGAGCATAGAGCTCTGGCTAGAAGCCCTGCTCTTCACTCTTACTTTTTAATGTTATTTTTGGCAATGCTGGGGATCATGTCAGGAGCTCACATGTCTAGGCCAGCACTCTACCACTGCGCTACATTCCTGACCTAGAAGTCATTTTAATTCCAACTTATATTCATGGAGAGGAGAAAGAAATTTTGAAGTGAATATGATTCTGTAGTTTTGATTTTCCTTTTTGATTGCTTATTTTACAAAGGAATTAGACCATTGAGTAGTTTACCACCTATTAAAAAATCAAAATAGCCTGCTCAGCTCACTGACTACAGTTTCTTCTGCATCTTGCTGAGGTTTGTTACCAAGGGAGCTTCATAAATAGGTGTGTGCTAGTGGTAACTGCACCTTCAGCTTCAGTTGTGCTGGGTCTGAGGTGGGCTGAGACAAGGACCAAAAGGCAGAAGACACAGCGCATCTTAAAAACTAATCAACTTTCCAAAGACTTTCTGTGCTTTTATGCTCTTTTCCCATTTTTCTTTTAAAATAATAAACTTCTAGGTTTACCAAAAATAGGAGTAAAACATATAGATGGTTCCTGTATAACTCCCATATCTTGTATTGATACATTGCATTAATGAGGTGCATTTATATAATTAATGTTAAGACCAACTAAAGGCTGTTGTTTGTCATTCCTTATTGTGATTGAGGCTCAGGCTGTTTTGTCTGTTTAGACTAGTGATAAGGTCATTATCACTATTAAAATGGCATCTAGAGTAACTTTACTGCTCCTGCACCCATCTGTGTGTTCTCCACTCACTGCTATACTGTAGCTAACCTGAACTTGTTAATGTATAGTTTTGTCTTTGTTAGAGTCATATAGTTGTAGTCTCACAGTAAGTATGTAGCATCTTTGTTTTTCCTTCGCTAAGCAATCTCTGTCTAAGGTTCCTTCAGATCTTTTCTCAGCTTAATATGATCTTTCTTTTCTCATTATGGATTTTTTCAGACACTCTTGCTGATATTGAACTTAGAATTCTTTTTACTTTTTACTTCAGCATGTTAAGGTCATACAAGTGTTTTGTATGTGTGTGCATGCGCATGCCTTCAGAGTCAAAAAAAGGGCATCAGATACCTTGGTACTGAGTTAGAGATGGTTGTGAGCCACCCTGTGGATGCTGGTGATTGAGACCCAGTTTCTGGAAGAACAAGTTAATCACTGAGCCATCTCTCCAGGCCACCATCGTGTTCTTATTGTTGAGTTTTAGAAACTCTTTGTACAGTTTGCATACAAGTCTTTTATCAGATAATGAGTTTTATAAATATTTTTTTAGACTTTCTGTAGAACAAATATTTTTAATTTTAATGAAGCTCAGTTTTGCCTTAATTGCCTATACTTAGTGTGTACATGTTAAGTAATTTTTTTCAAGGCCACTTAGATTTTTATTATCTTTAGAAGTTCTGTAGGTTCACATTTTCTTTTGATGTATGAATATTGAATTAATTTTTGTGAGCTGTGTGCTTTTGACTTAATTGCATAAAGTTGCTTTATAATTCATTTGCTTGCACATAGGCATCTAGTTCTAGTCATTTTTCAGAAAGATTATCTTGCCTTTTATTTTCATGTTTAAATATTTATTTTAGTGCTTATTTATTTGTATTCATGATAGTGTGGGACATACCTGCAGGTGCCTGCAGAGGGTATCAGGTCCCTGGAACTGGAGTTACTGGAGTTGTGAGCCACCTGCTGTAAGTGCTGGGAACTGAACTCTGGCCATCGATCAAGTCTTGCAAATACTGAGCTGCATCCATAGCTCTTGCCATTCCTCCTTGATGTTCTCTCAGTGGAATACTACTAAGTATGAATTATGATAAAGAAAACTGAAGCTCTCATAACTAATATCTTGGCTATATGTTATGCCTTTACAGTAGCTTAATAGGGCTTGAGAATGACCCAGCAGTTGAGAGTACTTGCTGCTGAAGACCTGAGTTTGATTCCTAGCACCTATCTGGTAATTCACAACTCCAGATCCAGAGGATCAGGCTCCCTGCTTTTGCTCCTCATGGGCACCAGACAATCACATATACATGCATACATGCAGACAAAACACATAAACACATAATGTAAATTAAATAAATCTTAGAAACTTAAAAAGCAGACCTATTAGTCTAAACAAGAATAAACAGCATACTCACATTGTTTGCTGTCAATTTGTTATGCCTTGTGTCTGAAGTAGATTTATATAAGAGAGTTTATGACTGATTAGAGTGAAATTTAAAGGATATAAAGTGAAAACCTTGGGTTACTATATTCAGTATGTTCAGCAATTTCTAAAAGCAAAGCTGACAGTTGCATGTGATGTATTTTCTGCTGCTTTATCCCCTGTGCCACTTGGTAGATCTTTAACTCCTGGAGTTGATGGAGGAGCACTTCACAATATAATTAAGAAATGCTTACCTGTTTTTCAGGTTAGGACTGGGTAGAGGAAATGGATAAACGGGAGTTCTTAAGAGTAAATACCCTGAGAAAAAGCTGGTTGGCCTCAAGAACTGACTGACAACTAGAGCATATCCACAGAAACAGATGCTTAGTGGTCAGTGCCCAATAGAAACAACTTGTATAGTTACCAGAAGTTTTGAGTTTTAATGAAAGCAAATTTGGTTTTTAGGTTGATTGTATTTAAGAACTTGTGTGTCTGAGAGTGACTCTAAGGTTTTTATTGGAGTGTGCCTTGGTTTTGGTCTTTGCGTACGTGTTTTTTTCCTAAAGCCTACTAGGAGACACAGATTCATTTTAACTCAAATTTTTTTTTCTCAGAATTATGTAATGATTAAAGGAATTATGGCACCTCTAATTCCTGGTATCTTGAAGGTGTTATGCTTTTAAACATAAAAGCAGCAGCAGTTTGTGATCAGCTGTTCTTTATGTGGGCATTGATTGTCTTACTGTTTCTATTCTTGTGAAGAGACACCATGACCACAGCAACTCTTATAAAGGAAAACATTTAATTGAGGCTGGCTTACAGTTTCAGAACCTTAGTCCATTATCATCAAAGGAGGACTTGGTAGCATGCAGATAGACATGGTGCTGGAGAAGGAGCTGAGAATTCTACATCTTGATCTGCAGGCAGCAGAAGGAGACTGTGCCCCACACTGGGTGGAGCTTAACCATAGGGAACTTCAAAGCCTGCCCCCACAGTGACATGCTTCCAACAAGGCTTCTCTTACTCCAACAAAGCCACACCTCCTAATAGTGCCACTCCCTATGGGCCAAGCATTCAAACACATGGGTCCATGGGGGCCATACCTACTCAAAACACCACAGATATATATCTTCTGAATTATTAGAATAAACTGGTATTTTTTCTATATAAACTAAGTAATCTACAAGATAGACAGTTTGTATTTTTAAAACATTGTAACTGCTCAGTTATAGGTGATTTAAAAATTATAAAAAGGTACAAAAAAGAAAATTTGTCTACATTTTCATGATTCAGAGCCAGTTCCTATTTGCTTTGTGATATTGGGGGTCACACAGTAATAGCACTTTATAGCCTTCTCTTTCATGTGATCTTGTATTGCAAAGAACTCTTCCATGACTAATAACATTTGTAATTTTAATAGTTGGTCAGTATTCTTACAATGTGAGCATATCATAGTTTACCTAATGATATTTTTTACTATAGTTCTAGACTTAGTAGTATGTCTAGTCTCCATGTGCATATGTATATATTCATTGAGATTGTACACACACACCTTTTTTTGTCACATGCCTAGAAAGTGAAATATGGCTTCACAGTTACTAACCCTTATACACTATGAAAGAGAATCAGTATTTAAAGTTAGTATGTAAATGTGTATTGGGTACATGGCATTTAGTTATCTATCCTGACAGTGGTTGGTTTCTGTGTGGGTTTGCACTTTTTTGCAACTACAGATCTTTATGACATTTTAGTGAAACTACTTGAAAGAAAACTAAATAAAGCTAGCTAATTATCTTCAGTAGAGTGAGTCTAAACCTATCTCTCATAAAAACTGTATACATTTGCTTATTTGTAAGATAAATATCATAGGCAATTTAGGGATTGGAGGAATGATTGAAATAATTTCTTTTCTGACCTGTAACTTACTAACAATTGAAAGGTGAAAATAGACTGAATACTGGTGTTTGAAATTATCATCATGGTGGTTTGAATGTGAAATGTCCCCTGTGGGTGTGGCTCCCAGTTTGTAGTGTTGGTTGGGGAGGCTTAGGTGCTGCAGCCTTTGTTGGAGGAAGTCACTGGAGATCACTCTAAGGGTTTGATCCTTCACCTTCCAGCCCCTGCTACCATGCTTGGCACTTGGTGCTGTGCTCCCAACTAGCATGATGAATTCTTATTCCCCTGGAACCACAAACCCTAATAAATGCTTTCTTCTGTAACTCTCCTTGATCATGGTGTTAAATCATAGCAACGGAGCAGTGGCTAACACAGCCCTCTTATCTGGCTTCCTTGTCAGCATGTACAGAAGTAGTTCAAGTTCATGCTTGTTCATCCCTTTCTCTGTAGCTTCTTAAGCTCAAATCCTTTCTCCCCTACCCTTAAAAAATAAAACAAGATACTACAGTGTGTTGCACTTTTATAGAGACACACTTTACTGCCAGTTCTCCAGCTACCAGTTAGTGCTTAGTTTGTATACCTGTTTGGGTGTTGTCTATCTGTAGTTTACTTAGTTTGTATACTTATTTGGGGGTTGTGTATCTGGTAGATTACTTGACTTTAACGAGGGCATGCCACTTCTTCCTTAAAATAAAAATTACTTTATTTTTTTTTAAAGACAGAGGCCTGTCTTGTGTCCAGAGATGGCCCTGAACTCACACTCTTCCTCTGTCTGCCTTCAGCTTGCTTGTCTTTCCGAGCCAGTTCTTTCTAGTCCGTACTGTATCTTTCTTCTTACAGATACAGCTTTCTTAATTTCAAGAAGGTTTTATTATTGGATTTTTTGGGGTATCATTTATAAGAACTGACTTTGGAACAATGACTCCTTTATTTTCCATATTTATCTCCAGGATTACTTTAGTCTCCTCATTGACTCTATGTGCTGTGATTTCTTTTCCTCCCTGCCATTCTGCTTCTGTTAATCATGTCTCTGTTCTTTGCTGTTTCTTGCTTCTTAGATCTGTGATTGTTCTGTTAAGCTAAAGAAGAAGTTGAGAACTGTAATAGTCTAAAAATGGCCCTTTGGAAACAAGTTTAAGTGCTTAAGCAAAACACCATGGACTGGATGGCTGAAGAAGAGCGTCCCCCACCCCACCCCAGTTCCCGAGTCTGAAGAGTCTTGGTTCTAGATGCCAGCACATTAAATTCTTTGACCTTGTTGCTTTGAGGGTATGTTTTCACAGGGCAGAGAAAGAAAGGTCTCATGACCTCATCCAAATTTAATTACCCCCAGTGGCATTACGGCCTAACATTAACGTGTTGGGACTTAGAACATCAACCTATAAACTAGGAATTGTAGGGCTGAGGGCTCAGATATTCAGTTAGGAACAATAGTCACATCAAATTTCTGCACCTATTACTGATCTGATGTCTTGTATAAAGTGAGCTTTTGTAGATTGCAGTTAATTTAAGAATTTTGAAATAAGGTCATCTTAGATGATCCGTTGGGATGGTTATCCTTAGACTAAACCATGTAGAGAACAGGCAGGAACGATGTAACACGGGGGCAGAGTGGACTGACGAAGCTGTAGCTGTAAGGCAGGTTCTGCACCCAGCTTGGATGTGGAGTTGCAATTTTGAATTTCTGATTCCACCACCAAGAGAACATTTTTGTTTTGTAAGATACTCAGTGGCATTTTGGTGCTGTAGCAGCAACAGCAGTCTAATAATGCAGGACAGGGCTGATTTTCCCTCTTAGCTGTTATTTTATCACTTTTGTCTTGAATTCTTGCTTTGTTTCATGTTCTTAACCCCCCTACCCCCCAATATTTTCTTCCATCTGTAGATTTTTTTAAAAATGATTCTCACTGTGTACGAAAGCTAGCACTAGATTGTCAAGTACTCAGAACCACAACTGCACCATCACCTCCTGGGATCACTTAAAAGTTTTTAGATTGTTTTTTGTTGCCTCTCTCTCTCTCTCTCTCTCTCTCTCTCTCTCTCTCTCTCTCTCTCTCTCTCTCTCTCTCTCTCTCTCTCTCTCTCTGTCTGTCTTAAGCAAAACCCTTTATACATGGCTAAATAGCTGTTTTGCCTAGTGTCCTTGGTTTTAATATAGTGCCCTGCAGTGACTCCTTCATGATACCTATTCCCTTATTCTGGAATTTTGTCCTTTATGAATATAGCTGTTTTAAATTCATTCTTGTGTTCCTTGAAGTAAAGTAATAGTGAGGTAAAGAAAAATCTTAAAGATGATTCAAGATCAGGGTTCTGTTTCTTCCTCAGCTTAGTTCAATAACCTGGAAAGTAGGTGCCTAACAGTTGATGACTAGGGGGACAGGAGGTAAAACAATTGAGTGTAGGAAGCTTTTACCACGTTTTCTTCCTTTTCTGTACACTTTAGTAGCCTAGTTTGAAGACTATTGAGACTGTCAACTTCACAAGGGAAAATGATGCCACAGAAAGAAACAGCGGTGACACAGATTGAATTTACTTTCTCAGCCTAGATGCTTTTTAAAAATTAAAACAGCATATGTGTTTTGATTGTACTCAGTATTGTTTTTTAAGTGTAGCTTGGTAAACTGTCTGATTTTACAAGTGATTTAATTAGGAGCTCTTTACCTCTTATTGACTATAAGTCCAGTTGAAATCACTGGCTGGAGATGACAAAGAATATCTGAAAAAGGACAGATTAGACCACAATATATATGTTTACTTTTGCTGCTGTTTATGTATTCAAAGCATACATAAGTGTTTTAGATAAAAAATTGTCTTTCAATAGGTGATTCTGTGCTAATCTGAAATTTGCATTAGTTATATATTTGAGTGTTTTGCTTTGAAACTAAAGACATAATGCCAGGCTACCTGTAAATCACCTGGCTATTCTTTTTAGAAATCATAATTTTCAGTTATCATCTTATATCTGATATGAAGGATATCTTTTAAGGAAAGGTTGATCTCCTAGACATTGCATATTGACTTTTGTCTGTATTAAATGGATATACATATTGGTCATTGCATGCCACCAACACTTTGGGTACTAGTTTATTAGGCAACTCGTATTTGCTAGGGGAAATGCCTAGGAGAGTTACTTCTTCATTAGGTTAGTATGAGTTTAGTCACATGATGAAAGAGAAATTAGAAAAGGATATGGTTTAATGGGACTAAAGAACTTACATCATATACATATATTTATATTATTTGCATTGGATTGATGATAGATTTGTTAGGAAAGAGCAGGAGTTGTAATTGTCATTTTGTCATGATTCTAGCTTCTAGAACTTAAATGTTTGTGAAGTCACTATAAGAAAGGTTTAAAGCTCTTAAGAACCAAGTGATGGGTAGCCTAGGAGAGTCTGGAATTCAGAGACAGTCGTGGACTACCTAACCACATGGGAGGTTGATCTTGGGCTTGAAGGGGGCCACTGTGGACTGCTGCTAAGGATGAAGCAACGCAAAAAGGTAAGGAAAGGTCTGTAAACAAGATGAGGGTATATAGGTAAGCCATGCACATGGGCGTGATTCAGAATGGCTTTGATTGTGCTTTGTTTTACATGTAATCCCCAAATTAAAGTTCTTTTCCTCCCAGCACTTGGGAGGCACAAGGAGGCCAGCTTGGTCTATAGATCAAGTTCCAGGACAGCCAGGGCTACACAGAGAAAACCTGTCTTGGGAACCCCCCCAAGTTAATTTTCTCATGGGACTATTTTCTCAAATTACACTAATTTGTTAAACAGGAATAAGATAAAGCAAAAACTCAAAGCCTTCTCTTCCAGAATGGAGTAGGCATACTTACACATTTTTAGCTACATTTACTTTTTGTTTTTAAGTAAATTTCTTTAAACAAAAAGTTAGAAAGTCATAGCCAAGAGGAGTTCACTTTGTACTTTGATTTGGGGCAACTGTAACTTTGCTGAACTTATTTATTTATATAGATTCAGCATGTGTCCCGGATGGCATTGCGCTTGTGATAGCCTTGCCTTGAATCCACATTAACAATGATGCCTGGCTTCATGTTTGTAGTATTTAAAAATTATTCATTCCCAGTTTCCCTCATGCATCTTTGATCATATCTCCAGGTCCTGTTGTCCTATTATTCATCCTCCCTCCAGACCTCTTCTTCCCAAGGCATTATTTAATATGAGAACAATGCATTTACCTTATAGGTGGTTGTTTTCAGCAGATGATTTAAATGAAGCAGAATGAACTTAACTAGGATGACTAACTAAATGGTGGGTTAAATCGCCTGTACTGGAAAACTATCTTATATGTTAAACTAATAAATATTTAAGTAAAGAACATATTTACTTTGTGTGTATTGGCAGGTGTTTGGGGGGGTATACTGCTATACACTTTTAATTTTTGTTTTAAATTCGTCTCTTCCTGTAGGAGATAAAGATGGCAGCAAGGTGACCACAGTGGTGGCAACTCCTGGACAGGGTCCTGACAGGCCACAGGAAGTCAGTTATACAGACACTAAAGTGATTGGAAATGGATCATTTGGTGTGGTATATCAAGCCAAACTTTGTGATTCAGGAGAACTGGTTGCCATCAAGAAAGTTTTGCAGGACAAGCGATTTAAGGTAAAAATTGGTGTTTGTATCTTTGTTACTATATATATATAAAATTTTAAAATTACATTGCTCTTAACCACTGAGCCATATGCCATATGCCTTCCTTTCCTTTTCTGTTCTGTGCCCCTTCCCTCCTTCCTCTTCCCTCATCTTGCCTTTCCCTCCACATTTCTCCTCCATTTCTTTCCATTCTCCTCCCCTTCTTCTGCCTATACATTGCAGACTGCTCTGAAACTCAAGATCCTCCTGTGACTCAGCCCATTCAGGGCTGCGATTACAGGTGATGGATCACAACCGGGTTGAACTTACTTTTCACTGATTCGTTTGTCACATTGTATTTCCTAAATGAGGAGAACCAGCAGTGCACTTTGTGACTTTTGTTTTGTTTTGTTTTCCTACTTTGCTCAATTTTTCTATCTTCTACAGACAAACTGCTGGACTGCTGGAGTGGGGGTCAAATTATATAAAAGTTACCATTTAGTTTGGATAAAAGTATACATACTTAAACTTGACTTAATTTCTCTTAATTATACTTACTTATTTTAGTTGAGTGTGTAGCCTTGAGGGAGACATTCATGCTAGGGGCAAGTGTAAAGGTCAGAGGGCAAAATGTAGGACTCTCTATTTTCCACTATTTGAAACATGGTGATTATCAGGCTTGGCAGCAGACAGCTTAAGGGAGATCCTGGCTATCTCATAAGACATAGCAAACCCCTGTCTAGGAGTAGCACCTGTGACCTAGCATTCTAGGCTTTTTGCTTATAGAAAACAAAGAAATGGGCTGGACAGTGGAGGCACTCACCTTTAATCCCATAGTTTGAGAGGCAGAGGCAGGTTAATCTGTAAGTTTGAGGCCAGCTTGGTCTACAGAGTGAGTGCTAATACATCCAGGGCTGCACAGAGAAACCCTGTCTCAAAAAATCAAAGTGGTAGGGGAGGAAAAAAGAAAAGAAATGAAGTTCTAGAACCCTCTTGGTGAGAAGGTAATGGGGCCCAGGGGATTTAGGCGTGCTTACCTGAGTTCTTGGTACTTGGTGAACGTGGCACATCACATGGCCTATGGCTAAACTCTTCCCTCGGTTGGAACTTTTAATTTGGATTTTATTGAACTTATAAATTAGGAAGATCTAGCATTTCAAAGGTTGATCTGCATAAGAATAGAAAATACCTTTTTTTTTTTTTTTAAGTCTTTTTGTTTCAGTTTTTCTTACAGGGGCTGCTCTTGATAAGGTTATTCCTGAGTATTTTATTGGTTTTGCTACTATATGCTTTTTACCATTTACATACTAAAAGGTGGTAGGCTACGTTTGCAGCTCAAGTTCTTTACACTGACTCACCCTTTCTTTGTAGAGTTTACTCTCTGTTCTTTTCGCACAGTGGAGACCAAAAGTATGATTTGCTCTGAGGACTGATTTATTTTTGTTTATCAGATAATATTAATTTCTCTTATAGTTTAAGAATTTGTCATTTAGTATGAGGGATTTACATAATGTGCTTATGGCTGTATTAGATAATTAGTTATGTCCAGAGCAAAGACGGAATAGATACATAGATAGATAAAAAGACAGACAGACAGACAGACAGACAGACAGACAGACAGACAGACCGAGAAACACTTTGTTTCAGTGCACAAATAGAATAAGAGCTAATACCATATAGGAAAAAGAAAGACAAGAATAATAATCCCTATTGTAATAATCAGAATTTTAAAAATAATTTCTAGTATAACAAGTTCTGTTTTAATAATCCATTGTACCGTGACACATTACTTAGTTAAAATCAGTTTTTGTTTTGTAGGGAGTGTCTGTGGTGTGAGAGTAAACTTTAGCTGTTACCTGATTATTGCAGGAGTCCTTTACTATTAAAACAGACGTAGGTCAGTCAGTCCTGAGAAGTGACCTTTAGTGTTTGAATCTTTTTACAATTTGAGTATCAGTGAACTGCATTTTAAATTAGTGGTCTTAGTTTCATTAACTGTTATTTTAGTTTTCCTTTGCACTGTTTTAGGTTTCAAGTCTCCTGTTTGGTTTCACTTGTGGTTAGGATAAAGAGAAAATAATGAGTGTGAAATCAGTAGTGTTTTATTGTGAATATGTACTCCTATGTATAGCATATTTTTAATGATAAGGAGAGATAATATCTAGTATTCTTAGGGATTTGGTTTACCACATGCTGGTGTTCACATGGGATTTTGAGTTGTGTGCCCCCCCCCCAAATTTTTTCTCTTTATTGTACTTTTTAAATACAGTGATCTCATTTTCAGGCAATTTAAGTCATGTGGAAAACCTGTCTGCTGATCAAATTGATAGACAAATAGTCTTTATGTCCTATATAGAAATGTTCATTGACTCATAGAATTTAGCTTCTGTTTATTAAGTGGAAGCTGCGAGATGCTGAGGAACTGAAGGATGCCCCTTGTAGAGCCACACACCTCATACAGGTAGCACATCTCACTCTGAAAGCTCAGCCCAAGAACTCGAGGAACCCACAGAGCCACACATCTCTTACACACCTCGCAGCTGCACATTAGTTTCCCAAGATCTACTGCCACCAACCCTGGGTTGACCAGAGCTTACTCAAAATAGAACAACTAGATTTGGAGAGATACCAAAAGGAAGCAGGGGAGAGGATTAGCAAAAGGCACCCTGACCATTGGTAGTGCCTGTTGTGGTCAGTTTTGAGGTTGAGGTAGTGCTGAGATTAACACACACACACACACACACACACACACACACACACACACACATGCACGCGCACACTGAAGAAGAAATAAATTTTTTCAGTGTTTAAAAACAGATGAAAGGAATTTATGACTGCAAAGCCAGCTCAACAGAGGATGCTGGAAGGAATACTTCAGTCTGAAGAGAAGATAAAACACACCAGAAGGCACAAGGGATAAGTAAGTGCTGGGACAGCTAACTCAAAGAGATTTAAAGAAACTGCACAAAAATCAACAAAGTGGTAGGAATCAATAACACATCTTTCAGTAAGAACTCTTAATATTCATGGACTTATTTCCCTAAATAAAATGGCACAGACTAGCAAATTAGATTAGAAAACAAATCAATATTTGATGCTTTCAAATACACATCATTATCAATAACTGACACCACGTTAGAGTAAAATGATAGAAAAAGGTATTGTGAGCAAACGGAACTAAAAAGCAAGTAGGTGTGGGCAGTCTAATATGACAGTAGACTTCAGACTAATCAGAAGAGACAGAGTCCACCAAAAGGGTTTTATAATTTTAAATATGCACCCAATTATGCACATAAAAAACTCAACATCATTAGAAATACCCATTAGGTCTAAACCCACAGATATCCTAGTTACTATTGAATGATAATTGAGTCAAAGGATAGATTAAGAAGGGAATGGAAACGTTTTAAGAGTTGAGCGAAAACGAAAAATGAAGTCAGCCTTCAGAGGAAAGTTTATAGCTCTCAGTGCTAACATCAAAAACTGAGAGAGAGATCTTAAATTCACAACTTAATTAATGTATCTGAAGGCCCTGGAAGAACAAGAACAAATAACACCCAGAAAGGTACATGGGCAGAGATAACCAAAACCAGGCTGGAACAGGATGAAAACATCACAAGAGATGCTGAGGAAATTCAGATAATTATAAAGACACACTTTAAAGATCTATGCCCCTCTAAACTGAAAAATAAAAAATAGATAGGTTTCTAGATAACCTGTATTATTAAATCAAAGTATATACTTTAAACAGATCCATAAAAAAGTGTGAGAGAGAAGCAGCAATTAAAAATCTCCCCAATAGGGAAAGACCAGGGCCAGATGGGCTCAGTGTAGAATTTTACCAGACCTTCAAAGAAGAAAAATGAATGTCAGTGTTAGCCAAATTATTTATAACATAGAAAAGGAAAGATCAGTTCCATTTTTTTCTACAAAGTTAGTATTACCTTGATACCAGAGAAAGATCTAACAGAAAAAGAAAACAATAAGCTTATTTATATATATATTATGAATATGGATACAGCAACTTCCAGTAAAACTTGCAAACTGTCTTATTCACTGTTCTATACTGTGAAGATACACCATAACCAAAGTAACTCTTGGGAAACATTTAATTAGGGACTTGCTTACAGTTTCAGAGGTCTAGTACATTATCTTCTTAGTGTGGAGAGCATGGCAGCACACAGGCAGACATAGTGCTGGAGAAGGAGCTGAGAGTTCCACATGTAGATCTCACAGCAGGAAGAAAAAGCACTACGGGGCTTGCCATGGGTTTTTGAAGCCTCAAAACCCACCCTTGGTGACACACTTCATCCAATAAAGCCATACTTCCTAATCTTCATGATCCTTTCAAATAGTTCTAGTATCTACCTGGTGACTAAACATTTAAATATATGAGCCTATGGGCCATTCTCGTTCAGATCCCCACATTCCACTCCCTGCCCCCAGAGGCAAACAGCCATATCATAATGCAAAGATGCATTCAGTCCACATAGTCTGTAACAGTCTCAACAGTGTTTAAAAGCCTAAACTTCAAAGTCTCTTTTGAGATTCATGGTGATCTCTTAACTGTAACCCCCTGTAAAATCAAAATAAAAAAGCATATCATATACTTTCATATACAATGACACAGAATATACATTACCATTCCAAAGGGAACATAATGAGGAAATACTGGACCAGAGCAAGACTGGAAACCAGCTGGGCAAACCCTATGTCTGATGTCAAAGTGCTCTTCAGCTCTCCAACTCCTTCCAGCTTTGTTGAGAAAAGCATACTTTTTTCCCTTGGGCTGGTTCCACATTCTGTCAACAGGTCTGTTTGGCAGGTATCCCATGAGTGGCATCTCCACCTTTCTGGGGGATCCAACATGATCCATGCTTCATCCTCATATGCAGTTGACTCTCTGGGCCTCCATGTTCTGATGCGCCTGACACATGCTTGGCCTTCATGGCTTTTCAAAGATGTGGAGAGAAATTTCACAATCCCTCTTTTATATTATTGTCTCTAAAGTCATAGCCAAAGCTGCCAAGTTCTGCTACTTGATGTGGCTGGAACCTGGTCCTCTCATTCAGTGACACTTTCATCAGCCTTCTGTTGTTCAAAGTTTAGCTGGGTGTTGTCTTGCCTGAGATCATAATTCCCTTTACTTATTTAGCCTCAGGCTTTTTTTCTTAAGGTTTTTATCTCCTTGAACCTAGGATTTGACTTCAACTTCACCTTTCCTGGTACTCTTTTCTTCCTCCACACTCTACATTTGGTTTTCTTTTCCAGTTTCCTCCTTTTCATTATATATTTTCATAAGAGTAATTACTAATAATCACAAAACAGAATCAGTACCTGGCTGTCTCTTCACTTTAGCCTTAGGCAGAATTTTAGGACAAAGACAAAAAAGCAGCCATATTCTTGGCCATAATATCACAATAGTCTCTAGGCCACTTAATTATATTTTTCCCCTCTGAAATGTTCTCAGTTCAAATTGCCCTCAGCACTGTGTTCATGCTCTTACAAGACACCCATTAATTTCTGCTGAAAGCATTCAACAGAATTTCTAGTGCAAAGTCTCCAAAGATTTCCACATTCCTCCAACAAACAGCATGGTTAGGCCTGTCATAGCAGTACCCTGTCCCTGGTACCTGATTCTGTTTTAGTCACTGTTCTGTTGCTGTGAAGAGACACCACAACCAAGGCAACTCTTTAACATTTCATTGGAGGCTTTTCAGAGACTAGTCTATTATCACCGTGGTAGAGAGCATGGTGGCATTCGAGCAGGCATAGTGCTTGAGAGGTATTTGTATTTGCAAGCTCTACAGCCTGGCCCATGGGCAGCAGGAAGAGAGAGGGCTACTGGGCCTGACATGGGCTTTTAAAACATCCTACAGCTCATCTCCTCCAGCAAAGCCACACATAATCCAACAAAGCTACACCTTCTAGTTCTTAGAATCCTTTCAAATGATCACTCCCTGGTGACTAAATGTTCAAACATATAAGCCTATGGGGACTAATTTACTCAGTCTACCACATAAACTGAATTCAGTAACACATGAAAAGATACACCATAACTAATTCTGCTTCATCCATAAGTACATGGATGCTTCACGACTGTCAATCAGTAAATGTTATCTACTATATAGACTCCAAAAGAGCTTTGGCAAAATCCAACATCCCTTCATGGTCAGTCCTAGAGAATATAGAGGTAATGGGATATGCCAACATAATAAAAATATACAAAAAGCCCACGGCCAATATCATGTGCATTTCCACTACTATCAGGACAGAACACACAAGGGTGCCCATCCTCTACACTCCTGTTGAGTACAGTGCTTGAAGTCTTAGCTATAAGGCAAGTGAAAGAGATACAGGAAATCAAAAAATAGGAAAGAAAGAAATCACAGTTAACTTTTCTTTCCAGCCCCTGGGGGAGGCTTTTCTTCCCCCCCCCCCAGCTTTACATCTGACTTAGATTTTGTGTCTAGTACAAAGAACTAAAATAAAGACTACATATTAAGAAAACCCAGTGAAAACTGTGGCATGGAGACTGGGCTTGATGGTTCATACTTTTAGCCCCAATACTGGGAGGACAGTGGCAGATGGGTCTGTGAGCTCCAGAACAGCCAGGACACAATAGGGAAAGCCTGTCTCAAAAACCACCCAAACGTGGGAGTGGGCATGGAAGTAAACAGAATTTTCATAAGAAAAAAGACAGCTGGCTGAGAAATACTTTTTAAAAATACTAAATATTTCCACACCACCAGAAAAAGTCAAAATTAAACTATGAGGTTTCTTCTTACCCCCATCAGAATGTTTAAGATAATTTTTTTTCGTAAAACGACAACAAATGCAGATAATGGTGTAAAGAAAGACTCACTACTGATAGCAGTCCAAGCTGGTGCAGCCACGGTTGAAATAGTGTGACACTTTCTCAGAAACCACTTTGTCTAGCTATGTCATTCTTGGATATATACCCAAAGGACTCTTTTTCTAAAGAGATACTTGCCCATCCATGCTCAGTATCATTCTTTACATAATAGCCAGAGAAATGAAAACATCTTTAATGCCCACTAAGTGATATATGGACAATGAAACTGTGGTATATATTTATTTACACAGTGGAATTTTGGAGAAACAGAATTATGAAACTTTTAGATACACAATCATTCTGAGTGAGGTAACAGACCCAGAAAGATAAATGTAACATATGCTCTCTTATCTTACTTAACTCAGCTATGGAAACTGGGAGCTGCAGCAGTGACTGGCCTGGAAGACATTCTCACTGGTGGGATAGTGGCAAGACTGTTATGTGACTAGCCAAGGATTGCACGAATTCTTATTATAAAATCCTGGAGTCAGATATTGGGGAAAAGCTGAATATCAGACAGACAGGGAAACAAGCTATAGCCACTTCTCTCCCAGCCAACTCCTCAGGCCTATCTCCATGAATTCTCAGACTGACTGAACGGGCAGGCAAAAGGGCAGAACCTCTGCCTTCTCCTCCTTACATTTCTTTCCCTGGCCAGCTATGTTACTCTCTCATTCAGCTTTCCTAGAGCGAGGATTAAAGTGGGTGCCATCACTGCCTGGCTCTGTTTGGCCTTTGAACTCACAGAGATCTCTGCTTTCCACACGCTAGTCTTCATGACTTAGCTCTTTCCTGATATTCCAGTCTATTTTTATTGAATAAACGACACAACCAACCACTTTTTGAGTTATATTGACTCAAGCTGCACATGGTAAAACTCTATCTGGGCCAGGAACTAGTGGCTGGGACAGTAGGCCCTGGGGGAGAGCCTGCTACTTACTGTTAATCTGCTAAGTGGACCTTGAATCAAAATGACTGCGAAGGACCTATCATCATATCCAGAGATTCGCGCTGTCTGATGTTCATCAGAGAAGCTGCTTTTTGTAGTGGACTGTGGGATGCTTACGTCTAAATGGGTATTTATATTACATTCCTCCAGGCTCAGGAGTCATGATCAAAGAGTTGGGTGAAGATTGTAATAGCTAGAGTCAGTGGGTGACTAAAAGGAAATAGGTCTCCAGACACAGTTGGGCAGTTACTCATATGAATCCCTAGTAGTTGACAAAGGACCATCCCAAGCTCAAGCTAGACAAAATCCCAGAATGGAGGGAGAAGATGGGCAGCTGAACACTGTTGGAAAGGTAGTTGACCATACTCCAGTGAAAGGCCTCACATCCAAGAGTACATGGGAAGCACCAACTATAATTGGAAGAGAAAAAGGGCATTTGGAAAGAGACAAAAGTTGGGTTGGAAGGGAAGGGGAAAGTAGGTCCTGGAGGGGTGAATGTGGTCAAGATACGTTATGTGGAGTTTTCAGATAGCCAAACTCAAAATAAGGGGAAGGGAACTGGGTGTGCTGGCACACTCCTTTAATCCCAGCACTGGGAGGCAGAGGCAAGTGGAACTCAGTTCCGTGACAGCCAGGGCTACACAGAGAAATCCTGGCTTGAAAAAACCAAAAATAAAGAAGAGGGAGAAGTCCGTTACTTCTGCTAAGACCTTAGTATTAGACTAGGTAGCCTATGAAAGTAGCATTTAATAAAATTTGAAATTATAAATTAAAAAAACTACAACTTTGCCAGACAAAATTGTAGTTGGCAGTTATTCACTCTCAGGGTTTGAGGTGCATCATTCCATGCTTCTTGCTCTTAGTGTTTGCTGAGGTTTGATGTTAATCAAACAGGTGTGTCTTCATGAAGTTCTTTATGGCCTCTTTGAATGGTGTGTTATTCTTTGGTCTTAGCATTTTCATAATAATAATGGGAAGAAATCCTCTGCCTTTTGTGCTCAGATGACTTTTTCATAACCTAGAAATTGGAAATTTCTTCCATAATCACACATTGCATAGGATTTGTGTACATTTAGATTTTTTTCTTAGTTCCTTCTTCTATCCATGGAATTTAATGCCTTCATGTTAATAGCTGTTAGATGCTTTGGGCATGCTTATTATTTTTCTTTGCTGTGTCTGTTAATGTCTTTGCTTTGCTGTTGTCTTTCTTTGACCTTATTTTCAGTCCCTGATATTCTGCTTGGTTTAGTGTGTTGGTGATAACTTTGCATCTTAATGTTTAGTTGCTTTATTGAGCAATTCATATTCAATGTTGCTGGAGAACCCTGCCCCCATCTCAATTTCTTTGCTGATTTTCTGTACCATGTTGCTGACTTTCCTAATTCAAAGCTTGAATCAGTTTTCTTATTTCTTCCATCTGCGTGTTTATATTCTTTGAGTTAATTAATCATTTTATGGTTAGACTTTTAAATTACTTTGTCAGTATTTAAACCACTCATTTTTTTACATGGTCATTAAGTTGTCATTGGAAAGGGTCATACTTTCTTGTTTTTTATCTGTGTTTCTATGTTGTTATTTGTTCATCTTTGGGGATGATAATCTCTTCAGGTTTTATTTGAGTCTTCTTAGTCTGCATTCTTTTGTTTATTTTTCAAGACAGGGTTTCTTGGTATAGCCCTTTTTAAAAAGTTTACAGTATTTTCAAAAAAAATTATGTGTATGGTTTTTTATGTTTGTGTAAGTCTGTACACCACATGCATTGGTGCCCTTGGAGTCCAGAAGAAGGTATTGGAGCCCAAGGAACAGGAGGTACAGGTGGCTGTGAGCCCCTGAACCCTCTCCAGTCCCTATCCTCTTGTAAATGGTTTTGGCCTGGACTTTCTAGGCCTGGATCAGAGGTTTGGTTTTATTTTTAGCCCTGTTTAGCCTCAAATAGTCACACACAGGCTTATATTATTTTTATGCTGATTGACCTAGGGCCCAGGCATATAATTTGCTAGCTCTTTTATCTGAACTCAGCCCATCTTGTTCAGCCATGTGGCTCAGTACCTTTTCTCATGGCAGCATTTCCTCTGCATCTCCTGGCAGCTCCAGTAACTCTGGCATCTATGTCTGACGCCTGTGTCTGCTCTGAGATGTTCCTGAGTTTTCTTAGCCTTATAGCCCCATCCACACTTCCTGTTTTTGCCTTTGGCCAATCAGCTTTTTATTAAACCCATAGGCGAGACAAATATTTACAACATTACCAACATAATCTTACTACATTTTATAGGCAAGACAAATAATTACAATATTACCAATATAATTCTACTACACTGTCCCATTTCCTTCTCCAGCCATTTTAATGGTTCTTTCATTTCCTGTAGTTTTCCTGTTCTTCCTGCCTGTCTTTCTTTGGATTATGGATTGTCTTTTGACTTGACTTACTTGACTTTGGCTCATTGCATCTCCCAGAGGCAGTTTTTAGTCCGTCTTTCTGTTGGTCTTTCCTAAGCACTGCTCCTTTGCCTTACATGTCAGCAGCCTTGCTGCTGGAACCATGGCCCAGACCAGGATCTTGTGCTGTTCAGGAGGTGGGTCCTGCTTGGCCTGATGGGACAGCAAGTTCTCAGCATTGGATTCTTATTTGTAGTCATATAGTGTTAGAATGTGTCACATTGTTTATACTCAGATTGTGAGTATCTTTGTTGGTTATATTTTTTGGCTATTGGGATATTTGGTTTTAGTTATTCACATTTTTTTTTTTTATTTACACACACACACAGAGGATGGAATTTCTGGGTCACATGATTAAAATCTTGAGGGAATGGTAACCTGTTTCCTAAATAGCTGTACCCTTTTAAGGTTCCATAATAGTACAAAGAGTGCTGTAATTTCTATACTTACCTTGAAAGCACTCGGTAAAGTGTAACTTAGTATGTCACTTGAAGGTCTGTGATGGTTCACACCTATGACTGTGATCTATGACTGTGTAAGTGACAAACCTAGGCATGCCCTTGGAGGAGTTTCTAGAAAATTCACTCTTAAAGGAGGGCAGCACAGTTCCATAAGGTGTTACCTAGATCTAATGAAATGGAAAGGGTGAGTGAGGACCAGCGTTAGGCACTGTTTTCTGAAGGGATGGAGTCAACCTGGCCACTCTGGTGACCTTGTCTTCCCACCATGATGGACTGGAAAACTTTTCTCTAGCTCTTCTTTTATTTTCTCACTGGCCATAGCATTTCCTACAACAAAATGTGTCATGTCCTTAGAAAAAGATCGTTATTATGTTTTAACATTATATATATATATATATATATATATATTTATCATCATTTAAAAATACAGTGCTGATTTATATCAATATGGGTTGAGAATTATTATAAGTTCTGGGATGTATAACAATAAACACAATAGCCTCAAAATATGGTATTTCAGAATTTATTGGGGAGAGACAGATAATAATGAATAAATACAAGATAGGTATAAGTGTTAGATCTTTTGTTATTCTGAAGAATGAAGCAAAGAAATGGGATGTTGAAGTTGTGGAGGTTGTCATTTAAGATAGGGTCAGAATAAAGGAATGCCTGAAGTAAGAGAAGGGAATAGACTTTCAGTAACAGCTGTATGAAACTTCCTGTGTATGTGTGTGGGCACGTGTGTGTGAGTCAGAGGAGAACATCCAGGAGTGTGTCTTTGCTTCTACCATGTGAGTTCAGAGTTCAGACTCAGGTCATCAAGCAAGTGCTTTTACTCATTGAATCTTGAATATCTCTATTATAAGTTCACATTTGTGTCTTTATTACAGTCAAATGGAAAACATTAGGAAGAAGATCCTTGTATCACCCTCTGATAACCACACTACGTTCTTTCACGTGGTCCCTCTATCTCTAGCACTCACTATAATCCTGGCCATGAAAGTTTATCCTAATGACTGAAGACATGGCACAGCAGTTCAGGAGCACTTGTTGCTCTTGCTGAGGACCTAGGTTCCATTCTTAGCACCATACGGCAGTTCACAACTGTCCACAATTCATGATGCCCTCTTCTGGCTTCTGCAGTTGTCAGGTACATACATGGTGCACAGGCCTATGTGGAGGCCAAATGGTCATTCACATAAAATAAATACATATTTAAAAAATATTGAAGGAGTATAAGATTGTTACATATGAGAATCACATATACTGAGTGTGCATTATTACTATTGTGCCTCTCAACCAGATAGTACTATATGAAAGTCAGAGAGGGATACATTCCATTGTAACGATGATGAGCACGGGCTCTGACACACCTGCTGTAAATCCTGCAGTTTGCTAGGCGTAGTCACCACTCTTTTTCCATGCTGGGATTGAAGGCCTGAGTTACCACTTTCTGACCCTTCTGGCTTGACTGTGGGTGGATCTGTTCTCTGATATTCTAGACTTATTTTATCAAATATAAAACATATACAATATAAACTCAATACAGTGTTTAAAGAATGCGTTCAGGCTAGCATTTGGCTACTGCTAAAGCCTCTGAAAATAAACTTTTAAGAACCCCACTCATGTCTACTTTTAATCCACAGTCGTTGACAGGAAGTATGTCTTCTACTTTTTTTTGTGACACAGCTGGCTCTTTTATAACCATAATTTACAATTAAAATATTCTATATGCTGATTATAGTAGCATTAAAAGAAAATACTGTCATAAATTTCTAGAACACTGGTCCTTAAATCAGTCTACAAAAGTTCATTTTGGGTGTGGGGGGTAGATGTCATAGGTAAAAATTGAATATCAGGAATTTTTCTTCTAGAATAATGGTAAACTGTGAGCCTTCCTCTAGTTTTTGTAAACAAAGAATAAAGTTTTATTTTGTTGATAGCTATTCCTCAGGAGTAACTGCAGAGTTGAGTAGTTGCTGCAAAGTCTATTTGGTCTGCTAGCCTGAAACATTTGCTGTCTAGCCCTTCATAGAAAACATTCATCGACTCTTGATCTAGGCTGTTAGTTTTGTGGTTCTTCTCTTAGAACTTCTATCATTGTGTCTCTTGCATGGTTACTTCTGCACTGGGTATAAATTTGCCTCAGAGCTCTTTTCTGAATGCCGTAAAATCTTGTGGGGGTGATGTGACACCATTGTTTAGTTCTCCAGCTTATTTTGCTGTTGTTTTAGACTTTGCTTTTCTAATTAGGAATATTGGCAAGTCTGCATCTTTTCTTGTTTTATACACATTTGTGATGCTTCTGTGACTTCAGGAGCCATGCAGATCTCTTACTGAGAAGGGAAACCGCTCCTTTCTGGACCTTTCACCTTCAGTGAGCATGTAAGTGAACTTCCCTACTCCTGGTTCCTGAAGACCTTTCTAGTCCAGTGCCTTCTACTTCCGTGTTAATGGCCTTATGAGTAAGACACCTGAAAGATCTCCTCTTTCCACTTCACAATTGTTGATCTGCCCCTGGACTTTGGTTTCCTGGTCCCCTGCCGTCCTCTCTTCCCCTCATCCTTTAGTAACATCTTTCATAGCTCACAGTGTTCCCAAAACAAATCTCTTACTCAGAACATGCTAGTGGGTCCTTGTAGCTAGCAGTAGTTAAAATTTTATATTTGTATTAAGATCTTTGTTTTCCCTGATAGGCTTGAAGAATTTTACAGAGTAATAACTGGGTTTCTCTTTTCTCCTTGTCTTAGTTTCTTTTCTGTCACCATGATAACAGGCCATGACCAAAGCAGCTCATAGAAGAAAGTTTATTTGGAACTTATCATCATGGTGGGGAGCATGGCAGTTACAAGCAGAGGCCAAGAGAAAGCTCATTGGGAATAACACCCTCAGTGACACATCTCTTCTCAGGCCACACTTCCTAATTCTTCCCAGACAGTTTGACCAACTGGGGACCAGGTCATCCAACATAAGCCCACAAGCGCTGTTCTCATGCAGACCACCACACTCACTCACATACACATACAGCAGTTAGTGAGCTAAAGCCAATCACACTGTATTAGAAGCTTTAGTTTGCCTACCCATTACCATATCTTTTGCAGACAAACACCCTCAGTTCTGACATATTGTTGAGTTGAAAATATTTGTTATATACCTGATGTTGCATGAATCATGATTGGTATTAATAAAAGCTTGGAGTCAGATATTGGGGTAAATGCTTAAAGGTTAGAGAGACAGAGGAACAAGCCATAGCCATTTCTCAGCACTACTGAATCCTCAGGCCAAAAGGGTAGATCCTGTCTCCAGGAATCTTCAGACTGAATGAGGAAGTGAAGTGAACCACAAAGGGGGAACTCCTGTCTCCTCCTCCTTATGTTCCTTTTTCTGTCCAGCTCTGTCACTTCTGCCTCAGCCTTCCTAGTGCTGGGATTAAAGGTGTGTGATCCCAAGTGCTGTGTGCCACCACTGCCTGGCTGTGCTACTCTTTTGGACTGGGTTAATCTCATGTAGCCCGGTATGGCCTTGAACTCAAAGAGATTCAGAGGGATCTCCATCCCCTGAGTGCTAAGATTAAAGGTGTGTGTCACCACTGCCTTACCTCAGTGGCTAACTTTGTGGCTGACTCTGTCCTCCTATCTCCAAGCAATCTTTATTTGATATGCAATGTATCACCACAACTTGGAGTTATTTTGATTTTTTTTTTTTTGCATTTGTAGAGTGGGAACATCTGCTTTTTACTATGCAATGAAAGATTTAGATAAGAATTAAACTGACTTAGCCTTTTGAATAACATTAATTTTTTACAGAAGTTATATATAGGGAAGGTAGTCTTAAAAAACAAAATCTTTGAGGTGAATTCCATTTTGCTGCAGCAGCAGAATTTTCTGTCATGAGGGAAATGATCTCCCAGTAGAACAAACTTTGATGAAGAGGAAAAGGTGATCGACAGGCGTGTGCTGCCTACTTTACACCCACATTTGTAAGCTTGCTAGATGCTTCCTCACCTAAAAGTTAACTTTCTCCAGGTTTTACATAATGGTTCCTAAGTACCCTCCAGGGATCTTTAGCTCTCTGGCTTGGTGCACACTTTTAGTGGGTTCTATTGTTTCTAGGCCTGTGGCTTGATAACACAGCACAAGACTGTGATGGAGCAGAGCTGCTCACCTGCATCCAGAGAGGATGTGGGAATGGGCTGGGGACGAATGTACTTCTCCAAAGTGCACTCCTAGAGAACACCTTTCTCCAGCAAGCACCCCTCCCTCCATCATATTATCAATCCATAAAGGATAAGTCCATGGATGAGTCCAGAGCCCTTAGGATTCAGTCACTCTTAGTGATTGGATTTACCACCTGTGGATCAAGACTTTGGCATATATGTCTTAAAAGGAATACATATCCAAACCATAACAGTCTTTTTGGACATGCGTGTATTTTGATGGTTTTCTATTAAAAAGAAGAAAACCTTTTTTTTTTGCTTGAATATTGTTCTTCATTCTTTTTCAGGAGAGAAATTATATATCCTGAGTAGCTAGCTTTTTAAAATAAACATGTAATTTGTTACAATTCTAAGTATTTTGTATGTAAGATTCTTCTTGCCTTCCCTCCCTCTCTTCCCTTCTTAATACTGGTTGACCAGCAAAGAGAGCAAGTTCAATGTTTGCTCTTTAGGACTTTGTAGTAAGTTGCTGAGGCAGGGTTATGTTGGCCATTATAATATAACACCTGAATTCTGTAAGTTTGGGATACTTTATATAACACCATTGACCTGTAGTTATAATAAACATCACAGTATTTTTAAATAGTATAAGAAGAATTTAGTGTGTGCTGAACCAGCTGAGGATGGTGAAGGAAATGAGAATGAAGTAGCAGTTTTAGTTAGGAGTGTAGGTGGAAGGGTCGACATGTCTGAGATAGTATGGCCAGTGGTCTCTCTTGGGAGCAGATAGTGTTGCCATGCTGGAATGCAAAACAAACTTTAGGTCTAATGTGGAGCATATTTTTAATGTGTGGTGGTTATATGGATAAGGAAAAGCGGTATTACAGTGAGTTGTCACTGGCAAGGAACAGGTCTCTTTCTAGATGATAACATTGACACTCCAGTGTTCCTGGGGTCATAGTTTGCTTGGTATTTCTTTTACTTTGAAATTATCTGTGTGTTTCAGTTTAAATTGTATCTCCTATAGATAAAAATATATTTAGAGCTTTTAAAAAAAATCCAATTTGAGTGAGGTGTGATAGGGCATACCTTTAATCCTTGGTCTACAGAGGGAGTTCCAGGACAGCCACTGCTACACAGAGAATTCTCGTCTCAAAACAAACAAAAATCCAGGTTCCCCCCCCCAAAAGGCAAAAATCTCTGCCTTTTGACTGTTCTTCATTCATAATCTTGTGCAATCTCATTTAAGGAATTACTGGTGCCATCTCTTGATTTTTGTCTCATATTGGTCCCTTCTAGAATTTACTGCCTTGTTTTAACAAATACCATTACCTTATTCTTAACAGTTTCATGCATGTATGTAATAAATTCGTAACCCCAACCCCACCCCTTTGCTGTCTCACCCATCCTTGTGCTGTAACCCTCCTTCTTCCCAGCACAGCCTACTCTTTTTGTCTTGTGTTACCCAATGCATAGAATTAAGATTGCTTACATGAGCAGGGCAGATTATCAGTGGATACAACACTGAAGCCACCATTAGCTGTCACGAGTCCCTGGTGGGAGGGAGCTCATGGGAACCCCCCTTCTTCTATGATGAAATACTGACAAACCCAATCCAAACAGAAATTTTTTTGGTACACTGTTAGTTTTTTTCTTTGCAATGATTAAATGTCTGGGGGGAAAATAACTTAGGAGAAAGGGTTTTTTTTTCTCCTTTCATTTGAGGGTATGACCCATTGTGGGGGGAAAATAGGGTGGCAAGAGCTATTTTATGTGTGGTGGCAGCTGGGTATGCTGTGCCTCAGTCAGGACGCAGAAAGAGGTGAGCACTGGTGTTATTCAGTCTAGGATCCTAGCCTATGTTGTGGGGCTGTCAGCATTCACTCCGGGCTGTCCCACCCATGCCAGTTCTCGACTCCTCAACATTTCAATTTATGACTGTCTATTTCAGATTAATATTGCCTTAATTCCAGAAAAATACAGCTCAAATATAGCCTAATTTCCCTTCCTTTGTGTGATTACTGTTTTAAGCAATATGTTTATGTTATAGCTTATATTTTATCTTTTGATGAAACTAAAGAAAGTAAGTACATTTATATATTATGATTATAATAGCTGCTTTATATTCACTGCTGAGTGTATTAGCTTTGCCTGTCCAGAACCGTTGTCCTTTTTTTTAAGCAAAAATACCAACTGTTCTTTATATTTCTTTACATTTTAGAGTATTTTATATTGTAGCGACTCTAGAGTCTTGATTTTTTTTTTAAAAAAAGGATTCATTTATATCTTCTGTGTATGAGTATTTGCCTGCAGGAATATGTACCTATCTGGTGCCCATGGAGACAAGAAGAGGGCACTGGATCCCCTGGAGCTGCACTTACAGACTGTTGGGAGTCACCCATATGTGTGCTGTGACCCCATCCTGGGTCCTTTGCAAGTTCATCAAGCAGTCTATCCACTGTGCTGTCTCTCTAGCTGCTGGAATTGGATTTCTCTTTTTAAAAAATTTAATATAGTGTTTTCTGTGCATGTTTTGTCTGCTTAAATGTCTATGTACCATGTATGTGCCTGGTGCCTCTGGAGCCTGGAAGAGGGCCCTGGAACTGGGGTCCTAGGCGGTTGTGCACTTCTGTGATGTGGGTGCTGGGAATGGAACCATGGTCTTGTGGGAGAGCGGCAGTGCTCTCAACCACTGACAATTTCTCCGGCCCTGGACTTGGAGTTTAAAACCTTGGGAGTGTGATTGTTTTGGAATATTTTGTTTTGCTTTATCAGTCTCTTACCTGATTGTAGTCTATAGAGCGTTTGAGTCCCCCCCCCCCATAGTAATTAGCTTTTTAATTCTGTGCTAAAAATTAATTTCTTGGCACAATTAATAAGTTATGTTACTTGTGAGAGATTATGTTTAATACTTGGTAGTTATAAAGTTTTTGTTTGTTTGTTTGGTTGGTTTTTTTTTTTTGTTACTTGTGTATGTGTGAGTTTGAAAATACCTTGAAATTCAGATACTTCTTAGGTTGCTTTTATTTTACCTGAGGTCACCTTGGGTCTCCGAGGAAAGGATTTACAGGTGTTTTGGGAGAGCGGGTCTCCTGACCTTCAGTAGCTGGGGCTCTGCTGAAACCTTATCTAATACACTGTGCCTCCGGCTCCTATTGTAATTCAGCCTCATTAGTCTGCGCCATTATTGTTGTTCTGAAGTCTGCATCTTGCATTAGCCACATTGCAAGTTTTCTGTTTTTAATTTAATTTCTTAGCAACTTTTGATATAAATAATCATTTTTTAAAGCTCCTTCATGGCTCCAAGATAACATTCTTTTCTTTCTCCACTCCCAATTCCATTAACTATTCCTTTGCCCTCTTTTCATGATTCCTCCTGCCCCCTATTATTCAAACTTATTCTGTTCAATTTTCAGGATACTTTTAAAATAGTAAGTCAACTCTTAACTGTCAAAATCTGTATTGACTTCCATTACATTTAAAGTGAGATTGAATTTCTTACTGTGGTTGAAGAGGGCCTTTTTTACCCCCTACTACCTCTCTCTCTCTCTGAACTTACCTACCTTTCTCTTCAGTGATGCAACCACCTTACCTTTCTAGCTCTTTCTGGAACATTCCAAAACTGTCTCCCTGGATTTTCATTTAACTGTTATACTGTTTCCTCATAGCTTCAAATGTGTCTTAGTTATACTTCTTGTTTAGTAATAAAAATACTCTGACAAGAACAGCTTCAGGAAGAAAGGTTTTATTTTGGCTTAAAGTTCAAGCATACAGTCCATCATGGCCGGCAAGTCCTTGTGGAAGGGACTGACAAGTTTCATCTACAACCTGGAAGCAGAGAGTGGTAAATGTTAGTGTTTAGGGAGCCTTTGCTTTTATTCAGTCTAGGGCACAAGCCCAGGGAGCAGTGCCGTGGACTTCAGGGTGGATCTTCCCGCCTCAGTTGGCCTATCAAGAGAGTTAGTTGCCCTTGTGCCCAGAGGGTTCAGTTTCTAAGTGGCTTTAGGTCCTGCCAAGTTGATGGTCAGTAGTCACTGTCAGAGAATGATTCCCATTTTCATTCAGTTCAAGTGTGTGTAGCTTCTACTTCCTTACAAAGTTCCTCCTCACACCTTGATCTAAAATATCTATTTTGTATATCTTGTAAATAATGACATTTTAAACAATTTTTAAATTGATTCTTTGGGAATTACATTATGTACCCCAATCCCACTCATTTCCAGGTCCTTCCATATTTGCCCCTCATCCCAAAAGAAAATCTGAAAAATATTATTTCCAAACAAAACAACCCACTTCAATCTTTCGTTCCTATACACATTTTTTCTAGACTAATTGGAGTAACAGAGAGCTGCTAAATTGGCTACCCAGGTGGCAGATATTTATACCTTTGATCAAGACTAATAGCCAAATAAAGAAGACTTAAATATCCTGGGTGTTTGTGGGGAGGGGAAGGGGACAGAGGGGGGGGCCTGGAGAAGACCTGGAGTGTCTTCATCATTCTCCCCCTCTGCAGCAGGCTCTCTCAGGAACCTGAGGTGCTAACTGTGGGTTAGGCTGGCTGGCCAGTGAGTGTCTAGGCTCTGCCTGCCTCTACCCATGAACTCAGAGACATTCATGGTCCCATGGGACTTTTTCTGGAAGCTGTACATTGAAAACCAGGTTTTATGTTGGCCTAGAATATAATCACCCACTGAGTCAGCTTATGCTTATTAAATTTCCATATTTTAAAATTCCCTTTGGGTGTAGATATAACTCAGTGGTAAGGTATGATCTCATATTCTAAATGACAATATTTTTTTTTCTTTCACTGCAGACCCTTAAGTTTCTTGAGAGTAGTTTTGTTTTTTTTGTGTGCATACTGGACAATGTGTGGCACACAGTAAATGACTGAGCTTGTGGACTAGCAGTGCTGCTGGTGGAGTTGGTGTACCATTACTCCACTAGTAAAGACACCTTAGTGAGACCATGAGAATGGCAGCACTTGTCATCAAGTGCATTTCACTAGACTTCACTGAACTAATGTTAAATTAATTTGACACTTAGAAAAACTGTCTATCACATCATTTGGGGAATTTTATGGTCCTGTAATGTTGGAGTGAAATTCAGACCTTAATTTCTATATTTGTTCTGCTGATGAGTAATGGCAGATGACTCATTGGCTGGCGCTGGTCTTTCTTCTTTCCCTCCTTTTTATTTTGTAAGTAGAGTTGCCCAGGTTAGTCTTGAACTTGTGATCTGAGATTACAGTTGTGTGTCACTGGGTACCTGGCTTGGCGTACATTTAACAGCATATTTAAAGCCTGTTTCTATCCTGATTGTTATTTTAGAAGTACCTTGGTCATTATGATGAGTAACAGTTGTTCTAAATATTTGTGTGCTTTTTTTGCAGAACCGAGAGCTCCAGATCATGAGAAAACTAGATCATTGTAACATAGTCCGATTGCGGTATTTCTTCTACTCCAGTGGTGAGAAGGTAGGTGGGAAAAAATATGCACTAACTATTCTATTCATCAAGAAATAACTCCTTCATACCTCCAACAAATAGCTTTACTGATTGATTGAAAGAATTCCAGGCACAAAACACAGTGAACCCAAAGATACAGTCCTAGGATATTGTTGCTCATAACATGAAAATGTCAATGAGAAAATAAAGTTTAAAGAATCCTTTTGGGGCTGCCAGGACACAGCTTAACAGCTCCTACCGCACCATCGTGAAGACCTTAGATCAAGTCTCCAGAGCCTACTGTTAAAGCTTGACATGGCTGCTGGCACCTACAGCCCCAGCTCTATCGGGGCGCAGAGAGAGAATTGTGGGGGCTTGTTGCCTTCCAGCCTAGCTTCAGGATCAGTGAGAGAACCTGTCTCAGGAGAGCAATAGAGCTGGACACCCAATGACTTCTGGCTTCTTCACACAGGCATAGGCTTGTGTTCTTGTACACCTGAGTGTGTACGCACACACGCAGACACACACACCCTAATTTGAAAAGAAAGCAAATATTCTGAGCTCACTGTGGTATCATATGTAGTAACCTCAGCACTCTGAGATATAAAGGTCACAAGTGAGAGAGAGTGCTAGCTGTCTATGCAGTGGTCCTGCCTTAAACCCACAGACTCCCTTAAAAATGCAGGGGAAAGAATTTTCTACTTTAAAGTAAAGATGTCTTTATTCTTCAAGCACATTTATATCTTTCATTAATATTTCTGTTTCTTTTGTGCTTATGAACCCTCTGATAATCATCTGTTTAGTAGAGGAAGGAAAATTATGTGATTATGGTAATTGGGAGTTGATTAGGATCGAAAGAGAAGTGAGGAGCTTTGCTTAGCCAGGGGAAACTTTGAAAGATCTATAAAGCTCACTGTAAATGGTCATTGTTTCTGTGAAAGTAAGGATAAGGCTTTGTGATGGGGCCACCCCCACTCTCTCCTCTAGGATCCTTAGGGGATGTCAGGGTATTTAATAGTCCTTTAGTCTCCGTCCGTCCGTCCTTCCTCCCTCTCCCTGTCCTCTCCACTTTCTATCTATGGCCCACCCCACCCCCATACAGGAGGGAGTGAAGAAGCAAGACAAGTAACTAAGTAACCACCAAATAACCTGTGGTTTTAACTGGTCTCAATGAGATCACTTGATATTTTCAGCTTTAGATTTTATTAGGCCAATGTTGCCTTTTGACTTTACAAAACACTTCTAGTGTAACCATTTTGATTTTTTTTTTTATGAAGCTTTATTTAGGTGTCCTTAGACATTTGAAGTGTCCTACCTCAAACTTATAATGCAAGAGGATACTGGATCCATTTTTGTGATGCCCATGTCTACAGATGTATAATTATTGTCATAAAATATGATTTAACAGCCATAATTAGCAAATTGATCTAATAACACTTGTTTCTTTGTTCTTTTTAATTTTTAGATCCCTTTACTAATGTTAGGAATTGTAAATTCTCATAAGTATTTGGAGTTCATTTCTTTCTAAAACTGATTGGTTGGTGCTACTTTATCTTTCCTTTCTCTTAACCTATCAGGCTGCCATTGCTGTTTCTTTTGGCTTGTCTTTACTTTTTCCTGTCCCTTCCCAAACAAGATTATAGAGCATCTGCTCTGTCCACAGCATTTTTATAATGGAATTTTGTATCCTCATGACTTCTTTATTATTAGATGCTAGACATTATAATGCCCCAGAGAGGAAAGTAAAGGTCAGAATTGTTTCATGATCTACTAGAGAACATATAGATTTATTTGCAAATGTCTCCTTCAACGTTTCCTAAACATTGTCTTAATTGCTGTGGTAAACATAGTCCCCATGTTCCAGACATTATTTTAATGCTCAGTAAATGTTAACACATTTAACTCTTAAAAATTAAAGGGCAGGGAGGGCGGCTCTCAGGAGACTGAGTGGCTTTTTCAGGTTCTGGTTTGGCAGGAGGACCCATCATTCTGACTGAAAGCTGATTGGCTTTTTGAGTACCTCACAGGGAGATTTCTCCTTCTGCCCCTTCAGTCTTCAGTATTCATAAAGAATAGCCATTCTTTATGATGCCAAAAGGCCTCTAGCAAGTTTTCAGAACAGTATGTCTATACTACTAAAAAAGTAGTTTTTATTATCACGTATCTCAACTTTTGAGCACTGTAATTTTTTGAGAGTAAAATAAAAAGATACTTGTTGGTTGGAGTAGTTTCCCACTCCAGATTGCTGCTCCATCCCTTCTAGACTCAAGTCTATAGATTCATTTTCTCTATCTCTGTTCCTCTTCTCTCCCCCCCCTCCTCCCCCCTCTCATTTTTCTATCGAGTCTATATGAATTCTATTTTCTGGGTCTCTAGACTGTCTTCTGTTAGGTCCTGACCTATCTCAGATGCCTTCTCCCCATTTCCAACTCTCTCTAAACTTTATGCAGATTCCCTACCTGACTTGAATATTTCTTATTCTTTTTTAGAATTCTAACACCCTGGGATTAAAACTTTTTTTGTTTGTTTTGAGATTGTATTTGTATTTTATGTATTTGGGTGTTTTGTCTTCCTGTGTATCTGTGCACTGTGTCTTTGCAGTGCTTGAGGAGGCCAAAAAAGGGTGTCAGAGCATCTGGAACTGAAGTTACACCAGGTTGTGAGCCATCATGTGAGTGCTGGGAGCAAACTCAGGTCCTCTGCAATAGTAGACGGTGCTTTTAACCCGTGTCATCTTTTCAGCACCTACTTTGGGTTTTTTAATCACTCCACTTTTTGGAAAATTAACAGAACAAAACAAACCTTTTTAGTATTGCCCTTCCTTTTGACCTCAGTTTTAACATTCCATATGTCCATCTTTACATGGTTGTATTCTGAGTTACATTAAACCTTAATAAGTATTGATCTCAGTAAATCTTGTTCTATTATGTCATATTTATAGAGGTACAGATTGTTACTGCACAAATTCTATTTGGTATTAGTAAGAACCTAGAACCAGTTATTGGGGAAAAGCTGAAATATCAGAGAGGCAGAGAAACAAGCCACAGCCAGTTCTCTCCCAGCCAACTCAAGCTGAAAAGGGTAGGTCCTGACTTCGTGAATCCTAAGACTGAATGCCTGAGTCCTCATAAACATACAATATATCACCACAGATTGTTTTTTGAGCTGTATTATATAGTACTACTGACCTGTTATTTTTAACTTTGAAGTTGTTACTAACCTCATACCTTAATTTTTGTAAGTGCATTTCAAGTCTGAATAGAGTTTAAGTAGGATCCAAATATTTTTAATGACCAGATTATAAGATTTTGTTTTTGTTTTTGTTTTATGTCTATGGTTGATTTTATCTGTTTGTGTCTGTGCACCATATGCACACATTGCCCTGGGAGCCAGAAGAGGGCATCGGATCACCTGGAGCTGGAGTTCCAGGAGACTGTGAAGGACATATGGGTGCTGGGAATCAAACCTGGGTCCTTTGCAAGGGCGGCCAGTACTGCTTCTGCTGAACTGTGCTAGACTACCCTGTTCACAACTTTGAAGACTTTCCCTTTAGACAGTCAACTCTTTGCTTGTACTAGGGAAATGCTAGCCATTGTTAATAGATGGAGCTATTCAGTCAGGATAGGATGAAGTAGTCATTCTTAGTCTTACTAGAGTTATTTTTACTGTAGTAATTGAAGCATTTGTACTTAACATAGTGTATATATCACTCTGTACATTTTAGCAGCTCTAATTTAGAGTGAATAGTGCCTCTACCTTGATTAGAAAATGGTGGAAACTTTGAGTGTTTTAAGACTTTAGACTTAACAGTTTTGTGAATTTCAAATCTGTAAAATAGTAATTGAAAAAAAAAACCAGACAAGCACTAGTACTTGGCTGTAAAAACCATTGTCATGAAATTTTATGAATAATTCTGGTAGAACCAATGGACAACAAAGTAGCAACTTGTGTGGAACCAGCTGCATTCCTATCCTTAGCTACAGCTTACTTGACTTGTGAGTCAGGAGTCAGGATAGAATATAAAGCCATTGTCTGTGTCTACAGGAGTCCTGGGTTCTTTATCACTTGTTTTATCTTACATGTAAAAATATTTGATGTTGCAGAGTGTTTCCCTCCTCTTGTAGAAGAGACTTTAGGTAGAGGGGCTAGGTTGGTTTCCTTCCTCACTTTAGGAACTGTATGCGGTGCTGAGGTTGGGCAGAGTTATGCTACCCTTACATGTTCCTATCTTCCACTGGCTGTGGGTGTGTGTCAAGAATCCATTCTGAAGATGACTTCTGTAATCCATTTGAAGATGAAGTAGATAACTGTCTGTGGAGCTGGAAGTGTTTGAGTCAGCCCTGCACAGTTCTGCCCGCCATGACCCTGGGCGGGTCACTCACACTCTAAGTGTGCCTGCTGCCGCCTCTTTAACAGTTGGGCTTTTGTAAGGAACAATAATATTTATCCATTGCAATAATATTGGACTGTGATGACCCCCACTTGTTAACTCATCATTAACAGTTAATGTGTTCAATAATGGTGTGAATACATAGATTACTTGCTGTCATTAGATGGTATCATGAACCTTTTACCTGTAGTTCATAACTTGAACTGCATGGTGTCCTCTGTGAACAAAGCTGTTTTTATCTTAATATTACAGATGCAAACTACACAGAGATAATAGTCCATCAGTAAGTTACCTCAGGTTTATACAGCCACTAAATGGAGTTTGGAAGTATAACCTAGGGAATCCTAATCCCGATATGAAAGATGTCATCATTCACCATAGGATGTAGATTTCTTCAGAATCTCTGCAATAGAAATGTAACATTTAAAAATAGCTTAGTAGGGATTGTTGAACATGGGCAGATGGTAGCAGCAGTAATAGTTGTAATACCAGAAATGATAATGATAGCTAAATCGTAGTAGGTACTTACTGGATACTACTGTCAGTTTTATCAGACTTTACATGCAGCATCGGAAAACTTGTTGGGTTTCTATTATTTGATTACATACTTCTTTTCTGTCCCTAACTGAAGCAATCTTTTAAAACATATGTAACTCATTGTTACTATTTACTTTTATTAATTGAAAAGGGTTATATGGGTCATTGTGTTGAGAATTCAGTGTTTGCTCTTAGCAAAGGTGTTATGACCATTGGAAGTTTCAACTGTTCATAATGTAAAACAGTAGCAGGTAGCTTTATGATTGCATCACTTTTCTTCCAAAAAAGGGAAACTAGATTTCTTAGAAATCTAGACATAGAAGATAAGATGGTCTCTTTATTTTTCTATTTATTTATTTTTATGTGTAGGAGTTTTGTCTCCATGTATGTATGAGATCAGGTGCCTGCAGAGGTCACAAGTGGATCATGGATCCCTGGAACTGGAGTTTGACTTAATTATAAACTGCTGTGTGATTGCAAGAGTGGCACATGCCCATGCAGGGGCAGGCCCACATAAACTGTTGAGCCAGCTCCTGCCAAGGCCTTGGAGACCTGTACTGTAACTGTTCTTGTCTCACCCTCCGTCGAGGCTACCTGTAATCTAGTCCTGCCTGAGCACAGTTCTCTCTCTGTGTTGTCTTTCCAGGTGCTATGGAGGCTTTTCAGGGTGTCTTCTCTACATTGTGTTCCCGCTCTTCCTTTTAGAAGCATCCCTAACCATCTTCAACTCAGTTCACCAGATAACTCACTACTTCTTTTCCTTCCTGCCTTTATAAACTCTCAGTGTTTATCTAACTTATTTTGCTTATACTTATAAATGGCATTTTCTTACATTTTTGCCAAATTTTTAAAAAACTAGAATTTTTTTCTGTATTGTCATTCTCAAAAGCATTTCTAGATCTTACTCAGTTTTGTTTCTTCAACACTTACTCTGATTCCTGAGGCAGTGTTTAGTTAGCTTTGTTGATTTGTTGAAAGCCTTCTAGATGGTCTTAGGAAATTGAGTGCTGTGCTGGAGACATGATTCTGCCGGTAAGACTCTTAGCTGTGCAGAAAGCTGGAGAACCTGAGATCTATCTACCTCGCCTCACGGGAGTCAAGGCAGTGGGTCAGGACAGTCAGCAACCCTCTTTGGCCTACACACACATATACACACACACACACCACACACACACACATACACCACACACCCACACACATACACACCACATACACACACACATACCACACACACATATACACATACCACACAAACACACACACACCAAGATTAAAAAAAAAATCTAAGTGCTAATGTAGTTCAGCATAAATAATAGTTTTTATTACTTGAAGTTCGGATTTATTTTATATTATTTTTAAATATTTACTTATTTATGCACATTAGTGCTTTTACCTATGTGCTTGTATGTCTAGCGCATGAATGTAGAGGGCAGGGTGTCATATCATCTGGATTGAGTTGTGGTAGCTTGTGAACTAACCTTGGGGGTCTTCAGCAAGAGCAACAAATGCTCTTAACCACTGAGGGCCTCTGCCCCCAGTTTGTGTTGTTTTTAAGGTAATTGTTTTCTTCATTTTATTTTTTGAGATAGTCATTGTACTCTTACTGAACTTTATTTCTAGTGGATTGTAATTCGATTTTTTGCAATTTTAAAATTTGACACCTTATTTTCTACAAATACAAATAATTGTACTTCTCTTTTTCCAGTGAGTTGCCTTAAAAGACATGTAACAAAATTTGCTGCCATTTAAAAAATGTGTTTTTATTACATTTGTTTATCGTTTGTGTTGGGGGCAAGGATGCCATGGCCCTGTGTGAAGGTGAATGTGTAGGAACCGGTGGTCCCTGCTCTCAGGTGTGGTTCTCCAGGACTGAACTCGGGTTGCCAGGCTTGCCTGCAGTTACTTAGCCATTTTTAAGTGTATAATTCAAGAGCATGAGTTACATTTACATAGTTATATAGATAGCTACCATAACTACTTTGTGAATTTTTAAATGGAATCTTGAAGCAGAGATTGGTTTTACTCAATAACTTTGGTGATAGTTAATAACGATGACCATATTTATCAATAATGGTATATTACATCGATTTTTGTTTTTTTATGTTGAACCACTTTTGAATTCCCAAGATAACCCCAATTGGCTATGGTATATAGTCCTTTAAATTTGGATATTGTTTTTGTCATGTTTTGTTATATTTTAGCATTTATAGAGAACATTGGTCTACAATTTCCTTGTGATTTTTGTTTTAGTGTTTTTTTAAGCTCTGGCTTTGCTTTTATGTCGAATAATGCTCGTGTACACTATAAAGATTTGTCATGAGCATTGTTTAATAAAACCCTTATTGGCCAATAATCATGCTGCACTTGTATACACACACAAAAACCTCTCCTCCAACCCAATTTCTGCTTTGTTGATTCTTTAGGTGTCTGTTCTCTGTTTTATTTATCTCTACTTAAATGTTTAAAATGGTTTTACGTTGTTTGCTTTCTCCCTCCTCTGTAAGTCTCAAGCTGGGGGTGGAATGGGGTGTGGTGAGGAGAGAGAGAGAGAGAGCGCAAGAGAGCGAGCGAGCGCGCCTGAGTGTACAGGACAGAGAACAGCTTGTTGGAGTCAGTCTCTTTCCTCCCACCGTGTGTTCCAGGATTGCACTCAGGTCATCAGACTTGGTAGCAGGCACCTGCCTTACCAGCTGAGACATCTCGCCAACCCTCCTTCTGTCTTTGATGGCTAGTATCCATTGTGGCTAGATAAGGTATTTCATATGATTTCACTCCTTTTAAACTTACTGGATATTTTGTGTGTGTGTGTGTGTATGGCTTACTGTGGTCTTTTGTGTGTAATGCCCCACGGGTGCTTAGGAAGAATGTGTATTGTGTAGAGTGAGATGTTTGGTGCACTTGGTCTGCAGCACTCCAGTTCTCTTCATTATGAAGACTGGAACATTACAATTTCCAGCAGTTCCCTAGAAACTCATTCTCCCTTCTTTACATCAGTGTTTCCTTTGTACGTTTGTGGCTCTGTTCTTTGCTTGTACGTATGTATGAAACTGTTATTCTTGGTGAATTGACCCTCTTATCAATATGTGATGCCCTGCAGGCCTTTTTTTGCTACTGCTCTGGATTTATAATGCTTTATCTAGTCAGCAGTACATTGATGCTCTGATACCATAATTAATCTTAGTTGTTTTACCAAAGTCCATCAGAATTTCTTAACTTACTTTTCCATTTGCTGTATGTTCATAGAACATTTTGCATGTACTAAATTGTTTTATCGGTTAGGTGTTCATGTGTGAGTAACAAAGTCTTCTGAGATTCTAACTCTGTGGCCCCAGGAGTCCTTTGTCCTATCTTGTCTCCCACATCTCCTCACTACTTTCTACCCTTTGTTCTTGTCCTTCTCTGAGAGATGGCTTTGCTAGGTGAAAAGGTGAGTAAGTAGAGGCTTCCAGCTGTAGTGGCCCCGCGCTGGACTGCAGTCCTATTATAGTGGGTGCATCATTTTACTAACATCATAAAACATGCCAACATACTTTAAACTGGCAAAAATAATGTGAATACTTTCTTTTAAAGTATGATGATCTTTAAAATATCTCTGGGAACTTTAAATTTAATTGTAACTGTGCCAGTAGGAGTGTGACAGTGTTATAAACTTTGTTACTGAAAAAAAATCAGTCTAGTGTGATCAGTTACTCAGATTTTTGTTCCTTTTTTTCTTTTAAAGTTAATAACCATGTGTGTTGGTTAATTTTATGTCAGCTTGGCATAAGCTGAAATCATTTGGAAAGACTGACTTTCCATTGAAAAAATGTCTCCATAAATGGCCCCTAGGCAAGTCTGTGAGACAGTTCTTAATTAATAATGGATATGGGAGGGCCCAGCCCACTGTAGATAGTTCCAACCCTGGGCAGTAGGGTTTTATTTTTGTTGTTGTTGTAAAACAGAGCAAGCCATACAGGCCTGGAGAATTTCTCCATGGTCTGTGCATCAGGTTCAGGGCTTGAGACCTGCCCTGACTTCCTTCAGTGATTGGGTATGGCCTGAGAGTTGTAAGCTGAAATAAACTCCTCCAAGTTACTTTTGGTGTTGGTGTTTTATCAAAGCCCTAAGATTTTATACATGACAACCTCAGATATGGACTCACCTCTAAATTCTCATTTGGTTGGTATTGTGTAAGAATGTAAGTGTAAACACGAGCATTCATGATAACACATACCCATAGTCCTGGCACTCAGTTTCTTGGTGCAGAAAGAGTAAGAGTTCAAAGACATCCTGATCTAAACCTGAGGATTCAAGGCTAGCGTGTGCTATGCTATGTGAGGCCCAGTCTCCAAAGGTGGAATGGGTGGGGAGGACAACAAAAATGTTGGACTTTTTCTTGGAGATTCTTGTGGTACTAGCCCTGAGTCCTGGAGTGTATAAGAAAACAAACCGAGCAAGCCCAGTAAGCAGTGTTCCTCCATGGCCTCTGCTTCAACTTCTGCCTCCCATTTCCTGCCCTGAGTTTTGCCTTGACTTCCCTCAGTGATGGAGTGTGACCTAGAGCTGTAAGATGGAACACACTCATTCCTCCTCAAGTTTGATGGTAGACTTTGTCCCAGCAGCAGAAAGCTAAGACATAAGGTATGTAGATTATTCTTAATTCCTTACTCTTCATAAATGTCGTCTTGTCCATACATAAGGGTACTACACACATAGGCACACAATAGTCTTATTGGACAGTTTCAAGAAATGACATGGCTAAGTCACAGTTGGTTCTGTGTAGCTTCACTTTTGCTTAAGTGTATTAACTCCCTGATCTCTTAAAAGGTTCCATGAGCTTAGACTTAGCAGGGCATGTGGTGGTGCTTATTAGACAGTGACCTTTTCTAATACCTCATTTTCTCAAATTGAATTTTCCTTTCTCATTCGAGAAATGAAAAACTGTAGCTTGTTATATTTTTATTTTGTTACTGTAAATATGAATGAAATTGAGTATTTTTTTCAGTGTTGACATTTGTGTTTTCTTTATTGTCTGTAAGTCAATACTTTAAGTAAAAATAAATTATTTGGTTCTTTGTCATGTGTAGTAGGGATCCCTTTCTCTGAAATGATCATTTGGGGTTGGCGGGGGTCATGGTCTGTGTGTTTTGATTTTCATTTAAATAGCATGGTTTCTGTATTTGTATGCAATCAAATTGATCTTTTTTTTTTCTTAATTTTTTAAAAGATAGATTTCTCTAAATATGTAGACCAGGCTAGCCTCAAACTCTCAGAGATTCTTTTGCCTCTGGCTCCTGAGTTTGGGGATTAAAGATGTGCCCTTTTCCTATGTCTTGAGCTGTTCGATCTTCCAAAGTTTGCTTGTAACTTCATTTTCCCCACACATAGTTTTTTGGTGGTTTTGATATTTATTTTTAGGTGTTTGTCCCACTTATTTCTTAGATGCTGTTAGAAGCTTACCTTCTGTTAGCTTCTTTTCTGTGCTGTTGTAGAGTACCCTGGACAAAACAGCACAGAGGACAGTTTGTCTTGACTTAGCATTCTGAAGGGGAAGCCATCCGTGATGGCAGGAAGGCCAGCAGGAAGCAAAGGGAATACGTTTCATCTCCACACAGGAATCAGAGAAAGAGAACAGAAATGGACTCAGGCCACTAAACCACCAACTCTGCCTCCTGAGAAGTTCTTCCTCCACCAGGACACTGCCTCCTGGAGGTTTCATAACTCTTTTAAACAGTGCCACCTGCTGGGGACCAAGTGTTAAAACGCACAAGCCCTATGGGGGACATTGCTCATTCAAACCACAGTGCCTTTCCTTTTGTATCTTTTCACATAGCTTCCCAAGCAAAATGATTGTTCATTAATCCTTACTGTTGCTTTAGTGCCTGGCTTGTGCTAGCCCTGTAACCCATCAGAGGAAAGACAACTGCTTACCAGTTTTTGCTAACTTAAAATTCCATCACCAGTTCTGAGAGCACAGGGCTGCCATGATGCTAGGTGGATGTCTTATTATTAAACTCTCTGATATGCTGCTTTGCTTCCCATGAACATTTTAGAATGATATTGTGTCTATTTAAAGCTTCTGCCTCAAGTGGCTTATTTCCTTGACCTCACCAGTCAGCTGGGGACTGAGCATTTTAATACTGTCTGTTTTATAGTGATAAGCTAGAGTCTGTCCCTGCTACTGCTGCTGCTATGTGATATTAAATCATGCTGTTTAAATGTCCCAGTAATGTGACTTAAAAATGGCATCAGAGAGGATCGCGTATCAGTGATCAGGGAGTAGTGACTCATTGGGACACTGAGCCACTGTGGAGAAATGCTCCATAAATCACATATCATGTAAGTGCAAACAGCTTCTTAGGAACATCTACGTTGTATAGGAAATGCTTCACAGAACCTGAAACATTGGTCCTAAAGCCGTTATGGCAGCTTGGCAGCAGTTCTGAGGTTGGTGATTTGTTGTGCTAGTGAGCTTCTGCATTTGAAGCCATATTCTTTCTGTCTTGTATTTTTGTCACTAGCCTTAAATTTACATGTAGTTACTGAATTTTCTGACAGTTCGAAGGAGATTGTTTTGAGATTCTAGCAAACCTGAGTTTCAGGAAATGAACAAGTACCAGAAGTGTAGAATTCTGAGCCTTTTTGAAATGGTCATAAATATGAGTCACCTAGATAATCTTTACAGAAGCCTCCAAATAAAAAATGACTGAGAATGTGAAATACTACTTTTCTCTATATGTCTTCTGAGGCTAGATACTGTCACTTTGTGAGTTAATACAGTTGTTACTTAATTTATATTAAAACATAAATTTAACAAAAACCCTTATTTAAGCTCCATGTTTGTTATAGTATATTAAATTGGAGTATTGACCCTCAAGCAGACATGATTTTATTTACCTTTGGTGTATTCTGCTTTGTTGAATCATTCTGTGTAAAAAGGGATTCTCATCAGTACTTAAAGTGAGGCCTGAACTCTATGGAGCAGAGTGCAATTGTTGATCTCAGCGTAGTATTTCTGCTGAGTTTCATGTGTTCAGTTACACTTGTCATTTACTCTCCAGGTGACCCTTAGATTTGATCTTGGTGTTGGCTGGGCTGTGTTTGTGTACTGATGCTCTGAACTTTCACTGTACATCTTTCTACTTGGCTGTTCCAGGTCTTAGAATACAAACTTGGTCTTCCATTTTCAACCATTCTTCCTGGTGGTGTCAGTTTTATGTGGGCTGTGTAAAATGAAATACTGCAGGCTGACCAGCAGGTCTGTCCTGGTGCTTGTATTTGGTTCTGGCATTTTGGGAATTGTTTATGAATGTGATTAGTTAAGTCCTAAACTGATTTACCACCCACTACTCCTTACAGTATTACACAGTCTGGATGTATCTTTACATTAATTACCTACCCATTGTAAGCATTTGTTTCCTCAGATTCTAATAATTGAAATCATACATGCTTGTTAGTCAGCTTTCAAAACACTCGTATGACAAAAATACACTAGGAAAACAATTTATAGTAAATTGTTTCAACTTACAATTTAAGAGGTTTTGGTTGATGTCAGCTGGTATTTTCTGGTTGTCAGTTGTGGTGAGGCCTTTAACAATCTGAAAATACCATTGTGGAAAATTGTGGTGGCAGGAGGGGATGGGGAATGAGTATCCTAGGGCTAAGATTTAATCCTGTACTTGTTTGGATTTGGTTTCTTCCCCCTTACAACCTGGCTGTTAACCCTTGCTGTCCTACTGTTGTGTACTGAAAGCATGTAACTTATTTTCAATTTTACAGAGCTCATAGCTAATAGTTGTTTTGACTCTCCAGAGTCTGGTTTTGGACTTTTCAGCAATTCTAAAGTGTTAATGCACTGGAGACTCTTGTAATGTGCAGTGATATGCGGTGAGGCAAGGACAAGGTACACCTTAACTTTAAGGTACTCCCCAGTGACCTGCTTCTGCCATCTTAGCCCACTTTCCAGACTTTCCACCATCTCCCAGTCCTATGCAGTACACGAGTCAGTGGGGGACATTTGAGACCCCAATAGTATAATAAAAAGTAAACATTGAAAAGCCCTGATCTTGCTGGGCAGTGGTGGTGCACACCTTCAATTCCAGCACTTGGGAGGCAGATAAGGTGACTCTCTGTGAGATCAAGGCCAGCCTGGTCTGCAAAATCAATTTTGGGACAGCCCGAGATGTTATAGGCAATTGTGAGCTGCCATGTGGATGCTGAGAATAAAACTAAGAACAAGTACTCTGGATCACTGAGCCATATCTCCTTCTCCTTTTGTTTTTTGAGGAAGGGTCTTGCTGTGTATGTTTCCCTGGCTAGCCTGGAAGTCCTGGACTCAAGTAGTTATGATACCCTCTAATAAATAAAGCTTGCCTAAAGATCAGTGGGCAGAGACAGCCACAGAGTTAGTCATAGAGGTCATTCAGTGGTAGCTCATGCCTTTAATCCTAGGACTCAGGACGCAGAGGCAGAAGGACTTCTGTGAGTTCAAGGCCATCCTGGACTACACAAGATTAATCCAGTCTAAAAGAAAAACAGAGCCAAGCAGTGGTGGCACACACCTTTGACCCCAACACTTGCCTTTGCTCCCAGTCTTTGGAAAGCACACTCCTTTAATCCTAGCAGTAGGAAGGTTGGGACAGGAAGTGATATCTATGTCTGGGCAGAGAAAGAAATAGAAGGAGGGAGTTCAGCCCTTAGGTTTCCTTCCCTTTCAGCTGAGGACTCAGAGGCATTTGGTCTGAGGATTTGTGGAGACAGGATCTTACCCCTCTCAGCCTGAGGATTCAGTAGTGGTGAGAAGTCTCTCCAGCAGCGTATTCTTCTGTCTCTCTGATCTTTAAGCATTTACCCCAATATCTGCCTCCAGTTTTTTTATTATGATATCAATTAGGATTTGTGTAACAAGTAGTTTTCCAGCTCTGCCCTCCTAAGTGGCTGGATAGCACACACCTACTTATCTGACTACCTATGACCAGCCTGTCCTGTGAGTTGCTATGTTTATAACATCTCATCAACACTCAAAAACGCTTCAGACTTCAGAGCATTTTGAAATTTTACAGTACTGTTTCACTTCTCCCTGCTCGTGTTTTCATTTTACAATGTTCTAGAGCAGAGGTTCTCAACCTCCCTGATACTTTGGCTACTCAATCCAGTTCTTCACATTGTGGTGACCTCCCAACCATAAGATTATTTTCACTGCCACCTCTTAACTGTAATCTTGCTGCTGTTATGAGTCATAATGTAAATGTCTTGATAAGCAGGGTGTATTTTCATCATTGCAAATTGTCCCAAAAGGTCTTGACCCACAAATTGAGAACCAATGTCATAGAGCCTTGTTTCTCCAGCATTCCTTTTCTACTTCTCCTTTAACATCTTAATATCCTAGTGCATCTGAATCTCTGAACCAGTGAAGACAGACTGAGGAAGGAGCACAGCAGTGGCCTTGCCCGGCTGGCCTTGCTTGGCCTCACTGCCTGCCAGCTTCTTCTTCCTTTCCCACCACAGGTTTTCAACAGACTCGGGGGCTCTCTGGTCAAAATTGTGAATTAGCTGCTTTTTGTTTCTTCCCCACTGTCTACTCCCATTTGAACCTAGAACCTCAGCTCTCCCTTCCTTCACTTTTATCCCTGACTTGCTGGGTTTAAAGACATGCACTACCACACCAACCTTAAATCCAAAAATTGTACCAGTGACTAAGTATTAACAGCAGAATAGAATCTCTCTCTTCTCTAACTCCAACTTAATTTATTGGTGATGATTTTAATATGAGGCCACTCAGCACAGTTGAGGTTTCTTTGTAGCCACTTGTGTGTAAACACAGCAAGGGCAGTGTTTAATTGGTAGGGTATGGCTGTGCTATAGTTAAAGGCTGTTTATAATGAGCAGGCTGGTGCCATTGTTGGCTTACTCTGTGTAGTAAGAAGTTTCTCGCCTGGCCTACCCCCGAGATCTGGACCAGCAGTCCCAAATAATTACACAAAGTCTTATGTTAATTACATGCTGTTTGGCCTATGGCTCAGGTGTATTACTAACTCTTACTCTTAAACTAACCCATGATTAGCCCAGTGGCTTAGTACCTTTTCTCAGAACAACATTTTTGTCTTCTTTCCTTTGCATCTGCCTGGCTTCTCTGCTCTGCTCTTCCTCTTCCCAGAGTGTTCTTAGTCTGGTAGCCCCACCCATGCTTCCTGTCTGTCTTATGGCCAATCAGTGTTTTTATTCAACCAGTAGGAGGGGCAATTATTTACAAAGTACAAGAGCATAATGCCACAGCAGCCCTGTACTGGTGATGGTAACAAACCTTGTCTCTCCTCTGCTGTGGCCGAGGCAGATCACCTGGAGAGAGATAACCAACACAATGAGATATGAACTCACAGCTTGATACAGTCTTTTCTTTACTGTTTTCATACTTCATTTAAGAAGATGACGACAGAAGTTACATTTAATCTTAGTCAGAAAGAGGAGAGGAGAAGAGTGAGCTGTGCTTGGGTGATTTGTACACGCCCCCACCTTCCTGACCTGTAGGAGATAGTCCATAAATCTTGACACTGAAAACATTCATTTGAGTTTGGTAGGTACAGTTGTGAACACTGGTCTGCAGCTTCACCCCTCAGTAGCTAATAGCAATCCTCAACTGTATTTTCTGCCTCAGTTTACCTAATGGTGCTGTTCACAGAACAGGGAATGGCTAGTGCTTTGTTTTCCATTATTTTCTCTTGACTGACACTGAACTCCTGTCTTTGTGTTACTAAAAAGAGAAGCTGATACCCTGAACTTTGATAAGCTTGTTAGTATGATCTCATTGCTCTAAGTTTTGTCTCGTGTGTTAGTGATTGATGTACAGATTTTAGACTGTCTGGCAAACGAAAGCACTTGTGTGGAGACTAAAACACTTTAGAGAATACCTAGCTCAGCCTTTTGTATAAATTGAAGAGACTGAAACTGGGGCATACTGTGACACACACACCAATCAGCAGCAAAGCCAGGGCTTTCAACTCAGTGCTGTCACCAGACTCTTTCCTGATAGGATGGGAGACACTGGTTTTTCAGCCTAGAAAATAATAAGTTATGATAAGTGATAAACTATCATAATACATGCATAAGCACTATGATGGAATCTTAGCAATATTGGGGTTAGAAAGTGTGGTAGATGCATTTGTACGGGTCTTGTTACGTTCAAAAGTAATTTGTATAATTAAAATTAACCACATGAAACTTTTCTTTAAAAATGAGTGGATGTGTGGAGAATTTACTGTGATTTGAATACTTACGTGTTTTTATTGTAGTTGTTCTTTCATTCTCTTTCAGAAAGATGAGGTCTACCTTAATCTGGTGCTGGACTATGTTCCGGAAACAGTGTACAGAGTTGCCAGACATTATAGTCGAGCCAAACAGACACTCCCTGTGATCTATGTCAAGGTATGTAACAATGGGACAGCTTGGGTTTACAGAGCCTTTCATATGAGCCATACAGAATGCTGGGTTTGTTTCAACTCCCCGGAACAGCAGCATACTCTAGATTTTGTTAGGTTCTTACTTAGTTTTGAAACATGGATTCCCTTTTAACGCTTTCAGCGCTCTGCAGTGGATAGAAGTCTTGTTGTATTCCTGGGACCTACCAATGTGAGGTGGTCCTCTAATCCTCCACATACATGCTGGGTTTGCGTGCCCTATCTCACACACACCATCTTCACTTGCACATGCACAGAAGATAAATTAATTGAAACAGACATTCTGATAACATATAGTAAAACTTTGATACCAGTCAGGGATTTTAATTGTGATGGCCATAACACCTTGTGTGTGTGGCTGGGATGAGGCACAAGTGAAGGCCAGAGGATGTTCTTCCTCCTCTGCAGCCTCCCACCTGTGCCTTGAGGGAGGTCTCTTACTGAACCTTCCAGAAGCTCAGGGTTTGGGCTTGTCTGGGTCTCCCTTCCCACCCTGTACATGAGTGCTGCAACTCCAAACTGAGCTTTTCAGATTTATGCAGCAAGTTCTCTAACTAGTGAGACATCCCCCAAACCCGTAATACTGTTTAGTTGTTGTCGTTGTGCCACACACCAAAGCAGGAACTCCTAAGTAAGTGTACAGTTAATACACTCATTTAAATGCTTTATTATCATCTGTAGACATTTATTTCCTTCATTCGACAGTTTTAAACATAAACAGATATTACTTAGTTTTTGTATCTAATAATAATAATATTTAAAAGTGTGGAACTAATGTCAAAGTAGCTTGGAATTTATATAGTAGAATCCTACTTACAGTTGTGGTAGATGATTAGAAGCATGTTTTTCTTCTTTTTAGTAGTGAGATAGGGAGGGGTGAAGAGGGTCTTGTAGCTCAGATTGGCCTGGAATGTTTGATATTTGGCTTCTTAGCCTCATGAGTACAGGATTGTAAGTATGGATTACTGAATCTAGTTAGAAACATTTTTGTTATCTGTGCCATCAACTAGGAGTTTTTTGAATTTTTTATTTTATTTCTCAATGACTGCAATATAATTACTAATTTAGTTTATCCCACACTTGACATAGAGCTGTCTTGGAATAACAATCCTAACACTGCCATCTTCAACTGAAAATTATGTATGGGGTGGGAGTGGGGCATAATTAACTTAAAGGAGCAATATATCCACTAAAGAGGAGATCAGGCTTCTGAAGGTGCTCCCTTCCTCACGGGGATCTTGAATAATTCATTTTATGGCCAAACTTTAATGGAGGGGAAGAGTATTTATGAGTTAAAATTGTGCAGGGTGTAATTCCTGAATGGGCCCCAATTTTTCCCAGAGCAGGATTTACCTCCTCTTCCTCTCCTTTACACGTTTGCTGGCAGGTTCATTGCATCAGATGATGGAGCAGGCAGTTGCGGAAGGCTAGCTATATGAGATGTCATTTTTTTTAAAGTTTTTTTTTTTAATTGAAAAAAATTGTTAAAGGACAGTACAGAAGTGTATGGAGAGCTAGATGTATTTTTATGAATGCTAAAAAATAGTTATTTGACACTTTCATTAAGTTTGTAAGTTAGCATTCAAAGTGATAGGCCATTTTCATCCGTATGGCACTATGCTTTGCTCTCCCCTCCTCCTGCTGTGTTACTTGCTTTAGAGAGATGTTGATGCACACAGAGGAGGATGTTGGATTCAAGTTAGAGAGCTTATAAGTGTTCAAGCAGCACAGTAATCTGCAATTTCCTCTCATGACAATGGTTCCTATAGAGCAACTGCAACAATGAAAAAAACAAATAGAATGTAAATTTGACTTATGGTAGATGTTAAATAAATATATTACATATCAGTCTTATTTTGGTTTTTGTTTCTGGCAGTCGAATGGGAGATTGAACCTGGGTCCTTGCACATGCTAGATGAGCACCCCACTACTGACCCACATACATCCCCAGCCCAAATGAGAGTTTCTAGGAATAAGACACCCACCCCTACCCCCGAGGCTGGCACAAAGATCTGCCTGCTGATGGCTGGAACTAAAGATATATACCATGAAGCCCAAGCAAAGATGTTTTACTGTGTGTGAGAGGGGGTTGTTCACTTGTATGTTTGTGCACCATTATGCAGGTAAACATCCCATACACATAAAATAAATCTAAAAGAAACTTAATGTGGCAAAATATAGATAAAACACTAATTACCTAAGTCATTTTAGAAATTGCAAGGTGATATTAGCCAAGTTCATCTCTCCTGCTCTACTTACTTTGAATTTCAAAGGATAAGAAGATATTTATTATGTAAGGTTATTATAAGCAATGACATTATGTATATAGCCTAAGGATAGTGCTGGCACAGTGTTGGTTGGTTTTGATGTTCTTTTGCTCATCGTAATAAAGGAAGCCTTTCAGTTATCTTCCTAAAAGTACAATTTTATAAAGTAGACCAAAGCAAAAAACAATAAGTAAAATCAAAGAACAAGTGTCATTTCATTTTAAACTTGACTTTTTAAAGCAAAATGAAAAGAACACTGTTGAAAGAGTTTTTAAATTAACCTTAACCTGCTAAGGACATCTTTTGGAGGAAAACGTCTTTCACTGATTTCTCTGTTAGTCTAAATATTAATACCATAAAATAGCTAAATCTTTTCCACTTTTTGTAAATTGATGCCTGTGAACTCAGCTGGTTATAGATCCTTTTGTTGGTGATAATGAATTTAGATCCCAGAGTAAGCTTTGGTACTTACACATGGATTCCGTAAATGAACAATGATACTGTAATAGAAGCACAAAGCCTTTACAAAGATTGCTACCTAAATGCTTTACTTCTAATTTAGTTCTAAGATGCTGGCAGTATACATTTTTGTCATGCTTCATTCTGAAGAAGACTTTAACCTGCCTAGCTCGATTTCAAATTGACTTTAAACATGTGCTGTTAACATGATCAGCCTGAGCAATTTTGTCAGCCTCCAAAGGCAGGTAGCTTTCCTGGGAACTTAAGTAGTGCCGGTGCCCAGCAGTATAGTCCAAAGACAGTACTGTTTGTCAGTACTTTCTCTTTATTGCCTTGTTGTTGTTTTTGTTGTTTTGTTTTTTTGAGACAGGGTTTTTTTCTTTGAATAGTCTTTGCTGTCTTGGAACTAGCTCCACAGACCCGGCTGGCCTCAAACTCACAGAGATCTGCCTCCCTCTGCCTCTTGAAGTGCTAGGATTACAGACATATGACACCACCATCCGGCTATTTTTTTTTTTTTTTTTTTTTTTAATCAGACACTCTGTCTTTGACTTGAACCATTATGGTAATTATTTTCATGGTATTAACTGGGGAGTAGAGCATGGAAAGTGAGTGTGAAGAAAAAATGTAAAGTGACTCTGGTTGGTTATGGGGGCACATGTCTATAATCAACAGCAGTTTGGAGTAAGGCTAAAGGATGAGAGGATCAGGGCTGGCTTGTGTACAACAGGAATCTGTCCTGGGAGAAATTAAAATAAATAAGTGAATGAATAAGAGAGGAAAAAAGGAAAGATGGGAAAACAACATTGGCCTTGGAAGAAAGAATATTGAAGGTGTTACATCAGTATATTTTTCAAAGCTTTAAAATGATCCCTAAGGGTATTTCTCTGGTTGCTCTAACAGAATTCCAGACAAATGCAACTCAAGGAAGGAAGGAAAGGTTTCTTGTGGCCTGTTAGTGCTTCAGGCCATGGTGGTGCACCCTGGTAGGAGACATGGCGGGAGAGCATGAAGCAGCAGGTCCCCTCCAGAGGATAGATGCTACATGAGCCTCCTTTCTTCTTGATTCAGTTCAGGATTTAGCCCATGGGATAGTGTAGCCCATATCTAGGATGGGTTTTCCCTTCTTGTCTAGAAATACCCTTATAGACAGGTCCAGAGTTTGTTTTCATGGTTATTTTAAGTACCATCATCAAGCTAGCAATTAAGATTTACCATCACAGTGGTGTCAGTGGCATCTGTTCTTTTGGGTTTTTCAAGACAAAGTTTCTCTATGCAGCCCTGGTTGTCCTGGAACTCACTCTGTAGACCAAGCCGGCTGTGAACTCAGAGATCCACCTAGCATCTGTTTTTAAATGGCATTGGAAATCTATATTATTCTGAAGAATGTTAATATTATTTACTAGCAGAGTTACTGGTGTCTCAATAGGCAATTGATTAGATTTCTTACTCTACCTGTGAGTTTTCCTAGGCCCCTATTAATAATTCTAGTGGCTAACATTTCAGAAAGAAAAATGATTCTAAACATGACACTATCCTTTTATAGCATGAGATAGTACAAAGAATAATGAACCTGCGTTCTGATCTAAAGGCTTTTATCTATATGGCCTATGGTCTCGGTCCCCTCCCTCCCTCCTCTCTTTATCTATATTTTAAAAATCCATCCAGCTGCCATGAGGTGAGATATTAAAGTGGGCAAAGGGAATTGAACCTCTGACTTTGTACATGCTAGGCAAGTGCTCTACTGCTTAGCTGCATCTTTAAATTTCAGGTTGAGATATGGTCTCACTGAGTTGCCTAGGTAGGCCTTAAACTTAGAATTCACTTGCCTTAATTATATACTACCATGCCTGGATCTTTTTCTAAATTACTAAAGGATAGCACAAATATATGTTTAATGGTACTTTAATTTCCTGATTTATATAGAAAGAGCATGAAGCTTGTTTAGGGAAAACTGTGTACTAATAATCATCAGCATTTTATATGTTCTGCTGAGAATGCTACTTTATTTACTGCATAATTTCAGCTATGTTTGAAAGCAGAAGTATTGAGTTAATGTCTGTTATTTATTCCAGTTATATATGTATCAGCTGTTCAGAAGTTTAGCCTATATCCATTCCTTTGGAATCTGCCATCGAGATATTAAACCACAGAACCTCTTGTTGGATCCTGATACAGCTGTATTGAAACTCTGTGACTTTGGAAGGTGAGCTGGTTTTCTTACCCACGTCCCCTTTCTTCATGCTCTCCTAAGTGTACTTTGGTAGTCTAGGCCCTGCAACCCTTACTTGGAATAGAAATTCATGTAGTTTGTTGTGAGGATGGTTTTGATTATTTCTATTGGAATAATAACTGTGTGTGCTTTTCATCCTACAGTTGACCTCTGAGGACTATTTCCTTATACATGTTGAGACTAAGTATATTTTGAGATTTTTAGTATAGCAGTTTGTAAATATCTAGTAGCAATAAAATGTCCAAATTGTGGTATATACAGATACAATGTTGTACATGCCACTGAGGGAGGGGAAAAATGAGGGAGCTGTCTGAACTGGAAGGGAATGACATCTAGGAAGTATTAAGTGGGAAAAGTGAGCAGGATGGTTCACTTGGGAAAGGCACTTGCTGTCAAGACTGATGACTAGAGTTTGGTCCCTGGAACTTACTTGGTCCTGCATGTTGTCCTCTGACCTCTACAGGATACTAACATTCAAACTTGGTGGGCTGTGCTGACCCCTGCTCATAATCTAAGTGCTCCGGAGACTAAGGTGTGGGAGGCTGGCCTCAGCCACAGAGTAAAACCCAGTGAGAAAAGAAAGCCACTGCCATATCTGTATGCATAGTATGCTTTTATTTAAAAAAATACTGCTGTAACTATTGTGTAAAACAATGCATGCATGAACATGGCTTTATTTCTGAATTCATATGTAATGTCCCATATATGGTTACTTCTGGAATGGGACATTTTAGGATTATTATGCACTTAAGAAACTTTTCATTGCTCTTTAGTACTACCTGAGTGTATGTAATGTATATATTTGCCTCATTTTCATTACAGATACATTTTCAAGTTATACATATATACATACATACACATATGCACGCCACACACATACACACACACATATATATATCCTTCTAACCTCAATTCAGAAATGACATAAGACATTGAGAAACAGTATTTAGTTTGATTTCTTAAACCGATTTTTTGGTCATACACTATTTCTTAGTAGAAAAATGTCATGCTTTCCCTTTTGGTGGTCAGTGGCTATAAGCCTCCCAACATGCAGTTGGGCCTCTATCCATAATATATCACCTGTATCATCACACTTAGTTGCGATAGGGACCAGTGAATGTCTCCCCTTTTTCTTCTGAGGCTCTGTCTTTATAACTTGGGTTCTCTCCTGCCCTATTTATTCATCCTTGTTAGAAATTTTCCTTTTCAGTTTAGCACCACAGGTTATATATTGGCCTGCACCTCCTGGAGATCTTTTCCATGGGTATAGGGAGGTACTTGAAGAAATTGAGCAAATCTGATCTGTTAGTAAGATCATTTTTAGTCTCCTTCTAGTCCTCTTTCAGACAGACATCCACAATTTACAATTTCCTAATTACAAACCCTCCCCCAGTATCTCACTCTGCTGGCTGTGGCTCTGCTGAAAATAAGCACCTACAGCTCGAGTTTGATGGTTGAAACAGAGCCCCGCTGTTATGTTCTTTACACCCACCGCTTATTTCAAGTGTGAAAAGCTGCCTGAATCAGCAGATGGGGCTTGTTACTGTGGAGTGCCTTGCTGTGGAAGGTGACTTCTATGTCCTGTTAGAGCCACCGAGTGCAGTAGGGTTCCTGTTCTCATGACCACATTAGAGTGCTGTTAGCACTGGGATTCTCTTGGGATGTAATGTAGCTGTTCTAATTTGTTGGAAAGGGATGTGGCTGTTCTGATTGGTTGGAAAGGGAGCTTTGATAGGCGTGGAAATAGCTCATTCTCACCAACCCTGAGGTGAGACTTTGGAGACACTTCGTACTCTTTGGCACTAGTGTGGCAGAAACTCAACCGAACTGTCTTTATTCTCTTCTTAACAATTTTTTACAAGTTGAAACTAGGTCTGGTATTAGCTGGAAAGGCTAGGGTAGTAAGTACCGGATTAGGTGAGGCCACAAGGCACAGAGTGAAAAACTCTCACTTGCAAAAAAGAAAAGGTTAGCTTAGTCAATATTCAGGGGAAGAATATACAGGCTAGGAGAGCTTTCAGTTATAATTTTGACTTGTGAAATTTCTGACCATATTTAAGAATCTCTGTGTCATTTAAAAAAAAAACAAAGGACCTTGTTTTGGGGTTTTAGACAGGGCCTCTTTCTGTAGCCTTGACTGTCCTAGGAACTCCCTCCCCGCCTTTGCCTCCCAGTGGAGGGAGTGCTGGGATTTAAGGCATGGACTGCATGTGCTGTTGTTGGTTTGGGAGCTGAGTTGAAAGTCCATTCCTAGGCAGCTATTTATCAAGGAGCTATCTCCTAAGCCTCCAGAGTGTGCTTTTGAGGATAAAAAGTGTATTTTCTATTACACTAAAGCTAAGTGTCTTGATTTTCTGACAACCTGAGAACATTACTGTTCTTAATGTATCAAATGGTTGTTTTATGTGGGCCCAAGAAGGTTAAATTTTGAAATTGCTGAGGTTAGTGTCATCATTGGGAAACAGTGAATTGAGGGGAGGAAATAGAGAGCCATTTCCCCTGGCTGTGTCTTTGCTTTTCTGTACCTTTACGTCAGATGTTTTCTGTTTTGATTTTGTTTGGCCTATTTATCTAATCCTGTGGCTGTGATACTACAGTCAGCCTAAAGTGGCTCACAGATTTGGAAGAGGGTTACCTGAGAGACATTTCAAGAAAAAGTAATGTAATTGAGTTTAATGTTTAAGTGTATATACTCTGAAGTAATTTAAGAGCAAAACTGTGGTAATCTGTAACAACACAGTGGCGATGGAACCTATAGGTTCCAAGTCATGTCTTCCCTAATGTTGAATGCGTTGTCTCAGGGTTTGTTTAGTGACAGGTATTTAGACAGAAGACTGAGTAGACTATGTAAATATGCATAGGTTGGTTGTTAATCCTTGAGCTGGTCATCCTGAGTCACAAGTCCAATTTAAAAGCCTTGGGCAGTTTCTTACCCTTTTTTTTTTTTTTAAAAAAAAAAAAAGCATGTAGGTGAGGAGCGTTGATATATTCATCTGTTCTGATCTAGTGTCATTCTTTTGCTGGGATTTATTTTAATCCCCTGCCCCTTGTCTTTATGTTTTATTTAATTATTATTTTTGAGACAAGTTCTAACTGTGTAACCATGGCTGACCTAGAAGCCTCAAACCAGGCTGGCTTCCATTACACAGATTCAGCTGTCTTTGTCTGCTGAGTGCTAGGATTAAAGGTGTTGCCCCACCATGCTTGGCAGCCATTTTTATATTTTAGGAACAGAATTCAGGAAACAGAGAATATAGATAGATAGATAAATAAATAAAATTTAAAAATTCAACATGTGTATCCTTTTGTAATTTTTAATCTCTATTCTTTAGGTAACACTTGATCAGTGCCTTGAAAATCACTATTTTTTCGTACAACTTGATGAAATTGTTGGAAACTGTTATTGCAGTCTTATGGGGTTTATGGTATGTGAATGTAAGAATATTCATGTCTTTAAGGTGTGGATTTAAAGATTGCTTTTTATTTTATTTTTTTATTAGTGCAAAGCAGCTGGTCCGAGGAGAACCCAATGTTTCATATATCTGTTCTCGGTACTATAGGGCACCAGAGTTGATCTTTGGAGCCACTGATTATACCTCTAGTATAGGTAAGTACTGAATTTGAATACAATGTTTGTAACTAGTAATGGCACCCTGATTTTTACGGTTTCTCTGACATGGAAAGAGCATGGTTCTAGTATATGTTTTGCAGAAATGTATAGAACTATTTTTTTAACCATTTAGAACTTAATGTATATTTTTTATTTTCTGCTTTTTTAGCATTAGAATTTTAAAAGTATTTATTATTTTCTACTATAGTTGGTTAATGCATTTATTTTGAGCTTAAAGTTTTAAATAAAATGTAAGTGCTATAACTCGTTTAGTAAGTTTTTTAAAAAATAAATAAATGAGGCAGAGATGAATGGCAGGAAGACATATGCCATGGCATGCATGTGGAGGTCAAAGGACACCTTGTGGAGCCTGCCCCCCCATTCCCATCTTTATGTGGGTTCTGTGGCTCAAACTCTGGTCATGAGGCTTGCACTGCAAGAATTCTTATCTACTGAGAGATCTCATGGGCCCTGTATTAGTTTTCTAGTCCTCGGGAAATATTTACTTCTGAGCCTGATGATACCCAGTTATAAAATTGCTTAATTAATAATGTTACTTTTAAAGTGTTAGTGCTGTAATTGATAGGGCAGTAATATTTTTTAATTCCTACCATATACATTATTTAATTTTTGATCAACTTAATTCATTAATTGTTCAGCTAAACCCACTGGTTGTTTAAAAGTTTCCCTGGAAATGTCTAATAGGAGGATTAGAGACAGTGGAGATCTTCGTTGACAGTGTCTTTACCTGGTCTGATACATTTGCTGTGTCAGCACCAAGACCATGACCCACTGGATCTGAATAGCAAGACAAAAACCCAGCAGGTTTGATAAGGGACAAAATTATTTTTTTTCATATATTAATTGTTGTGTGTGGGGCTGTGCAGCTGAGGCTGACATCAGGTGTCCTCCATCTGAGCTGTGAGATGAAGATGATTGCTAAGTCTGCTTGCCTTTCATGATTGCTGTGAGGAGTAAAATAAAATATTACTGAAAAACTATAGGAATGGAGGTGACTTTTTTGGTAAATTTATTAACTCTGCCGTTCCCAAGAGCAAGTTTTTTTTTTTTTTTAAAAAAAACTTTATTTATTTATTATTTATTTATTTGCCTTGGTGTTTGCCTGGAACTGGAACTACAGACAGTTGTCAGCTGCCATGTGGGTGCTGGGAATCGAACCCGGGTCCCCAAGAGCAAGTTTTAACCCTTTCTCCTTGGGAATGTCACTGGATATTTTAATTAGTGTCTTATTCAAATGCTTGCTATTGGTTATCTATATAATATATGGATTGAGTTGTGCCAGGCTCACCTAAAATAGCTACAACCGAGTCACCCGACACATTATTGAACGGTTATGTAACCAGGGTTTTTGGGACCCTAACAAACACGGGTTTGACCCATTTTTAGATCTAAGATGCTTATTTTTTAAAATTCATGTGCATAAGTGTTTTGCCTGCATATGCATACCACAAGCATACCTAGTGCCTGTGGAGGTCAGAAAAGGATATCAGATCTCCTAGAACTGTAGTTATGGATTGTTGGGAGCCATCATGTAAATGCTGGAAATCTAACTATGTTTTCTGGAAGAGCAGTAAGTGCCCTTAACAGGCGAGCCATCTCACCAGCCCTGATCTTGCTTCCTAAAGCTGTGTGAGATTTTTGTACGCATGCCTTTAATCCTGGCACACAGGAACCAGAGACAGGCAGCTCTCTTGTGAATTCTAGCCAGCCTAGGACTATGTGGTGAGCCAGTCTCTGTCTCTGCCTTTCCTTCACTCACACACACATACACACAAAATAGATTTACTTATAAAAATACTTGTTAGAAAATAAGAAGGGTTCAAGCATATGAATAGATTTTTAAAATTAACAATATTTGGAATGAAACCATCACTGATTCTGACTAAATTATTGTCATATTTGGATATAACCAGTACTATGTGATCAAAATAAAATAGACATTTCACCTCAAATTATAGTGTTGTAAGCCTTTCTTTTGTTTTTTTTCTTCAGATGTATGGTCTGCAGGCTGTGTGTTGGCTGAGTTGTTGCTAGGACAACCAATATTTCCTGGGGACAGTGGTGTGGATCAGTTGGTGGAAATAATCAAGGTGAGAGATGGTTGACTTGCACTTTTGAATCAAAATGCCATGCACACACCCCATAAAACAAAACAACACATTTAAACAGTGGGGAAATGATTCAAATGTTAGAGCACAGGCGAGCATGAGGACCAGAGTTTGGATGGTGAATGTTGCCTAGGCCTGGCATTCTTCACCAGGAGAGCCCAGAGCAAGTGGTGTGGAAGAGTAGCCGGATCGGCAAGGTTTAGATTGAGACCCTGCTTAAATGAATATAGTGGAGTAGTGATTACTGATTGCTGAACCTTGGGCCTTTATGTCCGTGCACACACAGGGATAAAAAAGAGAGGGATTGTAGGTCATTTAGCCTGCGGTGGTATAGAGCAGGTTTTAAAATAATAATAATAATAATTTATATTTACCATATTGATTTTTTTCTGCTTGTATATACTTGTATATTTTTGTGTTACATGTGTGCATAGTGATCTCAGAGGCTAGAAGAGGGTTTTGAATCCCTTGGATCCTCAAAGTAGGGTAACAGATTATTGTGAGCTGCCACGTGGGTTCTGGAATCAAACCTGGATCCTCTGGAAGAGCAGCTAGTGATGTTAATTGCTGAGATGTCTCTGCAGCCTCGTGATTAAATTATTTTAAGATCTGTTTTATAATTAAGGATTTTTCCTTTTAGTATAAAGAAGAATAGGGCTCAGTGTCATTGTGTCTAAATGTAGTTGAGAAGGCCAGTGTTTGGTATCTTATTTCAGGCTCCATGTAATTGGGTTTTGCAGCTAAGACCACTGGTTAGTTCTTTCTGGTAGCTGTTTTTAATTTCAGACCGAACCCTTACCTTTATTAACAATACTGCTTTGTTTTTTTAAGATTATAAAAAAGTCAAATAAGGAGAGAAAGCAGTCTTGTAGAAGGCTTTTGTAAGTGTACCAAATACTGTTGAGTGTTTTTGAGACAAGAAGAACTAGGCATTATACACAGAGTCCTGTGTGTCTCAAGGGTAGTGATACTTTGAGAGCCTCAGAAACAGGACTGTTGTTCATTTGGGGTTTGATTTAATGCAGGATTTTCCACATAGCCCCCTTTCGACTTAATGCTTCTTTCTTGAAGCTCCACTTAGGCTGGGAGTCATCTAGATTTTTTTGTTGTTGTTGTTGTTGTTTTGTTTTGTTTTAAGTTTGGTTCCTGTGTATGTGTATAGCAGACAAAAAGTTTTTCACTTTTATGTCAATGGTTTGCATAATCACAGAATAGTCACCTTTTTAAGGAAGGACAGGGCCTTAATCCCAGGTATAAATTTACTCATGAAACAAAGGTTGACAGCTAAAACACTTTTGATAATGAATAGATTGGAAGACTCATGTGCTAGTCTCAGGACTGTGTGTTCAGTTACAGTGATTAAGAGAACAGATGAATGGGATGTAATTGAGAGCCAAGAAATCTTTTTTCTGTTTTTGAACTTTGACTACTGTTACAACCCTGCACACCCCCCATGGTATTTTTCTTGATTGGGAGTGTCACATAATGTACCCCAATAAGAAGTAAATATATTTGTGGCCAGTTGATTTGGGGGGGCACAGGTTCTAAGGCAGTTCAATGGGAGAAAATACTCATTAGAGGCAATAATAATTGGACTAGTGATATGTACATATATTCTATACATATATGCATATATATGTATGTATAGAATAAAGTTAGAACCCTTTATTTCACATTGCTGAAGAGAAGAGAACATTTGTGCAGTTAGTGGGAATGTGAATTTTGGAAATAAAGTGACAGTGTGGAAAACTGCTTGGCAGTTAGAAGACTAAATGAATTACACATATCCAGCCCTCTCTCCCTTGGGTATATATCCCTCAAACTTGAGTGTGTGGATGCTATGCTTTTCCATGTCGATTGCAGCATCATTTGCAGTAACCGAGATATGAAATCAGCCTGTGTTCATTACTGAATAAATGAGTTATTTTAACGTACAGCTCTTGGGTCACACTCCATCACCGGGGAAGTCAGGGTAGAAACTCAAGGCAGGACTCCAGAGGCAGGAGCTGATGCAGAGGCCATGGAGTGTTGCTTATAACTTGATCCTCATATATTGCTCAACCTGCTTTCTTTTCTTTCTTTTTTTTTAATATTTATTTTTATTTTATGTGAATTGATGTTTTGCCTGCATGTATAACTGTGTAACGGTGTCAGATCTTGGAATTACAGGCAGTTGTAAGCTGCCATGTGGATGCTGGGAATCGAACTCAGGTCCTCCAGAAGAACAGTCAGTGCTCTTAACCGCTGAGCCATCTCTCCAGCCCTCAGCCTGCTTTTTTATAGCACACATTGAGAGTTCCTCTTTCTAAATGACACTAGCTTGTGTCAAGGTGACATAAAACTAGCTAACACTTCACATATCTTTTTAAAAAGTCTTTCAAGGTATGCACCCCTTTAAGTACATCTGAGTCAGTGAATGGTATTTGAGTTGATAATGGGCCCAGAATGTAGAGCAATAGAGGGAGTGGGTGCTCAGATGACTGAGCATTGTGCAAAGGCCAGATTCCTGTTGGAGTAGTGCTGTCTGGAAAGACTTCATAAGAAAATAATGCATCCACTATTGTAAGAAGGCTAGTGCTTAGCTATTTAACTGATACCAGGTCTGTGTTTTAGTTACAGCATGGTGGTTGTGACTGGTGGGGTTGATACAATATGAGTTTACCAGGAAAGAGGAATCTAGAGCTGTTAACTGTAGGAATGTAGTGTATTCTAGGGAGTTGGAAAGCCACTGCAGAATTTTAAGCAGAAGAGTAATACTTTTAATACTGCTTCTTTACAGTAGCTTTGAACAAAACTAGCTGTGTGTGCAGCTCTATTGTTGAAGTTTGGTGCCCTCTGGTGTTGAGCCATAAAAAAGCAACTAATACTTCCTGGGCATGTTTATTGCATGTCTATTGGTGCAGTCCTTGTTCAAGTTATTTTTAGGCAGCCCTGGGGGAAAGCTCTGGAGGCCTCAATCCTAGATACAGAACTGTAGGCAACTAAGGAATTCTGAGAAATAATTTCAACTAAGGAAGAGCACGCTTAATTGGTTATCCAACCCAAATGGTCACCCCTGAAAATATAAACATACAAGTAACATTATGTGGATTTAGAGTGTGGGGGTGCAGTGTGCACATGCGCATGAGCGCATGTGTGACAATGATTAAGAAGCCATGAATGTGAAAGGGAGCAGAGGTGGGGATACATGGGAGAGCTTGGAGGGAAAAAAAGGAAAAGGGAGATGATATAGTTATAATCTCAAAAAATGAGAAAATTATATTTGAAAAGCCTATGGAAGCAGCACCTGTGTAGCACCGATTCTGGTTGTAATGAAAGAAACTCAGAGCCAGATATCGGAGAAAGGCTGAAATATCAGAGAGGAAACATCACAGGCAACTCTCACCTAGCTTTCTTCTAGCTTCCTCAACTTCGCTCCTGGTTCTCTAATGCTGACTGTTTTCCTAAGCCTGCCTTAAATACCCTTCTCATGAAGCTGTATCCCAGTTTCTGTTTTGATGTCTCTGTGTGGGGGTCAATTTGTTACTAGTGAGTTAAAAAAAAAAAAAAATGCTGTAAGAAATGGGATCCCATATAGCTGAAATGATTTTGTTTAAAGGGATGAACAACATCCCAAAAGGATGTAGCAGATAGATCACTGATTCTTTTCCTCTTTCTTCTCATCTTTATGCTGTTATAGAATAATGAACTATAGAAGGTACTGTAGAGTCATAAACTCTAATTCAATAGAAGAATGATTTCTCTTCCATTTGAATGATAATTCTTACCTTTTTTCCTTCCTCTTTGACTATGTGACTAGTTTCCTTTTTGTTACTGTGATAAAACATTCAGACCAAAAACTCCTTAGGTGAGGAAAGTCTTATACTTCTGGGTCAATTTCATCATTGAAGGAAGTCAGTTCAGGAACTTGATGGCAAGCCTGCATGCTGTGTCATCATGTACCATTACCTTTGGTCAGGAAAGTCATTCACAGCCAAGGAAGTACAGCAGAAATGTGGAAGAATGCTATTTGGTGACTCATGGGCAGATCCCTACTTAACTACCTTTCTTACACAGCACAGGACAACCTGCCCAGGGAATGCTGCCACCCATGGTGGGCTGGACCCTCCTGCATCAATTAACAACAATCAAGAAAATACATAGACTTGTACCCACAGGCCATTCTCATTTAGGCAGTTCCTCAATTGAGACTCCCCATCTCAGGTGACGTTGGCCTGTATCAAGTTGGCAGTTAAGGCTAAGTAGGACAGTGAAATGCCATGCCTAGAGAAAAGCACATAAAACTTTTATGACTAATTTAAGTCATGGAGGGACTCAATTGTTAAGAAATCCAGAGACAAGTAGTATTTGTTTTGTGAATGCATAACTTCCACCAAGGTTTCCTGGAGATTAAAATAATAGTCCTATTTCTTCAAATCCAACTGAACCTTGTTTTGTGTTTGAATGATAAGGTCCTTATTAAACATCCTATCCATAAAATGAACAAATTAAGTCGTTCAATTTCAAAACTCAGAGTTAGCTGTAGTGAGTCAAGTAAAATACTCTCTAACCCTATTAAAATTATGATAACCAGACATGTTCTGAGGTTGAACTCTAATAGTTGAGTTATTAAAATGTCTTTTACTTGTGTTGTTGGCTTTATATAATTATACTCAGTTTGTTGTCATAGTATCTCACTGCTTCTAGATTTATATTGTCATTTATTTACTAACCAGTGAGTATTATTTTTATTAGCATGCTGTTTTCTATTTATTAGCTGTCAGTGTGAACAGAACTTGCTAGATTTCCCTAAGTAAACATCAGCTCCTTGCTCTATCCCCTTCCAGATGCGTGGAGAAGTTCTTTTCTTCCTCACTGCAGTGTGGCCCTTTGACCTCACCATTATTGTGTTGGTTTTGCTGTTGCTGATTTATGCACAAGTCTTTGGGCCCTAGCATTTTGTATTTAAATAGGGAATTACTGGATAGCCCTGCCTAGTCTGGAACTTGTTGTGTGGCCCTGTCTATTGTCAGACCTAGTGGTCCTTCTGTCCCAGCCACCCAAGTGCTAGCGTTACAGGAGTGGGTCCCCAGGCCTTGCTCCCATTGGCTTCTTTATTGGTTATTCTCCTTATTGCCATAATAGAACACCTGACAAAAGCACATAGGGAAGGCGAGGACACAGTCCCATCACGGTAGTGAAGGCATGGTAGCAGGAGCAGAGAGCAATGGACAGTAGCATTTGGCCTCTTTCTCCTTTGTATTTCATGTAGGACTCTGCTCATGGAAGCCGCATAAAGCTGTGCTTCTTTGCTGATAGTAAGTCTGTCAAGTTAACAGTAAGGATGAACTATCCTGGCTTTGTAAGCCACATTTCTTTGTTGTGTTGTCTAGAGGTTATTTTAGGATTAAAACTACAGCTTTTTAAAATGTCTGTCTTTTTTTAAATAATAGTAATGTACCACCTCACACACAGCTTAGTGTCAACTTAAGCTTAGATACAACTTATTGTATCTCCTCATCATTTTCAGTGTAATTTTAATATCTCTTCTGCTTGCTGTAATCCTTATACTCTATACTATCATTTTGCTTATAGAAATTTCTTCTGGTTTTTTTTTATTTTATAATTTTGGTTGTTAGGGGATTTTTTGTTTGTTTTACTGGCTTTGTTGGAACTTGCAATGTAGACCAGCCTGGCCTCAAACTCACAGAGATCTGCCTGCCTCTGCCTTTGAGTACTAGATTAAAAGTGTGTACAGTCATACCTGGCTATAAAGGAAAAATTAATATTTTATTTTTAATCTTGTGTGTGAGAGAGTGTAAGTCACATGCATGTGGCTTCCTCTGGGAGGCCAGAATCCTCAGATCCCTCAGAGCTGGCGATCTCTGACACAGGTGCTGAGAGTCAGACCCTTCTGGAGGAGTGATTATGCTCTCACATTTACCCTCTAGTGAGCCCTTCAAATAAGAAGGAGATTGCTTTATTATTTGGGTCTTCATAGTCTTTCTGTCATGAAGAGGGAAATAGCATGTGTTTATCATAATCTCTGTCATACCAGGAGAGCCTGTCAGAAGGTTTGTCTTACATTTTAGAATACCCTTTTGGGATAAAGATCTGCTAACAGTCAAATGTTTTTAGAAGGATAATTTCAGTGACTATAGTGATTCCCCAACTGCAGTTTCATTTAAAACAAAACAAAAAACTAGGTTTCTGTCTTGTCTTATTTTGTTTAGGAATCCATTATCATTTTTCTTATTGACACCTGGCCTTAGTGTATCCTGTTTTTTTCATGGTACTCTTGAAGGACCTCCCTCACCTTCTTCCTTCAAATTAATTTTTTAAAGTTATTATGTATGGGTGTTTTGCCTGCATGTATCTATGTGTGTGCACCACGTAAATGCCTGTTGTCCACCAAGGGTCTCCTGGGACTAGAATTCCGGGTGCTTGCCAGCCACCATGTGGGTGTGGGAATGGAACCCCAGTCTTGTGAAGAGCAGCAAGTGCTCTTAGCTTCTGAGCCAGATCCCCGCCACTCCTCTCTCATTTCATTTTGAAACTGTGCTGACATCCTCCCTCTTCTGTGTTTTACCCTTCCCAGTGAGAAGCTCCACCCTTTTTCCATTTTCTCTTAATATATATGTAAATTTTTCTTTTATTAACGACTTTTATCACTTGGTTATGACGACACGATGTTCTTGGTTATGCTAATTGAGTTGTCTCAAATCTGTTAGACTGTGACTCATGCAGGGTTTTTATCAAAATAGAGAAAATAAAATTAGTTTGTAGTTTTTCAGATAGTGTTTTTTGTTGTTCTGCTCTGCTCTGTACCCTTTTTTCAGAGTGTGTGTACGCTATAGGTGTGTATTTGAGAATCCCTAACCTAAACATAGGGAATATGAAATGTCCCAAATCTGAAGGTTTTTAGCACCAATATGATGATGCCACAAGTGAATGCCCACCTGACCACATGCGATGGGTTGCAGTAAAAGTGCAGATACTTTGACAGTCTTATATAAAATTATCTTCAGCTTAGATAAGATACATATGAAATAAAGGAGAAATTTCTTGTTTAAACTGGGGTCCTATCTCCAGGAGATCTCATTATATCTATACTCAGATCATAAAGCCCAGAAATCATGAAGCAAAAGTGTTTGGGATTCAAGCATCTTGAGTAGGGAATGCGAAGACTATTTTCCCTCCTTTCCTCTGGTGCTTAAGCTCTGACCATGTCTGTCTCTTGCTGTTTCTATTCAGTGATTCCTTCTGTTATGTCAAGTTGCTGTTAATCCCCCACTAGTCACTGTACATAGCACACACTGTGGTGAGTGTAAAGCTCCGTATCTTCACTCTGCCTTTTAGTTCCTTGTTATAACAGCCAGTATAATGTCCTCATTAAGCCAGTAGCTTATTTACTGTCCTAACTCTTGCCATCTTTCCTTTCTCAAGCTGTTTTGGTTGATTCTCCCATCCACTTCTTGCTTTTATTTTCTGACTTCAAAGCTTAAATTTTTGATTCTCAAATTGCTGTGGTTTTTGTTAGTTTTTTAACTTCTTTATTCCTGGAAGCCAGTTGTACTCCAAAGATGACTAGAAACTGAACTCTGTGGTGCAGTGTCTACCCCAGACTAGGCCTCATCCGTCACATGAGCTCTTGAACTGCATTCCTCATTTCCTAACCTGCAGTTAGAGCGCAAAGCTCTAGGTTACATTTGTCTGCTCTGAGGTGGCAACCCTGATAGATTTTTACATAGAACTAATGCAAAGCTATTTATAGCAAAAGTGCTTTCTACGTTTTAGATAGTTTAGTTATAAAAACATTTCCAATGAAAATTACATTTTTATATGTCCAGTGCTTTGGCATCACATGTCATACTGTGTATACCTAAACATAAATGAGTCAGATATTTCTAGTATAATTTTACAGCTGTAGAAATCTGAAAAAAAATCAGAAATATGAAAAGACTTAACAAATTTCCTAGTAAGTTAAGTTTGATAAAGAATATCTATGATCTCAGTAGCCAGTTAAGTAATGGATCTTTCGTGTATGTTGCTGAAGACATATTAACAGTTCATGATACTTTGTTTACTAAGTTGAAATTTTATTATGGGTCAGTTTTATTTACGTGAGCTTTTTTCAAGTTGTAAGGAAGTCTATTTAACTATTCAGTGTGTCTCATGGTGGCCAGAGTACAATTTTGTATGTTGCTTGTCAGACACAGGACTGTCCCCTCCTCTTTGTGTTTGAGGCAGGGTCTCTCCCTGACTTGTCACTTACCTTGTATGACAGGCTGACTGGCCAGTGTGCTCCCAGGGCTTTCTCTGCCTGTCTTCACCTCCCAGAACAACATGACACCAGACCTGGCTTTTTCATATGCATTATTAGAGATCACATTTAGGTCTTCATGCTTGCTTCACAAAAGGAATTTTACCACCTGAGTTACCACCTCAGCCCCCATTTCTCTTTTTTCTAAACATTTGTGTCAGTTCAATTCCTATATATAACTACTGAAACTAGAAACCAAATTGTTTACTTCTCTACTAAACCTTATAGCCCATGTTCCTCTGGAAAGTGTCGAATTCTATCTCCAGCTAGTTTAACGTCTGAAAAGATACTCATTTTGGGCCTCTATTTTTTATGGCTAAAAATGATTGACATAGATCAGTAGTCAGCCAAGTAGGTCTCAGACCTGAATACAGTTTGTACCCATCTGTGATTAAGCTTTTGTTATGATGCTTATGTAGCATCAGAGTTGAAGGGAGAACAGGAAGTATGGCTCACAAACCCACACTGACCTGTATATCAGATCACTCATCTAGTTATCTAAAGCATGTGATTTCTGTACTCCTTCATGATCAAGTGTAGAAAGGCAAGTTTCTCTTTGTGTAGGCCCAACTGGCTTAGAACTTGTTATGTAGACCCAGTTGGCCTTGAACTCTCAGAAAACCACTTGCTTCTGCCACCCTACTGCTGCAGCTAAAGGTGTGTGCTACCATACCCAGCCTACAAATAAGCATTACAATAACAACAACAACAAAAACACTAACTTGTATTCTAAGGTTTCCATTTTGCTGTTTTATCAAAATCATCAACAAACAAATAATTTTCTAGGACGAGTTTTGGTTTTTATTAAGATTTAAAAATTAATCAAAATAGTAGAAAAATGATTCTAGCTCATTGTTTAAGCAAGAGAAGTGACATCTAGAACATTTTGTGATGTTTATATGTCTTTTTTCCCCCATCTAATAGCCTTTAAATTCAAGGTTGGGTGGCTATAAATAAAATATACTGGAGAATTTATTTGATTAATTGATTTTTAAAATAGTGATAGGATTTTTAATGACAATCTTCAAATCAGTAATTAAAACTTCTTAAAAGTCACATGGCCCTGTTTTAAAGGTAAAAATAACAGTTAAATTCTGATTAGCAGCTATAACTAAGAGATTTGGTATCATTGCTGTGAGTAGATTTTGCTCCACTGTCTATGCACTGTGCACAGGGAGGCTCACACAAGTGTAAAAATGGAGTAGTCAGTTTTGAGGCTTCCAAATAATTGTTTTTCTGTGGCCAAGTTGGTTTATTATAATGTCCTCTAGTTCTATTCATGTTGCTGTTAATGACAGAAATTCATTTGTTTTATGGCAAAATAGTACTCCATTATGTGTGCACAACACATTTTCCTGTATCCATTCACCCATCGGTGTTCACGTAGATTGAGCCTATAGCTTCCCTATTGTAAAGCAATAAACATGAATGTAGATGTCTCTTCAGTGTTTTCTGAATCAGTAGAATTTCTAATAAAATCTAAATATGTTGAAGAATGTGTTTCACAATCTTATCTCAGTCTTTGGCTTCTTGTTTTTTAGGTGTGTCTTTTCAAGAAAAGTCTATTTAAAAAGTTAATGAAATTATGAAAGGTTTAATGGTGTCTAGAGAAACTAAGGAGTGAGGCTTGATCATAATGCTGTATGCTTTTAATCCTAGTACTCAAGAGGCAGGAGCAGGTAGATATTAAAGAATTCCAGGCCAGCACGGGCTACATAATAAGGCTGTCTTCTTCTTTTTTTAAATATATCTTTACTTTGTTCAGAATGTTTATAGAACTACCCCTGATTATCTTTGGTTGCTAGCACAAATTAAATATTTAACATTCTATTGCTGTCCTGTGAAATTACCGTTAAATTGTAAATAGTGTGATTTTTTTTTTTTTTTTAAATTGTTTCTGCTGGTCATAGCGATACATGACTTTAAGCCCAGTACTCAAAGCAGAAGGTTGGATCTCTGAGTTTCAGGCTAGCCAAGGCTATCTAGTGAGACCCTGTCTCAATTAACAAACATATTACTTCATATTGGGCTCTAAGGTAATGAAGATGAGTAATATGTAAAGTCCTAATGGTGTGCGTGCGTACGTCTGTCTTTCTGTCTGTCTGTCTTTCTGTCTGTCTGTCTGTGTAATGCTTCTCCCTGAGCCCTGTTTTGTGTGGTCTTTCTTGGTTCCATCCACTGTCAAGTACAGCTCTAAGGAAATGAAGTGTTCAGTTTTTTTGCCTTGTTTTATACTTGTGTATTTTTTAGTAAACACCCATATAGGGTCTTATGTTTGTCTTCTCTAGATCTTCATGTAGTTTCTTTTATATACTGATACTAAATATTCAGTGAGATGATGAAAGTTCTTGAAACAGCTTCTGATTGGCATTTGTAATAGAATAGACTGAGAATGGGTGTTATTCCAAAGTAACAGTCTTAATCAAATGTGACGGTAGCAAATTGATTGTTTTTCTATGTAGAATTTGTTTGATTTAACCTTGAATTTTTAACCTTTTAAAAAATTTAGTTTTTATGTATGTATGAATTAAATCTAGAGCTTTGCTTTTGGGGAAGAACCTGTTTGAAATTTGCCAGCAGATTTCAGACTATAGCATTGTTAGGCCTGGCCAACTTGAGTATTGCTTTTCCTTTTTTCAACTACTAAAACAGTGTTGGAATACAGTGGGAAAGGAAACTGGGGTTACTTGATTATTTTGTTAATTTTTATTTTATACGCTTGGTTATTCTGCATGTTTGTATGTCTGCATCATGGGAGTGTTTGGTGCCCTCAGGGTGCTGGGTGTTAAAGGACCTCCTGGGTTGCTGATAGTTGTGTTCTTAACTAGTAAGCCAGCCCCTGGAATATTTTCTAGTAATATTGCTATGACTCAGATTTTTAACACCATTCTTATCATGGTGTATCATAGAACATCAGTCTGTGGTAGTGTAGCATGGTTTTACAGATACATGTTAAAAAGCTTTCACAAAATCTGTTGAGTTTTATGTTTTATTTCTGCTTGGAATTATTATTTATTTCAGTAAAACCAGTGTATAGTATATATAGATTAAAAAGTTGACAGTATTTCTTTTTCTTGGTCTAGGTCCTAGGAACACCAACAAGGGAGCAAATTAGAGAAATGAACCCAAATTATACAGAATTCAAATTTCCTCAGATCAAGGCACATCCTTGGACAAAGGTGAGTCAAAATGAGCTTTTGAGAAAGTATATCAACTGATAGTTAACTAAATATTGGGATATTCATTCATTGTACTTAAGCTAAGCTATTTTAAGACCACATACCTTTTGTCAATTTGAAAGGCATAGCAGGTCTTTGCAAAGGCAGCTCAGTGGCTATAGTTCAGTGTTCTTTTGAGAGTATTTTATACTCTTATTGCTATTGATGGCCTGTAGACAGTCTCCAGCTTGGGCTTTCATTTGCAAGTAAGAACTGAGTATTCATTACATTAAAATAATGGGACAGGGCTTTTAAAACCTAAGGTTTTAAACTTACTTTTTTTTTTAATTTAAGTAGAAATGCATAATTTCATATTTTCACAAATAAAAGACTTTTAAATCTTGCTTTATTCTTTTAAACTATCAAAACATAGACTTTCTTATAGATATTGCATGCTTTTCCAATTTACTGTCCTATTGATACTTCAGGAGCAGTATTTTTAAAGCAAGTGTAATCTTGTTGAATATATACTTGGAAAGTAATTTCTAATGTCTATAGGATGTCACTAGCTTTGGGAAAGCCTAGTAACAAGATTTTCTACCTCAAGTTGTATGTGTGCAAAGAAAAAAATAGAATGTGTTACAGTTTGTAGACAGAATTCATTGTAGCTGCCTCATTTTATAGATTCAGAAACTCTAGCCAAAGACAGGAATTCAGTAATCCAGACTGCAGGCATTGTGGCAGGGCTGGTATAAGCTAATGTTAGCTTTTGTGCATACAACAGTGTGGTCTTTAAATTACATTTGTATGCTACATCATTTAGGTGGGTGGGTGAGTAGGTGGGTAAATAGATATATTAGAAACAGTCAGCTTTTTTATATGTATTTCAAACAGAACACTACATTTTAAAATCTCCTTATAGCTTATTTGATAAGTTTACTTAATTGTTTATAAAACATTTACCAGTAAGTGGTAAAGTCATTTAAGGCTATAGATAAGATAGCTTATGTTCCTGTAATCAGCACTTACCTGTTTTCCTCTTCTGTTCTATTATTTTCTCAGTGACATGATGATTCCAAGTACTTCCTTTAACATTCTCATAACCTCTCTTCAGACAAACACTCAACACTCACTATTTCTTTCCTACTTTAAACAAAGATATGGGTAATATTTTAGTGCCAGAAATACAGAGTGAGGCTTTCATTCTCCCAAGAGGCCAGGCCCCTTCATTTTAAAATTTATGATGAGCACTAGTCTTTGATCTTTGTATTTAAAGCATATTTTGGAGCTAAGAGAAATAATACTTAGGATCTTTTCTATGACCCTAAACCCAGAGGGTCCTAGATGACTTGTTGGGGTTATAAACGAACTAAAGGAACAAAACCACATGATCATATCCTTAGATGCAGAAAAAGCCTTTGACAAAATCCAACACTCCTTTATGATTAAAGCCCTGGAGAGATCAGGAATAAAGGGAGAATACCTAAATATAATTAAGGCGATTTACAAGAAGCCGACAGCCAGTATCAAACTTAATGGAGAAAAACTCAAAGAAATC